>JBBJLS010000148.1:12472148-12510728 GCA_037577275.1 Bryconaethiops microstoma | reverse complement strand
CTCATCTTTGCAGAATTGTTGTAGTTCAGCCACACTGGAGGGTTTTCGAGCATGAACCGCCTTTTTAAGGTCATGCCACAGCATCTCAATAGGATTCAGGTCAGGAATTTGACCAGGCCACTCCAAAGTCTTCATTTTGTTTATATTCAGCCAATCAAAGGTGGACTTGCTGGTGTGTTTTGGATCATTGTCCTGCTGCAGAAGCCAAGTTCGTTTCAGGTTGAGGTCACAAACAGATGGCCAGACATTCTCCTTCAAGAGTTTTTGGTAGACAGCAGAATTCATGCTTCCATTTATCACAGCTAGTCTTCCAGGTCCTGAAGCAGCAAAACAGTGCCTGACAATCACACTACCATCACCGTATTCTAAAATTAAGTGTTACTTCTACACTAGATGTAACAGGACACACACCAGTTCAACTTTTGTCTCGTCAGTCCACAAAAGTCTTGGGGATCAGCGAGATGTTTTCTTGCAAAATTGAGACGAGACTTAATGTTCTTCTTACTCAGCAGTGGTTTTCGTCTTGGCACATTTTTGCCCAGTCTCTTTCTTATGGTGGAGTCATGAACATTGACCTTAACTGAGTCAAGTGAGGCCTGAAGTTCTTTGGATGTTGTTGTAATGTCTTTTGTGACCTCTTGTCAAACAGGTTTTACTCAAGTCATTTCTTGATTGAGAACAGGTGTGGCAGTAATCAGGCCTGAGCGTGACTAGAGATATTGAACTCAAGTGTGATGAACCACTGTTCAGTCATGTTTTAACAGGGGGGCAATCACTTTGTCACACAGTGCCATGTAGGTTTGGATATTTTTTCTCCCTTAATAATAAAATCCTTCACTTAAAAACCGCATTTTGTGTTTACTTGTGTTGTCTTTGACTAATATTTTAATTTGTTTGATAATCTGACACATTTAAGTGTGACAAACCTGGTAAAAAATGAGAAATCAGGAAGGGGGCAAACACTTTTTCACAAAGCTGTATGTGGGCGTAAAATTCAATTACTCATAACTATATTAGTTGTATAGTAGCTGAATAATGTACAGCAGTTACTAAATGATACATCTTTGAGGTAACAGGTGTGCACATTAAGAACTTAGTGTGTTTGGTGGTGAAGACTCACGGATTAGTGGCTTCCATTTGACAGTAGGTGGAGGGATGATGCCTCTGCTGGAGCTGCGGCCATCCAGCGCTTTGGTCTTAGTTGGAAACTTTTCAGACATTCTAACTGATGACTGCAGATAAAGCTGACCCTGAAACATACCTGTAATCAGGAACAGATACATAGTTTATTGGTTCCAGATATAAATTATGCTATTTTTATGTCTTTCTTACATACACACAGGCTTCATTACCCAGGTAAACGCTGGACTCTGTGGCTCGACATGCCTCCTCCATGATGTCGTCGTCTTCCTCCTGAGGTTCCTGCTCTGGGTGAGCAGTGTAGGAAGTGTCATCAAACAGGCTGATGGGTGTCACCTTGCCCCCTCCAACCAACCAGGCAGAGGCTATAGGCGTGCAGAACTACAGAGGAGGACCAAAACGGAAGCAGTTATATATAAGCATTATAAATGTTAACACAACAATCCTCCAAAAACAGCACAGGACTATCTGGAAGAAAATAAACATATATATGTTGCATATCTTGGGAGCAGGTTTATACGGACTTGGTCCTAGTCTGAACTGTAAGTTCCAAAAGCACTAAAACAAGTTAAAAAGCTACAGAACTCACCTGATGTTCCCAGATGAGCCGTCCTCCAGGCTCACTGCTAAAGGCCATGACCTTCCAATCCGGGACAGACACTTTGATCACCAGGTCCAGGCCATCTGCCTGAATGTGTGCATTTGCATGGTTTTGTGCTTCCGTCTCCTCCAAAATCACCCGTGGCCCGTCATGTCGAACGTCATGCCAGACCTCCTTATTGCTGGTTTCTCCCTCCAAAAAACCAAACTGAGACTGCACCTCTGTAACAAACTTCAGCTCAAAGTTGCCCACACTGAAGTTCCACCTAACAGACACAGAAAATGCTCTAAGTATAGCACAAAAGCTTCTGGGTAGGCTTGGGAGATTTGACAATATCAGCTTGCAATTGTGTCTTAACTGAAACGGTGAGAGAAAACGCTCAAAAATGAGAATTCACTGTGGACGAAATGCACAAATGCAATTTCGTAGTTACAAGAGTAACTATACTATTTCACTTATTAAATATTGTTTAGGTTTTATATAATATACTGTATAATATACATTATATATCTAATATAATATACTGTGTGCATTCCTGTGAAATCACAGGCCTGATCTATACCTAGAGTGCAGAACACCCATTAGATCCTAATGTAAACAGATCAACATTCTGTAGTCAACACTTTTGTCCACAGTCGTCACTGCATGACAGCCAAGCATGTGATTACATGCACCATCCAGCAGATCAAATAAAGCAAAAACTGTGGTGGAGGTAGCTTAAGTGACCCACCACAAAGTTGTTTTGTTCCAAAACATGACAGGGACATTTCTTTCAAAAATTAGTTACATTTACAGACTTGTAAATACATACAGAAGTTCATATTATTATCTCAAGTTTTGAAAATAAATAAATAAATAAATAAATAATAAACATGCCCCCCCCCCCAAAAAAAAAACAAAAAAAACAAAAAACAGTTCCTTTAGATTGGTTTGTTGTTTCTGTATTTTTTTCCCCACCTTTTTTAATCAGTGTTCTGTAACTGCTATTACTGATTCTGTACTGAGGCTGTTTTGTTCAAATATACAAAAGGATGACATTTTTAGGTTTAAGGTTATGGTTAGATGGTGAAACCCCCCTCTAATCCTGGGGTAGAAGTACAAAAATAAATAAAAGAAAAAATGAGACCTACTTCTCAAACCCACTGCGAGGGGTGACAGCCCTGACAGTTTTCTGTGTTCTCTGCAGCAAAAGCATGTCCTCTGGCTCTGACTCTTCCTCTCCCCATCGACTGCAGCCCACCGCTGAACAGATATACTTCAGCTACAGAAAGACAAAAAAAAAAAAAAAAACGAAAGACAAAAATTTTTTACAAAAAGTAAAATAAATACAAAGAACAAGAAGGATGGAAATTAAGCAGGAGAAGATTGGTAGAAAGCTGGGACTTGTAAACCATAGCAGTGCTGTGCGCAGCTGTAAGTGTACCTTGCCGTTGTAGGCTCCCAGGCCGTAGGTGGTGAGGGATTTTCCTCCAACCAGAACAGTGTCCTCTCCAACCCGGTAAGAGGAGTCCAGTAGGGACTCTACGCTGAAAGGAACAGCCTCCATACTCTCCCTGTCCCTATTCCACTGAAACAATGCTCCATCCAGAGACGGGATGAACATCTTATTTCCAAACACCTGAGAAAGACAAAGCACACCATCTTAGATCACATGTGGCTACTGAAGTTTTGCCTCAACATTAAATATAAAAACTCACTTTCCACCATGAACATTAAAGGGTTCAATTTTTGAAATGAAGCCCCAAATTAAATGAAAGAAAATGTTTTAAAAGTTACCCTGTATATTTAAACTTAATTTATTAACGGTAGTTAAACAAAAACAAGAAGTCAAGACACCAAATTCTTCTCTGTGAACCAGCACTTAAACTGCACCCAGTTCTTCATTAAAGATGACTTGGGGCTGACTTTACTAAAATATTTGGGTGACTATTGACTTCTAATGTTTGTTAGCAACAGTTCTAAACTAAAGAAGCAAAATCGGTCTTCCAAACAAATATTGTCTAATGGACTACTCCAAAATAGAAATGTGTGTGAATTAGATTTTTTGGCCAAGCTATGCCTTTAAATGTCACATGAATGTCACAGGTCTTAAAGAATCAAGCAATGAATCAATCAATCAGTTAAAGGAATCAAGAATGTGAACAAACACATAGTATGTGGCATGTGGGAAGAACTGACTGACATCCTTCTCAGACACCATAACACTCTCCACTTTAATAAAACTGTGTAAAAGGCTGCAACGTACTTGTAACCAACTCAAGGTCAAAAAACAACACTACTGAAGAGTAATGAAAGTACAAAGATAAGATGCTTTTGTCTTATAATGTGTTTACGATGAGAAGAGTCGGTGTCCTAACTGAGTGACAGGATGTGTAGTGGCATTAGAATTGCATTATTAGAGCGATTGAGAAATAAAGTGAGTGATTTAGTGTTTTTTTGCATGGCCCAGTGAGCCGACAGCCAGGCTGAACTGAGAGTTCTCTGACTGTGTTCAAGCTCAGGCAGAGCACTGATAAAAGGGGAGGGGAGGGACATGGACATGAGTACAGGAGGATTTGGACCAATCGGGTTTGAGACAGTCTGAACTTTAATGGTTTAGGCAGATTCAGCGCATAATCTATTATTGGCTGAAAGGTTTCACAACTCAGTAAAACCACATCCTCAGAGATTAAACTCAGCGCTTAAACTTCCATCTTAAACACAGATTAGAGAGCCTGTAAGACCATTACACAAATCTGGCCTCTGTAAGTGACCCACATCTCTGTTCTCACATACAGACAAATAACCACACACACAGATCCACGCACTTGTTGAGAGAAATGAGATCATATGAACATCCTGTTGTTCTTCATCTAACCTTGATATCAACAGAAGCCCGAAACACTCCACTGTGGGAAAGAGAGCAGGTGGAAGGCTCTGACTGGCTGGGACGTAGGGGGATGAGGTCATCTGCCAATCCAAAGCACAATGAGGGATGAATACCTGTTGTGGCCAAATCGTGGCGTAGTGGCCAAGAGGTTTAAACAGTGCGTTTGTGTGCCCGCATGCGCGCGAGTTGATGACTCATCTCTCCGTTACGCTGGGTTAATCCAGCTTGTGACCTATGTGTATGATCTCCAGCTGTAAAGAATCTCCTGCTGGGACACTTCACACAGCTTTTCTCGTTTTCCAATCACTCACAATTTACACTGCTGGACCAGTACAGATAACCCATTTACCACCACAACCTTCCCTTCAAAGTATGGCTTTCATAATTAATTGAGAAATCTAGCACAATTTTAACCATTAATTGTGCATTCTTAATAACTGATCAATGACATATCATGCACAGTCTTAAAAAAATGCTAATTTACGGGAAAATAAAACCAGGAAACCTAAGAGACTTCATTAAAATACATAATAAAACAGTACAGGGAAATATGCATGTTTTTTTAAACAGTAAGAGAAACCAGAAAATGAGTGATGAATGAGTAATCAAGTAAACAAATATTTTTTATAACAACTGTACAAATAACAAGTAACTGTGACAGTCCCATTGTGAATTATTACACAAGCAGATGTTTTCATCAAGCCACAACAATTCACTGTAATACAAAGCTTTTAGTTATATTACAAAATGCCACTTCCGTGAACAACTATATTAGTCAATTCTTGCTGCTGCCTCTGCATAATGAATGGAATAAAATGACAACAGCCTACAGCAGTATTTCCCAGCCGCCGTCCTGGAGAGGACCCCCTGCTCTGCAGATTTTATGCATGTGTTTCCAAGCTTCCAACACACTTGACCCATCAAATCAACTAATTAACAAGTCTTTCCTGGGTTGAAGAGAGAGAGAGAGAGAGACAGAGACAGAGACAGAACAATTTTTTTTGTAGAAGGTGACATTGCTTTAGATGTGGCTGTGGTGAATGTGACAAATACAATAACATCAAATCAGCACAGCCCCACAACCCACCAACACCTTAACACATGCACACACACACCTCAAACAAGAACCAACAGTGAGAGGAAAACAGCTCCTCTGGTCTTTCTGGGGGCATATGCCTTAATCGGTCATGTCCAAAAGCCCAGAGTCAACACTAAAGCAGTCAATATTTCTAACGCTTACCATTACCTCATTGTCCTGCTCACAAGTGCTGTCCAATCCAAGCCCAGTGCTACAATCATAGCTCTCTCTTCAAAACAATTCGTCAGTGAAAACACACCCATTTCATTTTGAAGCGGAGAACTTTCAGTACTGCCCAACCACAGAAACCCACAATTTACAGAAGAGTTTCGTCAAATGTCTTGATTGATGCTTTTCTATTATGGACTAGACAACAGCTTGGTCACTGCACATCTGCAACTGGCCAAAACTTTCCCTGATAATGTGACTAGTGTTTAAAACTTCTGAATATACACAGATGTGTGTTGCTCACTTTTCACTGCTGCTAGCCCAAATAATTCAAATATTTGAGTATTTGTTTATTATGTTGGCATTCATTTCAGAACAGTAGTCCGACTAGCACTGAAAGGAGTTATGCACTCGAGATGTAATTTATGTAAGTGAAGTTGGATTTTCATTTTCATTCCGCCTTCAATGGAACCTTATACTGACTGACACATCATTCAGGTTGGAACAGAGACGTTCCAGCAAGACAATGGTAATGAAACTGTAGCCCTATGTCAGCAATGGGCCGGAAACTTGACTCTTTATTCAGTAAAGCAGCTAAACTGACACTTAAAGCAAACTAAGCAAAAACTTCAAGAGATGTATGCCTTTTTATCATTGTTGTGATGTAGGTCAGCAATGGACTGGTGTCTCCCTATCTGAATGATGATTTACAGCATAACATGTCTCTCATTTGTTTTTGTAAAAAGGGATTTATGCAAAACATTTTAATTTTACAACGAACTATAAAACAAAGAAACTATTATATAATTTAATTATTTAACTATAAGATTATAGTTAAAAATGAAGGGTAAACTAAAGTGGCTCTACAGAATCACGAAACCAAGAATCGTTACATAAAAATCAAAATCCCAGGCTTTCGTATGCAGGTCAGATATTTACATTTGCAGTTACGAGAATGGATTTTGCTTTGCTGTGCTTCTCTCACAGACCTTACCAAGCTTGCATGGGGAAGACCACAATTTTTTTGCATAATTCGCATGCAAGCAGTGTCAAAATCTGCAGCTGTGTGAATGTCAAAACCAGAGCTATTTACATGTATATAAAGGAGTGGAGTGAGAAATGTGTTTAGAGATGAAAGTCCCACTTAAAATGTAACCAATAATCGAAAATTCTTCAATTTCAATTCAGCTGTACTTCAACTGACAAGATAGTACAGTGTGCGTGTTGGTCCTTGAGATATTGTAATTAAGAGATCCTAAATGAAAACAGTTCACTCAAAGGATAAAAGGATGCAGTGAGAGTGTGTGTGTGTGTGTGTGTGTGTGTGTCAGCACGTGGGTGTGTGCATGCGCGTGTTGGGTGGATGACATCATCCCACACATAAGGCATTATCTCATCCTTAAATCTACACAGCATGACTCACACCACAACACTATCAGTGGCATTCCTCTCCACACCTCCCTCTTTATCTATCTCTTTCCCTTTTTCTTGCCTTTTTTTCCTGCACCCACCCCCCCTCCAATCATTCCTTCCCCTCGCTCTGTTGTGACAGCACAATTGTGCAGACAATGCTGTTTACTGCTGGCCTCTGTGCTGGTGCCATGGCCTCCTATAGGTGAGCGCTCCCTGCCTGCACCAGGGCGAGGGCCAATCAGATGGGGGCAGCGCGCTCTAATCACTGAGCAGATTGCTGTCTGAGGGACAGCTCCAGCCAATCAGAGCAGCTGCTTGCTACATACCCGGGAGTAAAAGAGGTGGGGGAGGGAGCTGACAACCAATAGTAGCATCCTCTGCACAGCAGCCAGGCATTTGAGGTTACCGCCAAACCAGACAGAGGGGTGAGCGAGTGCGAGAGAAAGCCAGAGCGCGTGTATGAACTCCACAGTGAGAGAACTAGAGTCAAACAAGATTATCGGCTTAATGTTTAACAACTGCACACTTTCATATTTCCAACCATTTAAAAATAAGCGTGTACATTCATGTAAACACATTTTTCATACATAATTTACAGCACACACAGCATGCAATACTGGAAAGCGATCACAGTGGAGTAGCCTAGCACAGTTCTTATACGGTTCAGGCTGTTTTGCAGGATGCATGCTGTGTGTATGGATTGTTATTTGTACACACTTATTGTGGTGTAAAGCTGCCAAAAAGATCTTTCCTCGGGCTACTAGTCAGTCTCTTGTGAATACTGTTCTGTTCTCTCCAAGTGTGTGTATGTGTACATAGACCATTATTTGTTTCAGAACTCAAATCACTTTGGGCCATGCTCTTCTCTGACGGGCTGAAAAGGTCCTCACAAACACATCCAAACACAAACACACATGCCACGCTGGGCTTAGCAAGGCCATTTTCTCTGTGCCGAGAGTCTGTTTTTTATGAGCGAAATAAAGAAGACCATATTTTTTTTGGTTTATATGGACGCATGTTATAAGAGTTCTGAATTTAGTTCATGGTTGCAGTACAGGGGTGGTTAGAGGTAGTTTTAAATTATCACATCATGAGATAATTTAAATGAATACAGTCCAGTGTGATGGTATGAGATCATTTAAAAATAAACAGCTAATGAACCCATGCTTCCCAAATAAGGAATATCTTACAAACCGGTCTTAATTTGTTTTGATTTGACTATTTGGTCTACTTTCTTTTCTATAAAAAAATGGAATTACAGAATTACAAAATAAAATTAAAAATGTATTTAATTTTTCTGGATTTGAAACTGTTCTTTCAACACAGTCTAAAGTATATACATAAAATGCACAAATTAGAACTTAACAGGGACTTCATGAGCATATCAGACAACGCTCATTAGGAAGAAAAAAGAAAAAAAAAAACTGATGGTATGTCAAAATCCTACTATAATGTACAAAATGGCAAAAACTGCCATTGACTCACATACATCATGACGTTTTGATAAGACAGAAGAGTAGGGTCATATTCAAAAATGCTAAACTATCAATAGAATTATTTTTATACAGTGCTTCACACGCTGCAATGCACCATATCACATTAATCAGATCTAATTATGATCTCCTTTAATATGATGGTCCCTCTCCTTGAAGGACTGACCACATCAATATGACAATTTCTCAAAATAACCACACAAAAGTCAAACTCCCAGCCACTATCATGATGCCTTTAATATATTTATCAAATGAGCTTGTTTATTTATACCTCTGGTTTGCTGAGGCTGGATGACACCAGGCAGCCAGAGCCCACATCCAGATCCCACTGCTTACGGCCCTCATTCAGAGGGTCCAGAGCTGCAATGCGTCCATCCAGAGTGCTGATGATCACCAGGCTCCTGGTAAAGACAAAAGAAAAGCACATTTCAGATACAAACAAAGCTACAGCCGTTTCAGCACCTGCTCACTATGACCTAGTGTAGGCAGACAATGCCATCCATCTTCCACGGTGTGTTTAAAAGCACCATTACACTCATTTCAAGATCTACTCTGGCTCTGGATTCTTCCTGCAATTTGTTAATGAATGATCATTTAAAAAGAACAATGTCAAATTATGACAATGTTATTGACATGGTTGAAAATAATATGTATATCAGTATATCTTCAATATATCAGCTTGTAGAAAACCTAAAATACAGCGATTCAAATCCATGACCCCGTGGCTATTTGATTACGAAATTAATGTTTATTACATTTCAGTGCAGAAAATTCTGCTAGAAAAGACACTGTGAAGACATAAAAAGGAAAATAAAGTCACTGAAATTACAGAGAAAATTATACCGTTCCAATAAAGCAGATTAAATGCTTAAAAAAGGTGGATCTAAGTCAGGGTGTGGTCTAATCACAGTTAACCCTGGAGCACAGAACTATGACTTCAGATCTGTACATAAGGAGAGCAAACTGCACATACCATCTCTCAACAGGTGATAAGAGGTTAAATACTTGAATAACTACATTCATGAACCACAAGAATTCTCAGATGTTTTGATGCAGGCTTAGAGCACAAAACTAACACTTCTTGAGGGTGCAGCACTTGTGGAAGTAGCTCACTGCGCTGGAGATAAGTGTTCAGTGAAACACAGAGTGATGTGAAGTGAAGAGGGCACTGAGCCCTTACAGGGAGGTGAAGGAGAAGAGCTTTGATGTCCAGTCTAAAAGAGTTAACACGTCAGTCGTCACTAAGGGAGTCTGATTTTAAGGGCACCTCAGTTCCTATGGAATCACTCCAGTGCTCCGGGCTAACACCGTTTGCTTTATCACCTCCTCCTCCAATGGGATTAGAGTGTAAAACGCTACCACAGATGACTCCTGATTGGCTGGGAGTCCCCTCCAAAAATATTTGGACTGATTGGTTGTTGCTAAGCAGTGAGAATTGTGAGGATGAATGAGGAAGCTGCACTGGCCACACCCCTCTCTGGGTGATTGAGAAAAAGAGAGAGAGAAGAGAGGAGAGGAGAGGAGAGGAGAAAAATAGAAGGAATCTCATTTTCTGGATTATATCAGGAGTTCATCAGATCATTCCGTACAGGAAAACAAAAGGGTGAAATCAGAGGGCAGAATAAATGTGTAAAGGTTCTTTCCGCCTGTTTCAAAATTGTTTAACCACCATCACAAACCCTGAGCTTAGCTTGCCACACATTTCAGAAAGAAAGATAAAAGCTAGAGTCTGCTGCCACTCAAATAGACAAAAACAAAAATGAAAACAAACACAAAGTTTGTTAAGGACGCAAAAATATCTGAACCAAACAATTCTGGTTAGTCTCCAAAAACACTCAAACTTGTTCAGCACGATTTAACTTTGAAGCTGGTATATACAGAAAGATCAATACCAGCACCATTAAATCAGTACTTATGGTGTTATTTATTGTCATCAATGCATACACCAACCTATGAGCCAGGTCAATAGAGATGCTTTTTAATTAACAGTAGGATTAATGTATTTTAATAGCAAAAAGTGCTGAACCTACTTCACTGGAATTCAATACTTTTACAGTCCATTTTGTGATTAAAAATATCTGAATCAGCAGATACAGTCACGTTTATCAATTACAAGGCAGGGATCAATTATTAAACTAATTAGCAGTGATGAGGCTCTTCCACATGACACTTTTTAAATAAAGATATTAAGAGCGTCTGACACGCTATAAAGAGTGCTTGTTGGAGGCACCATTAAAAAGTACTTCAGTCAGCTTTTTAACTGTCTGCCTGAACTCTTGACAAGATGTGCCATTTGCCTTTTGTCCCCTTCAACACTATTCAAGCTCCAGCCTCTTAAGGGGTTTTTACGCTTTCTCAGCAGCGCAAAAAAAAAAAAAAAAAAAAAAAAAGCAAAACAAACAAATCCTCGAGTACATACACGCACACCTCCAGCGACCAATCCAACTCTCCCTCTCACTCACCATCTCTCACCCCCAGAGAAGCTGGAGAGGATCTCTCCCCAAAACTGACTTAAATAGATGTTACTAAAAAAATTCACACAAGCTCACACAGTATCTGAGGTGTTTAGCCCAATCACAGGAGTATGCTCTTGCTCACAGCCAATCACAATGAAGATGTGTTACAGAGCGTCCAATCAGAACACACTAGAATGAAAAAGCTCAGCCAATGGGCAGACAGAGCTCGCTGTAACCATGCAACAGCAAGCAACTCGGTATCCCTCGGTGAAGCCCTGCGTACCACCGCAGTGCGCACACGCACACACGCACACACAAATGAAAATACAGGGAATACTGGAGCACGTGGAGAAGTTGTGGATGTAAAGCCACACACCTACAGAGAAGCTGCAGAGTTCAAAACAGTGTAAATAGCTGTTGAGAGCTATAGAGTTTAACAGTGTGGAAACCAATCACAGCTCTCAATCTTTAAAAACACAAACCACAAAAAACACAAAACTAGAAATAAGGCAGTGCTGTCCAAACACACACACACACACACACACACACACACACACACACATCAAAACTCAAAACATAAAAGCATTCAAATACTATATAGTAACTATACAGTTACCCTGTATGAAGATTTCATAGCAAATTTTAGTATATTATGCAATTAACAATAAATAATAAAATCAAGTATAACTTTCATTTAAAGTGACATCTGATGACATTTATAGTCATCTGGAAGAGCAGAGCATTAAGGTGAGACCGATTCTACTTCGATAATATGTCCATATTTTATTTGTTATGTTTTTCTGCAATACTATTTCACACAAAAGTAGTCATTTTTTAATTTTATACATGTTTACGCATTGGTGCTGGCATTCGTGCTCCCAGAATAAACTAGCACTGATTTGGTTCCATATCAAACCCTGCATGAGGTTCAACACTGTTGCTGTTGTAGTTTGACCAAGTTCTAGTTTCACTCTTGAGTGACTGCAAAACTAAAGCAGATTTTGTCATGAGCTCTCAGAGGGGAATGAAAATGAGGTTTCGTGCTTGTCAAGATTTTTCCCCTCATGTATTGATCAAGGCATGCGGCCGATACATGCAAGTGTGTGTGCACATGAATTCTCCCAGGAGCTCATGTCACGTACAGCCACGCCCAAACTGGGAGACATCAACATACGCAGCGCGCTAGCGCACACACACACACACACACACACACACACACACACACACACACACACACACACACACACACACACACACACACAAATTAACCCGTCCTTGCGGTACTCTTTTACTCACACACAGAAATTTTTCCATATCTTACACTCCGAACTGGCAGCTGTCACACTTTCCACACCAAACTACAGCATCAACACAGTGGCAGTTATTCCTTCATTACTGCATACTGGTGTCACAATAAGTTACATGTCTCACTATCCCTCTCTCTCTCATACACACAAATGCATGGAAGGAGCTGAACGTTCAATCGCAACCCCATCTAACCGCATGAGCATCACTATAAACATGTCATCTCTTTTTCTCCTCATCATGTTCCTATGCTCGCTCTTTCCCATCTCGCACAGCTCACAGGCGGCGAAATCAAAACTCTGTGGCATGGCGCTCCACTCATCTTATTGGTCAAGTCCTAGCCTTGATCTGGGTGGCTGATTTGTTGTTGCTAAGCAGTGAGGAACCAAACTACTAGCCTGAGTGCAGAACTGGGTCCTAGTGCCTTCAACTTTCACCAACATCTCTCTCTCTCGCTCACTTACTCAACGGCCCAGCTTGACACTCTCTCTCCCTCGTTTTCTTCCCTTTCTCCCCACCTTTCTCCTGCTCCACCGACTGCTGCACTGCAGCAGGGTGGGTCCTCCGCAATGACTGAAGTAACAGTCGAGCCGAAAGAATCAATAAACAAATGAAGCAACTTTGAACAAACTAACAGCAGGAGCCAACAAGAACCTCTCGCTCCAAGCCAAGAACCCCGAGCTGCTCCAAAAAGGCCAAATGCTAATCAGTAATGACTCCTTTCTACGAAAACTAACTTCCTGAAATAGTGTGTAAAACGCTAATTAGCACAGAGCAATTTGCCACACAAGCAATGTCTAATCACACTCACAAGAAAGTTCGCTTTTGTATTATTGGTCTCATCAAAACAACCATTTCTTTTAATAATTTGAGAATGCTTTTAACACTGGATAAGCACATAAAAATTAACCAAAATATATGGCCCAAATGTCATACATTAAAAGTTAAGCACAATCTTTATCAGTGTGAAAATACAAGGTTTTATTACGACAGTGTAAAATGTTGCTATTTGCACTTCAATCAGTTTATTCAATCTACACATACATGCTAGATTATTAGTCAAAAACACAGACTAATGAGGAAAAGTTTAAAGCACATGTAAAGCTTTGCACTTCTCACTTTTAAAGACATTTTGGAGTGTTTGTATAAAAACTGACTGTCAAGTTACTAAACCATCAGGTGAGAAAATAATATATATCAATAAAAATAAAAAAAAAAAGCATGCCATCCCCTCTGTCCCCCCCCCCCTCCTTTTCTCTGTCTCTCCCTCTGCACCCAACTCAAATTCTGAGCACTTTCTCCTTCCATTCTTCTAATTGGCTAACAAGTTTCCCGGCTCGGGCCTTCTGGTTGGCTGTTGCTAAGCAGTAGGCAGTTGGAGCTAGACGTCTGCTATGGTTTGTGCCAGGCAGGCAGAAGCGAGAGCTGCAACAGCAAGTTGTGCGCACACACACACACACACACACACACACACACACACACACACACACACACACACACACACGTGTGTGTCAGATAGGGCACCTCAAGCAAAGTGTTACTTCTACAAAAGGTCTCGCTGGAATATCTGCCGATCCAAAAATACACACAATCAGGCCAAGCGGAGCTCCACGTCTGGATCATACCAGGCCTTTAGGTACACACTCTCAGTGAGGCATGTAAACAAAAACAAAGCAGGAAACTACATATCAGAAATGTCAGCAAGACAGACTACTTTATAAAATGAATTCATCACAGCATGCAAGAACTGCTTAAATGCAACTTTAATAAGGTGATGGATTATCTATCTATAGGTGGTTTTTCCATAAGGCGCAAGTTGGCAATAGCCTAGGGCCTCGTCTGCCAAAGAGCTTTTTGAATTTACGTGTCCGGTCAACAAACTGAAAAATACGCCGACGTATTTTAGAAAACTTGCCTGAAGTCAGTGGGAGGTCATGTCCACCCCTGGATGCGTGTATGTATATGTGTGCAAGTATCTATGGATGTATATCTATCACTCTTAGACTTAAAACTCTTTTCCTCCTTTCCAGTAGTTCACTTCTGCTTGTTTCTATGGCTGTTTCTTCTGAAACTTTCTCCACCAAGAGAAAGCTCCGATACTGCAGCTGTTTATTTACTCACACGAACACATGACTTCCTGTGTTTGATTTGGCACTGTGCTACTCTTGGCCTCTTTGAGTGGTTCAATAGGTTTGATGCATCTGGGTTTATAGCCTCAATTAAAAATTGAGGCTATAATTGACATTTACATTGACATTTTTAAATTGACATTTACACACTTTGTTTTCAATTGAATGTACGTGCTGTGTAGGTAGCCACCAGATAAATGTACTTTAATATGATGTCTGCTATTCTGTATACACAGCATTTTCATAGCATTTTATAATTAATAAGCACACTTGCAATAAACTAACTGCAAGTTTATTTACACAGCCCGGACAAAAAGGTCATCCACTGTGCTTTACAGGAACAAAATAAAAATATTAATAAATAAGGAAGCAAAAAAAGGAAAATATATATATATATATATATATATTCAGAGCATATTATGGTTTGTCCATTTTAGTCCATCTCGACTTCTGGAGATGAGTTAAGCAAATTGCAGGTTTGGTCAGTCTTAAATGGTCTTTAAATGTATATGTATGTCTAATAGAACAACGTTGCCACAGTTGTTGACTTTGTCTTTGACCCAACACCACACACTTCACACAAGGGAAATTAGTGCTTTTTCTTTTTCCTTCACTACTCCCCATATGATTGATCTTTCTGCCGCTGGGCCCGGCAAACTGAATAAGGGTACCAATCTTTGAGAGGTTCTTCATCACAAAGCGTTCGCCTTCTATTTTTGCTTTTGTAGTAGAGCATGTGGAAGTCTCTCGGGTTCTCTGGGTTAGGCTCCCGCTTGCCAGTCCGCCAGGCTGTGCATCACAGAAAAGTGTCCCTGGAGAAAACCATCCCCCAGTAAAGCTGTTCCATGTCTCAGGGAGGGCCTGGGGGTGTTGATAAACATCAGAGTTCCAAGAAACTGAACACAATAGGTTGGTTCCAGGTCCTTTCGGCGTCTGTGTTCGCAGGAACAGTCATGGTTAATGAACAGAGCAATTAGCATTAGCAGTATTTGAAATGTATATACGTATTCAGGATCGCAGGAATTAAATAGTTTCATGCTACATGACTGAAAATGTTACTTTTCTGTATTTGGTTATGCACAACCTATCAAAGACTTTGAGGTGGCAGAAGTCACATGGGGACACACAGAGGTGCGAATGTGTGGTGTGTAATGCATGTGTTTCATCTCGGTGGCAGCTGTAAAGCCAGCTTATACACTCAACCCTGAAGAGTCAGCGACGTGATAAACGCACACTGCACCCCTGAGGAGTCCCTGTGTGAATATGAGTGGGGATAACGCCAGCCGAAACAGCTTACCTGATAATATAAAAATTAAAATTATTATTTTAAAATGCAAATTATAGTATATCATGAGATAAAAAACACATACCTCTGACATGGTGAAGATAAAAGGAAAATAAATAAAATAAACAAATGAACACTCGGTCAGAGGGTCAGAGATAATATTGGGTACATTTTGAATGATATCCATCTGTCCATTCACCATAAAATGGAACAGGAAGCTAGTTTCTTCAAATGTGGTTTAAATAAATAAATAAATAAATAAGTAAGTAAAATGTACAATGTTACAAGTTACAATGTTATGACATGTGCTATATATCAATGAGTTTAATCCATAATTCAAAGTAGCAGTCATACAGTGTTGACTTAAGGACAGGCCTTAAGATCTAGCCAAAAACACAATAGGTTGGGGTTTTTTACCTCCTCTAAAATCACCCTCATTGTTTAACAGGAGAAGATATACAACACAAATTGACCCTGTATACCAACATACTGTAGGTGTAAAGGGCTTACATATAAAACAGCTAGACTACATGTCTTCTAGTCATTCACATGTTGCACATCATATAAGTGCTTAATATTCACAGAAAAATCCCTGTGGAACATTAAACTCTGAATAATCCACTTTAAAGCTAAGGACATTAGGGTAAATGTACTGGGGGATGCTTCAGAAAATGTAAATTAAGTCAATCAAATATGGATTCCCAAAGCACCTTTACTCAGGGAAATGGTCTCATACTAGTGAGTATGAGAATTTAAAATGTGAAATTGCTACAAGGTCTGAGCAGTACTCCTCACAGCCTGTACATGCTGCAACTGTCATTTGCAAAAGTTGCTGGCTCTCCTTTATCTATGTCTTGACTCAGATAGGTCAATCGGAATGCCCACTCATAATGCCAATATCGGCGGGGGCTGTAGCACCGGCCTGACTGAAACTGACTTGCACTAGAGTCAATACATACGTGCTAAATGCAGGGCTACGATGAATAATTCAAATATTTGTATATGTGTTCTGTAATGCTGGTATTCATTTCCTTATTTGGCATACCAAAGCTTCGTCCTTGTTTAACCCTTTTGCTCTAGAATTCAATTCTATAACACTCTTGTAGAATTTTGACAATTTTCTGAGTACAGGCTTATTTAAAACATTTTAACTATAGAAGTAGGAGGGAATGTCATTTACTTAAAAGACAAAGGTAATCTTAGGCTATAAAAAGTCCACTTCACACTCCGATTATGACAGTTAAAGATGAAAGCAGGCCCCCCTCTCACCCCCGCACGATTATACAGGTTACCCTTTTTCTTGGAAAAATTCAGTGACATATCAAAATGGGGAAAAATTGGGATGGCTAAACAAAGACAAAGCCTGGTTGTTCATTTCTCTGGCTTTAGTTTTGGCTGCACAGCGGCAATCCTCCTTCAGATGAAGAAGCTGTGCGTGTGCTCAGTTACTCGTTTCGCCCTGCGGAGCTGAGATGGAGACACAGAGTCAGCAGGTTACCTAATTGGGTGGAATTAAAGTTGGATCACTAAATTAGTAATGGAATGTGAACTTGATTGTCCATACAGTAAAGCAGACTATAAAAAGACATTGCTGAGAAAACTTTCCAAAATATTTATATTTTGAACATGTCATCGCTGCTGTCTAGGTAAGATTAAAACCATTCTGATTTGATTTGATATAAACCATCATATCTCATCACAACAGAGGTTTCAATAAATTGGCTTGGTATGAAAATGGGAATTTGGTATAAACAGGGTATAACAGGGTGATTGTAAAGTTCTCCACACCAGGGGCCATCAGCACTCCAGCTCCGCTGCTTATCATATAGAGACTAAACATAGTAAGAGGATTTCTGCATATCTAGACAGAAACAAGTTCAAAATATTAATATCTTTGTTAAGACATGAGTTTCTACTGATATGCCACTGATTTAATAAATATTGCTCCATATCAATAAAATTATAATGCGTTTCAGTGGCTGATCATTTTTATTCATTTCTTGGGACATTTCCTAGCATTTATGAATGAGCTGAACTAATCAGCTAAGCTGTTAACTCTGTTTCCCCACTCTTGAGCCAGTATCTGTTCCTCAGCTATACGAACCAAACAAATGTGGGTGAGGACACTCGTGTCTTTGGATACAGAACTGTCTTTCAGCAGTGAAAATCAAGTCTTTTTCCACTGAATGGTCACAGCCTGACTTCACTCTACTTTCCCTTTTCAGTTTTTCGTCAGTTTCGCAAATGTAATAGCACCCGGTAGTACATAAAAACGGCATGTTAAATTCTGAGGGATGAAGAAAGGCTGGATAATGGTCATGTAAACATTGTAGTTCATTTTTACATCTTCAGTTCATTCAAACAGTGGACATGTGCGCTATATGGCAAAAAGAGAACATACTTGAAAGCATTTTCACAATATGAATCGTGACATTTGGTTGTGAAACTAAGAAATTGAACAAACATAAAAAACAAGAGTGGCACAATTAAAAAATATGAATAACTACAAATACTGTGATTTTAATTCAAAGTTTCACATACTGAACTGCACCAACCCAGTTTAACAAGCCTAGTTATGGTTGCTTTATAATAAAAATCAAATAAAATAAAAAAAGATTGAGGAATTTTGAAAAAGCACTGACCACTCTATGATGTCATAAAAGCATGTTATCGTTTTTCGCAACGACAATAACCTAGTAATAACTAATGAGATAAATACAAGACACAAAAAAGCCCTTTAAACACATGCCATAAACTATTTCTTCCATAGGAACATTCCTCCTGACTCAAGCTCTCCTGCCCTCTGTATTTTTCTCAAAATATACCCAGCAGCTGAGCAGTCTGGACTGGATCTGTGTGCATCAGACAGCAGCGTTTATTCCACGGTTAATCAAACAGTTTCTGTGCCACAAAATCAAACAAGTGTTCTCAACTGAGCCATAACTATAAAAGACAGGTTCTTAAAAGAGATGCACGGTCTTATGTTCAGCCACACTCTGTGCTCTACTCCAGTCTCCCTGGTCTCAGATCCATCACTAGAGAAGCTCGGAGTAACGATATGCTGAAGGGGAAAAAACATCTGGCTGAGACTTTGGGAACAGGTGGGAGCTCCATAAAGATCAGGGAAAATAAGCTCCTACCTACACACTCAGTCTCAACAGTCGAGTCTGGAATAACTTTGTGCATTACTGAGAATAGGTGTGTTCTGGCACTCATCAGTGGAGGGACAGTCCTCTGCAGTAATAGGTGCAGGCTACCTTCCCAGCCACTCATTTTTTGGAGTCAGATTCAGGGTGGGGCACATTCGCCTTGGATGCAGGATTTAATTCTAGCACAAACCCTCTCAAGAGGTCCCAAATTAAAACCAGAGCCTGCAACACAAGCTGTGGGTTTTTTTAAAGCCTTTTTCCCAATTTCCTTTTTTTTTTTTTTTTTTTTTTTACATTTTTACCAATCAGTCAAAAAATAATCATTTAAAGAGTTTAATAAGAGGAGCTCAAATCCCTGTTGCTTGTGCTTGGCACGTCTAAGAGACATTCAATAATAATTCAATAATATAAACACACACAACACACACACTGTCCTTATCCACTAAAACTTAACTAGTCTATTAACTACTTTAAGGACGTTTCTGCCTGGCGACAAGGTCTTCCAGAGTAAGGAAACCAAAATCAAAACAAACCAGTATTATTGTTAAGCAGGCTCGACTTGTTCAGCTCTCGTATCTTCTCTACAAAACTCGGAACTTGACTTCGTGCTGTCTCGGTCCGGTTCTCTCCTGTCTAACATTAACCAGCAGGTCCAAGAGTATCATTGTAGGGTCCAAACGTATAAAATGTACAGTATTTACATCTCACTGAGACTCAGCAGCAGAATAATTCACTCATGAACAGAAGCGAGGTGGAAGTGCTGGAGAATTAGACCCCAGTAACTTGTCTTAATATGACACATCAAGTTCACTGTTACCAGGAGCACAACAACAATGGCGACACAGACTGAATGAAATGTATCTGCTCACGCTGGCATAGTCATTATAAATTCTGGTATGAGTTTAAGTCGAGACTACATGTTATTTCAGTTAATAATCTTGTTGACAGTCTGAGTTAATCTGCTTTGAAAACGAAGGGCTAACTGCAGCACTAAGCACACTTCAGTAAGTTTCAGCTTCGTGCAGCCAGTGACATTTAAAGAAGCTAAAAAACAACAGTAATTCAGGAAGCTCTTGGTGCGTTAGGACTTTTACCTTTTGTTTGGGTGGAAGTTTGTGTCCTTATCTTCAGACGGTTCCTCTCCCTCTCCTCCTCCAGCCGCTCCGTTCTCGTCCTCCACCGTTACTTCTCCTGCTCCAGGGGCTCCGGAGCTCTCCAGTCGCTCCATAACGGCTCCATCTCCCGCCGCCCGTGCCTCCAGATTTCTCCCGGAGAGGGAGCTGGTCTGCAGAGTCCCCGTTACACCTCTCAGAATCAGCACCAGCCCAAGGAATAAGCCCGCGACCCCAAACCGAAGCCCCCTTTCCATTGGGACAAGTGGCACATTAGCTAGTGGGTGGGCAATCCCATGCCAAATAAAAAAACAACGGTAATTTTACAACTCTCGTGTCCCAAACGAAGCCTAGAAGCAATTTCGAAAATAAAACAAACAAATCCAGACGCTTTCCGACCACTTTCGGTTGTGTTTTCTGAGCGTAAACACGAGTCACTGGGGCACCATGTTATTGGCTTTATAGCGCCGTTGGTCGTGCCGTGGTAACGCAGGCCCCGCCCCCCGTCCACACACTTATTAGCGGAAAGAGGCGCGGAGGGCCCGGCTCAGCGAAATTGCAGGATTCTGATTGGTACAGATACCCGTCAGTCAGCGCCACTTGTATACTAAGCGAAATCTGATTGGGCAGTGCGAATGTCAGTCTCAGGAAGGAACCGCCTCTCCAAATAGAGAATAGTATTGGCTACTGTCCTGTCAGTCACGCCCCCCCAAAAAACAGACACAGGACCAGTGAGGGAAGGAGAGCGTGGCGTGTCCTCCCTCCTAAACCAAACTGACGAGCTGTCAGCACTGCCCAGTCGGGCTCTCTATTGCATCTGAAACATGTCAGTCAAGATAGTTCCACCAGCTTTTTTGAAAAGGGCGGATCTAGGGCTTCAGCATGAGGAGCAGAAAAACAGAGAGATGGAAAGAGCGACGTGGCCTCCTGGTCGTGTTCACAGCAACTTCGCGTTTCCTTGTTCCGGACAGAGCTCACCATCAGTGTGTGTTTATAAGTACAATCAGAATTTTTTTAAAAACTTTATTTATCCCGGAGGAATTACTTTTTATAATGACTACACACACAAGGAAACATAGACACAAGAACAGTATAAAATATAAGGTCTAAACAAATCTAATAAAAGGTTGTAGAAAACAAATCACTATGAAAATACACTATGCTATATACACAAATGTATTTATACCCAGTATAAATACTACTGGTAAGTAACTTATAATTAAGTGAATTACTAATGACACAACGGTTAGGAATATGTTACCGCAAAATAATGCACATATACATTAAACCTCACTCACTTCTGATTAGTTTTGAGCGCCAAGTGTCCAAACAGTTAGTGAATTATTTTATAAAAGTAGTTTAAGATGTATTAACCCGTTTTAAACACTGCTTAAAACAGTGTAGAAAAGAGTAGAATAATCCTTGAAAATAAATAATAAATAAAATCACTTCTGTTTAGAGTCCAAACAATAAACAATTGTCAAAAACAGTTTGTGATTTTCATTTGTATTTTATAAAAGTAGTTATGTAAGTACTGAACGTTTATATCTGTTTTAGATTAGAGAAACTTGGCTCTGAACTGCTTAAAACAATATAGAAAGGACTAAAACATTCCTTAATAAAAAACCATGTGAATTATAAATTGTTGCCAAGTGGTCTAAAAATGACAGTCCTCTTTTTTACATGTGTTGGAGCACAGCAGATTTTAAAAATGTCATGTAAAGAGTGATACACAGAAGAAACGGCAAAAGCAAACATATTGCTTTCTATATGGCAACACCATGGGCAGGTCTAGGCATGATTTCAAGTCAGGATCTGTGTCTGATCCTGCCCTCTTGTGGTCAATAAAGGAAACAAACGAGTGTTCTGAACAAGTTCATTCACGCTATATTAATTATTGAATTAATAAATAAAAAGTAATGGGACACACCTCTTAATTATTGAATTCAGACGGCCCCTTATTTCCAGTGAAGTATGATTCAAGACATTTTGAGCAATAACATCCTTGAAAGCCTTTTTCTATTCCAGCATGACTGTGTCCCAGTGCACAAAGCAAGGTCCATAAAGACACGGTTGGAGGAGTTCGGTGTGGAAGAGCCTGACTGCCTTGCCTGACCTGACCTGTCCTGAACTCAACCCCATCCAACACCTCTGGGATGAACTGGAACAGAGATTGCGAGCCAGACCTTCTCATCCAACATCAGTGGCTGAACCCAAAAATGCTTTACAGAATGAATGAGGACAAAATCCCACAGAAACACTCCAAAATCTTGTGGAAAGCTTTCCAAGAAGACTGGAACCAACTTCATATTAAAGTCTATATATTTGAATGCAATGTCAATGCAACGTCCCAATACTTTTGTCCATAATGTATATACAGATACACCACAATGAGTCTTGCTTGGTTTATTGGTCCTCTTTTAATATAAGTTTGGTCTTCACAACAATTTAGGATGCCATTTGCTTATAAGAAGACTAAAGTCACAGTAGTTTTGGTACAGAATGTTGACTTCAACATAAAGCTGGTGGACTAAATACAACCTTACCTAAAGTCACAGTGACTTCACAAGAAAGCCAAAGAAACATCTGTGTTACCACAAAATAGCTGAGGGTGTTGAAGGTAAGGCCTGACAACTTGAGTTGATCCAGGTTACTAGAAACCAGTGCTATTTAAAATCCCTGATGATAATCTGTTGAATTAGGCACATATCAAAACATCACTCTGTTGACTGACATGTGACACTCCAGGAATTGTTATATGCCTCAAACATTTAAAAACTGCATTAGACGTACAGCTGTACTTTGTTAGTAGAGTTGGTATTACTTAATAGAGAACTCGACACTTGGTTAACATGAACAGGTTTTCTCACATATGAGCACACATTTACAAAGAGTCAGAAATGAATTGCAGATGTGTTCTGGCCCTGAAATTGTATCTGCTCTTTTGATTTAGACCTAAACCTTAACACTAAAATACATGGAGGGAGCCCAACTGCAAATTGAGGTAAAATTTCAATGAGTAACGATTAAATGCAAATACATCCATCAATTCTAGGTAATAGAACATGCCGTTACTAAACGTTCATATCCAAGTGGTTCAGAAAAAGAAAAACGTATCTGTGCACCGTTATCCGGCATTTACCTGCAGAGTTAATTCTATATTTAGTTAATCTCACATCTCTGTCATACTTTGGTTCAAATCAACAAATGATTGAGCTTTAATATACAAGGCAACAACAAAGCAACTGGAGAGATGTATGAGGCACAGACATCAACAGACATCAAGCAATGGTATTAAAATGAAAGTGTGTGGGGATGCATGCATAAATGACACCGACTGTAGTATGTGACTGTGTAGAAAAACACAGAAGGCAAATAAACAGTAAGGGCACCAATTCAGTCCAACACAGAAAGCATATTGAATAACCACTGACTAATTTAGTCTAAGATGAGGCTTATTATCTGTCCAGCAATATAGCTCTAGTTGAGCATTTCAGGACAGAGTTTGGAGGACAAGCTGCTTTACCAGCTTTAGATTTGCAGAGGAACAGTAACAGGAAGGTGAACAACACCAAGGGAAACAAAAATGAAAGTGTAACCATTGAAACCGATGAAGGGGAGGGTGTATAAGTCTGCCTTTCGTACTTTCATGAGATAATAGGACGTTTCTGGTTGCGTGTCTCTCTCCCAGCAAAAGCTGCTGTTATTCCCAGTAGACAGTTCTGAGTGAGCTGCACTGGTTTGTAATCCACTGGCACTTGTGGTGTTAGGCTAGACTTTGCAGCAAGAGGGAAAAGTCTTTTTCCCTCAGTTAACCGGAGGGTCTCTGATCTTCACACTCCCATCTTCCATGCCAAAGTAAATGCGCTCAGCCATCCCTACAAACAGCCCGGTCTCTACCACACCTAGAGAAACACACGAGTCACGTTTATTCATATAGTACATTATCACACACAAGAATTCATTCAACATGTTTCACAGGAATAGAATGAAAAATAAAATGAAACAATAGAAGAAATAATACAAAACACAGAAAATCAACAGTTGAAAGATCTGAAATTTTAAAGTGCCTTAGAAGTTCTGATATTTAAAAGAAGGCAGAGGAGAACATTGCAGTTTTTAGTAGCTTTTTAAAGCTGGCTACAGTTGGTGCAGGTCTGATACTCATGGCCAGTTTGTTTCAGCAGCAAGCATCATAGTGACTAAGCACCATTTTTCCCATGCTTAGTTTAAGCTCTTTTCACTACCTTTATATACATTTTCTAACAATAAAATTGTTAGTTATTTAAAAAATACATATAATTGTACTGCCAGCAGCTCATTTTCATGGAACTGATATTTTAAATCATAATGCCACTTCCTGCAGTTCCTTAAGTTTTGCTTCACTGAGTAACAGTTTCCATCACTAATTTAATGTATATTGCAAACTGTGTGCAATTTCTGCCCATCATGAGCTTTCCCACAGACTACTCATAAACTGAACAGTACTGGGTAGTTTTCATTCCTGTATTATGGAAAGCATGTGATGAAAATCCTGTCACATGCTACAAATGATGGCAGAATTGCATTATTTTTTCATAATTCTCTTTTTTCTTTCACTCTCTCATCATTCATTCTCTAAACCATTTATCCTGAACAGTGTTGCAGGGGGTCCTGGAGTCTTATCCCAGTGCTCTTCTGGTGAAAGGGCAGAACTATATGCCTCATCTACATAATTATCATCTAGATTGTATTCATGCATCAAAACACCTTTTTGTGTGTTTTTTGAATAAAACTCCATGTGGAAACCTGACTTTTGGCTCTGTCTGTGAAACTGAATACAACTTCAAACACTATGTGCTGGCAGATTCAAATATGACAACTGGGCTGAACTGACCTGGGATCATTTTGATGGCAGTGTTGACTTCCTTCCAGTTCTGAGCATGCTCAAATTTCCAGTCCAAGATAAAGTTGCTGTTATCTGTCACAACAGGGCCCTGAAGCAGCACATGGAAGCTAGTGAATGTTACTATCAGCCTGTGGACAAGTATCGTATTTTGTAAAAGATAATAGCAGAATCTCCTTGGCAGAACCATCAGTTCCCATTCTCCTAAGCCTACAGACAATGGGTTCGTATTTGGCAAACTGCTGCTGACTCAGCACATTCACATCTGTAACGGGAATTTGGGTTAAATATATGCTTGTGCTTGAATCAAGATCAGTCTGGAAGAGAGCAAAACTCAAACTCCTTAAACCTTCAGAAACTACAGAAGTTCAGAATGTATCGTCTTCACTCTGTAAAACAAATATTAACCTAAAATACTTAAGATCTTATATCCTAAATCAAACAGCAATATCAGAAAGCTATTTGTTATTGTTTTCAGGAGTGGGACATCAGCAATATGTGCAGCTTAACTACCTCTACAATTGTTTGAAGGAATACTTCAGAAAAAAAATCTAATTTACACAATTCTCCACTGACCCCAAGTATAAACTAGAAGCAAAGACATGTTGGGAGTCCAAATTTAACTTCTGACTTCCTCTAAGCTTAATGGAAAATTGTGTAAATTATATTTTTTTACTGAATTAATCCTTAATTTAAAGATATTTTGTTTTACAATGCACCAAAACCATGTGCCTTATAGCTTACTATATTGTAATCTGTAATGTAACAATATATGGTGCTGAAGTGTAAAAAAAAAAAAAATTTAATTAATACATAAATACAAAAAAAGCTGAATTATTTGGGGGAATATAATCTAACTGCAATTGTTCAGATCAAATGTGTGATTTCGATTTACAATTTTTTTCATTACCAGTGTCGGTTGCATTACTGAATAATTGTTATGATCCTTGTGTTAAGCTTCAAAAAGTCAAACTGCACCATGAAATAATGAATCACCTCGGACAAGCAAAGCTGCATGGAAAGGGACAGTGTGTGTGCACTTCCGGACTTACATTGATTTTAGGACAATCAATCACCACCAGTCTGTGTACACAGCTGATCACAATAAGACCCCCCTGCCAATACTCACTCAGGAGAGCCATCACTGGAATTAACAGACACTGACTGACAAGCCCCCTCACCGCTTTATTGACGGCCATTCTAAGCACAGCTTCCCCCCCAAAGCGACGGGCAATGGCCCTGGACACAGGCACGTAGGCCATGGGGATCACTTCAACTGGAACACCTTTCTTCCACTGCTGGCCCAGCGCCTTCGAGTCCTTCCTACACACCCAGGAAAACACCACACACACTTTGCTTAGCCTTAATGCGTGCGTACATGAGCAAAACACACACACACTCCCACTAATGCTAAGCAATAGTGACATCATGGCTGACACACTGTATTGATTAACGTTTAAAATACAGAGCCTGTCAATTGACATTACAATTCTCTAGACACACATGCACTTTACCTGTAGTCAGCAATGACAATGAAGTGTTTGGCACAGCCAGCAACAATTTTCTCCTGAGTCAAGCATCCTCTGACATGGAGAGAAAAAGAAGTTATAAAAAAAAACAAAAAAACACCTTATTAAAAAATAAATAAAACGTGTCTTGTCACACTTCAAAATTCCTTTGTGATACTCCAGCAAAAAGACAAAAGTCAAAATGTACACAATTATTGCCCTTGCCTTAGACGTATTTGTCAAGACAAAAAGTGGACAAAAGTATATCACATATCTAAAGACAGCAGCAGTAATTCTGAGGCCAGCATCTGTACTTTTGTTTAATTGTATACAGAATAGTGTGCCATACAGAGCCAAAAGCCTCATAAGCACGTCTATTTAAGATTACTTAACAGCTCAGAATGCTTTCTGGCAACTGTGTGATGCAGTTTGCACAACGCTAACAGCCGTAGACTGTGAGCTTTCACTACTTGTTAGCTATACAAGCTTGACAGCTACAATGTAAATCCAAAAAAAGCAAACCTTGAACACCAAACATGTCTCCTTACCCGCCTCCTTTAATAAGAGAGAGTGAAGCGTCCACCTCATCAGCTCCATCAATCGCTACATCCAGCTAACAAATACACAGAGAAATACATCATTTTCTCATTTATAGGCCACTGATTTTTAATTGTTTGTCTATATTTATAGTATGACCATGTAAACACACTCTACTAGGTCACATCAAGAGCGGTAGTCAAGACCTTTGTCAAGTCCATGCCTAGTACTAGCACAAACCTAGTGAAGTAAGAATCCAAAGAAGTTCTAGTAAAAGTCAAATGACTCTAAATGAGAGACACAGCTAAGAGCCCCTATTCCAACTTCGAATCTTATCATTTTTGTGTGACGGTGGAGACACAGTATATTTTCTCTTTCAAGATTATCATTTTGCACTATTACACTATATGGACAAAAAGTATTTGGACACCTGACCATTACACCAACAGGGACTTTAATGACATTGCATTCAAATACATAGACTTTAATATGAAGTTGGTTCCAGTCTTCTTGGAAAGCTTTCCACAAGATTTTGGAGTGTTTCTGTGGGATTTTGTCCTCATTCATTCTGTAAAGCATTTATGGGTTCAGCCACTGATGTTGGATGAGAAAGCCTGGCTCGCAATTTCCATTCCAGTTCATCTCAAAGGTGTTGGATGGGGTTGAGGTCAGGGCTCTGAGCAGGGCAGTCAAGTTCTTCCACACGAACTCATCCAGCCATGTCTTTATGGACCTTGCTTTGTGCACTGGGGCAGTAACGTTAGACTAGAAAATGTTCATCCCCAAACTTTGTCTGCAAAGTTGGAGGCATGGTGTTTTCCAAATATCTTGGCATGCAGAAGCATTAAAATTACCCTTCATAGTAAGGGGCCTAGCCCAAACCCTGAAAAACAGGTGTGTCCCAATACTTTTATCCATAGAGCGTATAAGTAGTAATTAAAAGGCAAGTGCAGTGTAACAACTCTGTAGATCACAAGAAGCCATATTATTTACTTTAAATAGAGCCATTTCACTTGATTCATTTGGATTGCCGACATCACATCTGTGGCCAAACGAAAAATAATGTGCGCAGTGATGAGTTTTGGCAGGGTTATGATGGGTTAACTGGCGGCCAGTGACAATGCCTGTTCAACATGGATTTTGAAAACGCTTGCTTTATGAACAAGTTTCTTTAATCAGTGATCTGCGCTTTTCATTTTGTCAGCCATTATGGATACTTTTATTAAGTAGATTTTTTTATTTTTTTATTTAATTGCCATGTCGCAAAAGATTATGTCTTCAATTTTTTAAGTCAGCCAGACTGACCCGAGACAAACTAAAGTACTTATCGAGACCAATGGCAGAGGCCGAGACAAGTCAAAGTCCAAATACCAGCAGATCCAAGGCAAGTATGAGAAACGACATCTCGAGTGTGGAATACAGCCCTGACTTCTGAGTATACGAGACCAAAAGATCATCATTTCTTCCTTTGTATTAAACACTAAACACTGTGCTCAGAAAGACATGAAGTAAAATTGTACTTATTCCACAAATCCTGAAAATGCACATCTGAAGCAAAAAACAAACAAACAAAAAAACAGAAATGGTATCCAGCCTTATCTACATGTAAAAAAACAAACAAACAAACAAACAAAACATCTGTGTAATCTTTAACTCACTTCTGGATGTCTGTCAAGGTCTGACAGCGAGAGACCATGCTGTAAGATCAGCTGACGAGCCTGATAAAGACACAACAGAAAATCACCCTCTTCATCACTACTATCTGACAGATCAATGCTAGCATCTGCTTCTGGGGATGAACGCACACACGCACACTTACCTGGAAGGATGTAGGAACACATACAATGTTAAGCTTCTCCTGTCTTACTCTCACAGCTACAACAAAAAAAAAATACAGTATTTACCTTCAAGTAAAAGCCCATCATCTCTTAGACCTGGTATTTTCATTCACTTAACCTTACCCAGCCTGTCCACAGCATACACTATAGTGGAGCCACTTCCCACTCCCACCACCTGGTTATTCTGTAAGAGAGAAAAGAGGAATACTACTTTTATTTGTTGATCGTTTAAAGCATTCCTATATAATCATACTAGACATACATAAGAAAAAATTATAAATAATACAACAACTTCAAGTTTTGATCCAGCACACATCTAGGGTTGAAAATTACACTACATCATGTCACCGCTATGCTTTTTGGAACATGTGTGATCAACATCAGTCCTTAAACACCACTGTGTAACTGTGTGTTTCATTACAACAAGAGTCTTAATTAGCCTGTTTGATTGGATACCGTGCAGCACAGTGTGTGAAATGTGTTTGTGTGTGTGGTCTATGCTATATGTTGCACTGTGGTCCCTTCCAGTGTGACTAGTGTTGCACCATGAGTATGAAATTGCATAAGTGCATAATATATTTGTATTTATTTATTTATACATAAATATAAATATATATATATGTGTGTGTTTTTAACATGAAGTACCACTTGTGTATTTACACATCAAAAAAACATTTATTCGCCACTTTTTCAGCTTTTTCCAGCCTTTTTTAAGCAACCAGCATTTCCGAATGACACAGTTATATTCAACATATTTGCCTCACATAACTATATCTAGAAGGAAACATTATAAATAAATACATTATAATGATTACAAACAACGTTTCTCCATGGGCCACGGTGCAACATATGCTGTATACAGCAACATTCAACAGAGTGCAAGTTAAAACACAAAACAATGCAATACATAGACTATTTTTAAATATAATTTCAAACTCACTCTATATGACACAAGAAAATATAAGACTTTGTTTTGCTGTAATGTGTTAATAACGTTCAGTAGGATTCATCCTTACATGATGCTCCTAGATAACGTTACATGACCAACTAGGCTAGCTTGCTAACAGCTAAACTTGCCTTTTTAGGCGTTTTATTAACACACTTTCTGATAACTGCAACAAGACCGCTGAATATTAATAAACAGTAAACATTAATGAAGCTAAAAGTTTCAGTAGTTTGTGAGCAGAAACCTCGGTAAGCTAGGTTTGTGTGTCAGACGCATAAGTATAAAAACAGTCATGTTACTGACTCACTGAGGGCAGTTCGGTTCCCAGGTAAACAACAACTTACTAATGATTAAATATAAAGTTTGTACACATCAGACATGTCTGCTGAAAAGCTATAGGGAAACAAACATGCTAATGTGATGCTGAAAAGCCAGACAGACTCGAGTAAACACACTTAACACTCCATTAGCAGGTATAGTTCACTAGCTGACTACAGAAATACGGACTCACCTGTATGTGGTTGTCCACAGCAGCATGTGCTGCCAGTTTCTTCGCTTCTTCTGCCATCGCCACGTTGAAACCGCTACTGCTCCTTACACCGAGAACCACGTGTCTCCAGGTCAGTGAATCTGAGGAGGAGGGTCGTCTCTTCACCGACAGAGACAACAAGAACTGAGCCTTCACACTGAGCTCGGCCCACCTCTGCACCCTCATTACCCAGTCCTTCAGCAGGACACTCACACAAACACAGCCAGGAGCAAACAGTCCTCCCCTGTTTAAAGAAGCTAATGTATCAATTGCTGTCAAAACCCAACTGCCCGAACGAACAGAATAAGTAAATGGAGGTTAAATAAAACACGCAGGCGCTGGGTCAGACTGACGGACGTGCTGAGAAGCCAATAGGAGAGAGCAGAGCCACAAGCCAGATTGGGTCAATATTCACCACCACCACTAGATGTCTCACGTTCATCTCAACGGGACCTGCTGGGCTTTTAGGTAAATGTCTAAAAACAAACTGATTAAAGTAAAGTCACACCTTGTAGTCACACGTGAACACATCACAGCTCAGCACACAGTGTGAACGTCTTTCTCTGCATTTATTCCATTCACCAAGTGAACCAGTGGGCTGCTACCCACAAGGGGCACCTAAGGAGCAGTGTGTGGGGACAGTACCTTGCTCAAGGGTACCTCAGTGATGGCACTAGCTGTCCTGGGATTCAAACCCATCCCTTCTGATTGCAGGAGTATAGCCCTACCCACCAGGCCACCAGCTGCCTAGAAAGTAAAGAGCACTTCACATATGGATCAAGTCCATATTAAAGTCTATGTATTTGTATGCAATGTCATCTCAATACTTTTGTCCATATAGTGTATATTAGTTTTTAGGAGAAATTCAAGGGGATGTCAACCCAGGTCACAAAATACCACCTTGTCATCTTCTTTGGGTGAATGTTGGTCATAGCACTTCTATAAAGACACCTTCAATCAGTATTTTAAAGGGTCCAAATGACTGGAAACAATTTTCCATGCTTGCATGAAGTAAAGGAATTAATGCAGTGCATAAAAATGGTTAACATCTCAAAATGTATCATTCAGTGCTCAGTCAATACAGCCTGTTTTGAATTCACTGTTTTTGTGATCCAACACGTCTGGCCATCACTCTGTATGTTCTACAGCAGTTTAGCCTCACCCACTCATGATGAAGTCATAAAGAGTGTTTCAGCCTGGACTGCTTTTTGAATGAAGCACAAGGCAGGGCAGCCAATCAGAACAGAGCTTGTTTACATATACTAATAAAGGCACTGTGGCAAAAACAGCCTGCTTTATTCTAAGTGATAAAACAAAAGTTGCATGGCATGAGCAGACAAAATTAACCTCTTTTAAGTAATGACACTGACACTGTTAGCTGTGTTGTTCAGTTTAGCAGTATTTTCATGATTTCAGCAGAATTGTTCATAAATTCTGTTATTTTGTGTCGCGTCTACAGTTGGCTGCATTTAACCTTACAGAGGTCACTGCCTGGTTAAATCAATATAATCCTATCATCTGGCCGATTTTAGGTGATGAGCCCAGATATTCCTATTTCATATTACGCCATGTGGCACAAACAAATGAAAAAGGTTAGGTAGGGAATTAGGACAAGGAATTGTTATTCTGCAATCTTGTTTTGAAATAAATGTTTTATTTTCCTGAACCTTGTCTCAAGCTCAAGGAAAGGCGAGTTTATTTAGGTAGCACAGTTTTACACTGAGATTCATGCAGTGTGCTTTGCAGAGATAAAATAAGAATAAAAGTAAAGTAAGCAATAGGGTCAGTAGATGAGAAGAATAACAGTAAGATTTTAAAAGTTAAATACTATGCATGCATGTTTTTTCAGTATTACAGAGATAAAAGAATTAACTGATTGCCTGAAGGCAGACGAGGACAGCTTCTTTTTAAACCCAGTAGCCGTTGGGGCAGATCTGATGTCCATGTGATGTTGGTTCCAGCAGTGGGCACCATAATGACGGTCATTTTACATCATTTAGTTTCAGCACTGGACAGTACTAGCTGACCAGCTCCTGCCAGGTTTCACACCTTCCTCACTGGGTCTGGACCTATTCAGTCTACAAGGGGGTGGTGGTGGTGGGATACTTGCCTCTGGACCAAGAACTCATGGGTTCGAATCCTATCTTCAGCACAGCACCACTGGGTTACTGAGCAAGACCCTTAACCCCAAGTTGCTCCAGGGAGACTGTCCCCTGTGATTAAGGAATGGAAGTCGTGTTTGGATAAATGCTGTAAATGTAAATGGACAGCAGTTTAGCCCCTTCATAGGGAAGTCATAAAAAGTGTTTCAGCCTGGGCTGCCTTTTGAATGAAGTACAATGCAGGGATGCTAATCGGAATACAGCCTGTTTATATATGCTCTTAAGCACTGTAACAAAAACAGCCTGTTTATTCTAAGGGATTAAAAGAAGTTGGAAACAACATGGTAAACATACATGAAAAAAGATTGCATAAGTAGGCAATAAAATCAGTATAAAAGAATAAAAAGTTCAAAAAGACAAAACAGGCAAATGCGCAGTTTTATGTGTAGTATAACAGAGATGTAAGAGTTAATAAGGGAGTTAACTCAAAGGTTTCACACCTATCTCGTTTGGTCTGGATCAAAATAGCAGGTGTGAAGGGCCCCTCAGACCAAAATTCACCCTGACCAAAAGAGGCATTCTCAATCCAGATCAGCTTAACCATGGTTCACTACGTTTGCAGTGTGAAAACCAGAGGCGGACAAAGTACCTAATTTCATTACTAAAGTGAAAGTACAGATACCACTAGTCAAATGTTACTCCAATACAAGTGAAAGTCATACAGTCAAATTTCACTTAAGTTAAAGTACTGAAGTGTTACAGAATGAAACACAACCCGAATTGATAAAGAAAACCAGTCTTTTTTATTAATTATATACTACACACCTACACAAAAGGTATGTGTATGTACTATATATTTGAACAAAGTTGACGACTGAACCGCTGTAAATGCAGCTCAAATGACACGCTTAAAACAATACGAATTTTTTATCTTTTCCATAAACTTAAACATAGACTTTAAATATGGCCATGGATGTGGGCATGAAGAGTCTTCGTCTCCTTCTCCGTCCATTCTCCCGCCACTGATTGACCGTGTTTAAGAAATGCTGGCGTTGCAGTGTTACAGCGTACAGAACATAGTAACACTACTGTTGATTTCTGATAGGCTGTCATCTGCCAAAAAAACAATCATGTTTTAGAACAGTGAGATAATAACACCCACTTTCAGAACCGAAGGTAACGAGTAACGAGAACTTTGATAGAAATGTAGTGAAGTGAAAAGTACGGTTTTGTCTTTCAAATGTAGTGAAGTGAAAGTTACGAGTTTCCCAAAAAAACAGACTACTCGAATGAAGTACTCAAAAACTGTACTTAAGTACAGTACTCAAGTAAATGTACTTCGTTATTGTCCACCTCTGTTACTGATATTGATTACTGAGCAGCCATGTTAATTTGATTTTGCTTAGTGGAAGGCTGGAAGTCCTGTTTGAATACAGTAATACAAGTAAGTAAGTAAGTAAGTTAAGTAAAGTGTCCATTTGTCATACGTGAACACAGCACAACATGCAGTTTGAACAGCACAAAATTCTTCCTCTGCATTTAACCCATTCACCAAATGAAGCAGTGGGCAGCCAGGAACACGGCGCCCGGGGAGCAGTGTGTGGGGACGGTACCTTGCTCAAGGGTAACTCTGTGGTGCCACTAGCAGTCCTGGGATATTTTGTCCAAAGACCATTTTTACGTAATGGTGCTGCAGTGTTAGGACAGAGAGTTATTAGTTGGGCAGGTTAGCTAAGACCTGAGAGAACATAAGCTCTGAGAAAGATCATTTGAGGCTTTGAAGATGAGAAGGAGGAGGAGTTCTATAAACACCAGCTGTTCAAACACATTCCAAAGTTGGAGAAACCAGCTTCATGCCAACTGAAAACACACTTTTATTCATTGTTAGCCACATTATAATGCAGTTCTAAATCCTATTCAAAGCTCTAACAGTGAGTTATAATAGCTCTAAGAGAAGTTCTAATAGTTACCGATGGTCTTGATGGCTGTGAGAAAGAGCTCGTCACGAGGGCAGTCGAGGAAACACAGGTTGGCTTTGGAGCCTGGAGGCACCGTGATCTTCTCCTGCAGCATCGAGTCCATACGGAACTCACAGAAAGAGTCAGGGTTTGTGTTCTCTATTTGGAGACTCAGGCCTTGATCTTTCTGGAGATCGACTGTACAACAATCTGACCACAACACAATGACATGCAGAAAATAATAGTCTCATATTTTCCTCTTAAACAAATCTTAAAATCACAGAATGTTAAAAATGGCAAAAAAAATGTTCAAATGTAAGTTAATGTAAAGAGATTATATTCTGAGTGGTTTTGAAATATTTGTATTGATCCATTTGCTGCATTGTAGAAAAATAAAAATTGAAAACCAAATGGAGAAACAGAATGTTTTGGGTATTTTCAATGACATACAACATTCTAAACAACACCACTTAAAAATTACACAAAAATTCAGAACATATATATATATAAAAAAAATATGGTGTGCGTCTTCACCAAAATTTAGTCAAATTTTACATTTAACTATATTTCTAAACAGCAAAAATAATGCTTACCTGGAAAGCCACTCCTGAACACAGAGACCCTGTAGCCTAGAAAGAGGTCTTTCGTCGCAGACTCACAATTGGTCAGAGACAGACTGAAGCTTCCCTGATAATTGGTAGGCTGGACATCTGTCAGAGTTTTATCAATTGGAGGCTTGTTGTCCTGCTTGTAGGTCACTTTGACTTCTTTCTTTTGGCACTCTGGCTTTGTAGTGTTGAAGAAAATAATGGTGAAGTTATGCTTAGGTGGTACAACAAAGTTCCAAGTCATCACATTGTCATTAGGGAAGCCGCTGGCACTGAAGAAGTCTGTGTCTGACTGACCACGAGGCAGAGTGGCATCCACTACAATTGATACTGAACCTGCAAAAAAAAAAAAAAGACATTACATTCATTAACTATTATTTAAAATATGGTAAGCACTTTTGTACACTTTTGCATATTTATACATTTGTTAAAATATAAAAAAGTAATGTATCTGTGTACTCTTGACTACTGCGTCTCTTGATAATTAGTGCTATGACTAGGCTAATGGTTCTACTTTATCATGCTAGATACCTAGTCATAGGCTCCCATGGGTCCAAAATTGTGCAAGCGTTAAGGGCCAATAAAGACATTAGGTTACCAAGTGCCCCCCCTCTGCACTGCAGTTAATAGTGTGAGAGCCCTGCTGTCATCTGTTACATAATAATATAATGAATACAAATTGTGGTCAATAAAGTGGAACACAAGCACTACAAAATCAAACGGCTTAAAATTACCTTAATTTTATATGGGAAATTAAGGAAAATTAAGGGGAAAATGCACAGATTAAGACTGATTAAGCGGTAAAACTACTGAATTTTCCCCTTTTTCAAATTTGCCCCTTAAATAATAGAACTTCCTGAATTAATACCTTAAAGATTAAGATTAAGGGGTTTTACACTCATGCCTTAACTTTTAATTTAAGGTCAAATTAAGTGTTGGGTTTCACAAATTAACGGCCACTTCATTCAAATGAAGGGGTTTGGTGTGTTTTCAGGGGTAAATTAAGGTAGCGTTAAGCACATTTTAAGTACATTGTGTTTCATAGTGAACACTGTGGCTACTCCACAACGGTACCCAAGTATATCGATCAGATCTGCAGTTAGCCTTTTGATTCAAAGAGATTTTGATTCAAACACCAAAAAACATCCATTTCTTACCACTAGTCGCTGAGTATTTGAAGTCGGATGCGTTCAGCGGTGTGCCTCCGGGAACCTCCAGAGTAACACGACCTTTATAAAGAACCTGCATGCGACTGATGGGGCCATTTTGACAGAACGTGCCAATGCTAACAGTCCCTCGAGAGTACATTAAGACGGAGTAGGTGTGTTTGTCAAGGCACTGATCAGATGATGGAATCTGTCTCATTCCTGATGCAGGGAACTCCAGCTGGAAAGCCTTTGTGGGTGACACTTTTAGGTCCCATATAAAGGTCCTGTTGAACTCTTTGAAGAAGGAAAATTCTGTATGTATGGTATCAGAACTGCAGCCTTTCGCACAATCTGAAAGGAATAAAATATATTCGTCTGAAGAGAACAGAACAACACTTGCAGTTATTTTTCATCCATTAACTGATAATAATGGAGGACATACTGTAATAGGGAACAAAAGAACTTGTTTTAGGCCATTAGATAGTAACTCTTTGTATACACAAAGTTTTAGCAGCTCTCACTGAGCAACCTAAGCAAACTGCCAAACACATATGTGGTATTACTATTAAAAATGTATACAATGTCCTCAATTATTAAAACTCGGGGGACCCTCGGGGGACCCTCAGGGTCTTCTAGGCCTCCAAAGAAGGCCAAATGATGTCAGTAAAATAAAATCTCTCATTTCTTGTTAATTTTTACTTAATAGAATTGTCATGTTATTTGCATTAAAACAAGAAGCACTACTCATTTCATTGTTATGTTTTACATGGGGAAAAAAATCTGCAGAAAAAAGCGCCCAACTGGAAATTCTCCAATGAGGATTTTTTTTTTCCTCCTCTGCGTTATGCAAGTAGATACAGCCAAGCAAGACATGTCAGATTAGATTTTTTCCCAAAGAGGTCACTATTAAACACCATTGTATTAAGTAAATAATATGTTCGTTAATTAACAAGCTTTAAACAAAACAATGGGCGCTGTAACTAAGAATGGCTTCATTAAGGAAACAGCAAGGTGCTTTATCACTGCTTACCAAGGTCTGTATTGACCTCAACAGTAAAGACATCCTGAGGTTTAGGACAGCTGAACGACACCATTGCGGTCTGAACTTCACTGAGGGTCTGTGTTGAACCACAGGTCTGAGAGAGTTCTTCCCCAACACACACAGTACAGATGGGGCCCTCAGTCTTTCTGCTGATTTTCACCCTGGTGCCAATTTCAGGGGTCACATTTACTGTACGAGCCTCTAGAGAAAAAATTTAAAAAAATCAGGAAACCTTTATTAGTCACACAAATTTGCATTGGAGCAAAGTAATGGAGCAATGTGCTTTCTGAAGAAGACGAAGATAAACGACAACAATAACAACAGGACAAAGCAGAAAAAGAAACAGTGGTACATACTTTTCTGGAGGGTTGGCTTTACTGTGAACTGGCTGGGTGCAAGATTCTCTTGCAGCGAGACAAGCAGAGTCACAGTGGCCTGATTAGGTAGCTCTAAATGTGCCACAGAACCGTTCCTGCAGAATTTCTGAGCTTTGGTAACGCCACCAGATCCACCTGCGGCCACAGTGTAACTGTATCCATCTGAACAGCTCTCTCCTTCAGCAACCTTCTTCAGGCCATCTCCGGGAAAATCCACAACCAACTTAGTTTCTGCTGGAGCCTCCAGCGTCCAAACAAACCTTCTGTTGAATCTTGAGAGGAAGGAGTTGGGTACATTGCCTTGCTCAGGTGTGCACACAGCTTTGGTACATTCTGTGGGCAGTAAATCAAAGTACATCATTCAAAAATGTGACTGGGGAGCAGATTAGCTTTTACAGTGACAAATATGAAGTGGCTGAAATGTGTGAAGCAGTCATGAACATTTTTGGGCATAAATATATATTTAATGCATCTGTGAGCATGTATAGAAAATTAAGATGAACTGTTTTCATACGCATCAAGAAAAAGCTGGAATGATTCAGGAAACGCTGACTACATCATACAGTGCTGGGACAATAATTATGTATTTTTTGCTATTTGCATTAAGAAGACTCCTTTTGCGCTCCATTTTAATCATGCAACAATAGCAAAAAAGACCATTTTCTTTATAAATTAGTGCATAACTGTGAGCCTGCCATTTTTTAAATTTTTATTTTAAAAATGTTTACAGTGATTTATTACATGTATGTTGGCACAGCTCTCTTGTGTTGGGATTAAGTGATTGTGTTTGTTCACTGGTTCTTGTCTTAGTCGTGTTTGTAGTTAAAGGGTCGGTTTCCCGGACAGGGATTAAGCCTAGTCCAGGATTATGTAGTGCTGTGAATAGAGATTTTCCATTGAAAAG
>JBBJLS010000148.1:12441577-12472048 GCA_037577275.1 Bryconaethiops microstoma | reverse complement strand
ACGGATAGAGAGAGAGAGAGAGAGAGAGAGAGAGGGAGAGAGACAGACAGACAGACAGAGAGAGAGAGACAGAGAGAGAGAGACAGAAAACAGGGAGGGAAGGTCTAGACATGCAAAAAAAAAACCAGATGCATGAAGATGTAACAAAAATAAGAAAAACAAGAACAAACAAGAAAACACTCAAAATGAACTTAAAAACAGACCCAGAAAGTTATGTTACATGCACACACACGTGCACACACGCACACACATGCACACACACGCATACACACACCTTGAGTGGCTTGTGGCTGTGTGGGTCTGTCTCCTCCTCTTCCACAGTGGTAGTTTTGCGCTTTGTGGCAGTCAGGTGGTACCTTTGAATGACCAGTGCCTCCTTAAACTCCTCCTGAGTCTTACTTTCCAAAAGCTTCTGTCTGAAAGAAATGTCTGAGAACATACTCGCAAATGTCCGGCCCAACTCCATCGCTGTCTTAGTGCTTTTCTGGGGGAGGAGAGGACAGAGTCGAGGAGAGGAGTGAAGAGAAGAGAAGAGCAGATAAATAGCAGGAAATAGCCATGTGATGGACAAGACATGTTGATGTGAACAGTTCTGCTTGGCTGAAAAAGATGGAGGTGTTCAATGCTCCTCATTATTACGACAAAAAATCCTCCTACGACATTAGAATTATCAAGTTACATGTTACATAACCAAATTAACGAAGGACAACTCAAAATATGCCAAGGCAATTGTTTGAGAGTGCTTTAACTCCTGTAATTAAACATTAGGTTGAGTGAGCTTTTCAGTTCCTCTGAGCATATGAGTAGCAGAAATTTAATTCCTCGGGATTACATTTAAGCAAAAGTACATTTAGTTCTAAGTTACATAATATTTGTTTTGCTTCGCTTTAATACACACAACGTGCAGAGAGATGAATCTTTAAAAGCAAACAATCCTGCTTTTACCGAGATGAATGAGAGCACAGAAGTTAGCGCGTGCATGTGTGTGTGTGTGTGTGTGTGTGTGTGTGTGTGTGAGTGTGTGTGTGGCATCTGTATTGCAGACTGGCATATATAGATGCGAAAGAGGGGCTGAAGTGATTACAGTAACATCTAAACACATTCACATAAGCACACAGATGATTGGGATAAATATAGTTCCAAGGAGAGAAAACAGAGTAGCACAGTGCTTGAAAAAAATCCAGCAGGCTTTAAGAGGATACAGAGTCGACATGTGAGTTTGAGCTTGGTGGTGATAGTTGGTGAGCTGTTAGGATGGGAGCCTGGTTTTTTTTTGTGTGTTTTTGTGTTCAGTTAGGCGACTGAATTACCATCTTAAGTGGTGCCAGTATGAGGATGACATAACGGACTTCGGCACAGTTCTCTCCCCAGTTCTGAGGCCGGTCCAGCCGAGAGATACATACATGCCGTCTCTGAAGGTTCTTCACGTTGCAGCTGTTGGAGGTCACAGAATGTCAAAGACACAGAGAGAAAGGCAGTTTCACACAACACCACACCCTTCACGTAACACCTTTATTAGAATTTGGTCAAATGTTTGCAGTGGACTCACAGGATGCAGAGCCAGGACTGCTGATACTGGATGCCCGTGGCCGTAGCTGTCACACACTGCAGCGTCTCTGACAATAGGTGCACTGTGTGGTGGGAGAGGGTTGGGGTTAAACCAGGAGAGGGGGCTGGTTGAGGTCTGAGACTGGTGAGTGGGGCAAAGGCTTTGGAACATGCAGGGTCAGACAAGGAAAAGGTTTACAGAACAACAATGAATCACAGGTAATTCAACTGGATCTCCACTACCCAGGAAAGCCCAACGATGGACAGGAACACGTCAAAAATAATATCACATGCAATAATAAAAAAACTATTAGTCATTTATCACGTTACACTTGATGAAAAGGTCAGTGCAGACCATGGCATGAAAGAAGAAGCAGGTTGAGTGCAGCAAGGCGTCAGTGGCAAACGCACAGCACTGCAGTCCAAGTGACTGACAATGAAGACCTTTCCGAGGACAGCGGCAAATGTTTAATTCAAATTAATCAATCTATGTGAGTGTGCGAGTGTGTGCCCTGTCCTCTGTCTTACAAAGATATGAGCTGCCTAGCATACTAAGCAAGAGTGCTATGAGAGCATGTGAGCATGTGTGTGCGTGTTTGTGAGTGTGTGTGGGTGTGGGTGTGTGTATCCTCTGGCAGAGGTGACAGGTGTGAGCTGTTCAGCATGGCCGGCAGGAACAGTGTGTGTGTGCCTGTGCATGTGTGTATGTGTGTGAACTGTTTAGCGAGCAGGATGGATGTCTCTGGCACACAGTCACACTGTCTCATCAATAAGACATCACACACTCACATCCAAGACTGATGGGTATCACCATGACAACACACTCAGTACCATCGAGAAAGGGAAAAGATGGAGAAAGGAAAAGAGCAGGAGAAAGTAAGAGAGGAAAAGGTAAAATGATATGCGGACAGGGTATGATGTAGAATGAGAACACAGATTTTGTGTCTTGATACTAGCTAAATAAATGACTGCTACGCTAACAGATCATAAAGGGAAAAGTAGAAAATGCAGAAGTTTCAAAAAGCAGTTTATTGAGGTGGTCTGTTTTTTTATTATTTTACAGCCATAAAATCTAGGAATGTGGGATTGGTTAAATTGTGATTAGGCTACCACATAATTTACTTTTTTATGATTTTGCAGTCAACATGTAAAATTATAGTGCTAGATTTCATTCATGTTTTATTACAGGGTATGTCATTGCTTGTTGCCAGGCTCTGTATATTGTGTTTTGGTGCGCACTGGCTCATGAACTTCAGATCAATTTACTGTAGAACTGTTCCAGCCTGGACATGCGGATGCCTTGCTGTTCAGGGCCAGGTCTGCTTTTTGTTTTGTAGTTTATCAACTACTGTAGCCATGAAAGACAAATCAATCTTATGTTTACATGAAACATGGAAGAAAAATGACTAAAGTATGGTGTGCTTTAGATCTAAAAACAAAAATAAAACTTTGTGATGGTAGCACACAAGTAATGTTTCTAGCAGAATTTTTGCTACAACAAAAATTTCCTGGTCAGGCCAGTGAATCATATACACTTTCATATTTGCAGTGACACATTTCAACCTTGCCAGAAATATATTAAAATACATAAAACCCTGTCGGCTAAAATATATGAATGATATCAACCCAAAAACATTACTGATATCAGTATAAATGTATTTCCAAATAATTAACTACTCTTAAGCTCCCGTCAACTGAAAATTTTCAACAAAAGCGCTACATGGCCTTGAAAAACAGATCAAAGGCATTTAAAGTGGGTCGCTAAATACCAGTGATCTACAGTTATATGGGTTTTATGAAGGTAGCTCGAAAAGTGTAGCAAAATAATAAATACAGCAGCAAGCAACAAACATCAGAGCCGAAGCACTGTGTGCCACTAAGAACCCTTAGGATTATATAAGAGAAAATAACGAACAATCATTGTTTTAGGAATGTTGACACCCTTAATGAGATCACCAGAGAAGATATTTGCCATTTTCTACAAAGACTAATCTTGTGACTTTAAAATCTTTGTTTTCAATGTTTAATAAATAAATCAAAACACTTAATGTTCAAAACATAGTCTGTCAATAACAATACATTTATTTTACGCTCATTATTTGCCTTCATGTTACGCTGAACCATAGTTATATGATTTTGAATTACATAAAATCTTTAGTCCACGAAGACAATTCTTGGTACAGTTTGTCATGCATCATCAGATTAACACTACACATAAATATACTGTTACTGAAACTCTTCAGTTTTAGTTAGAAAAGAAAAGCCTATGACTTTTTTAACAACAAATGAATGTTCATTTTTAAGTGACTATTTACGTTCACAGTTTTGTAATGACTGAGCACTATCCTGTTTAAAGCTAGCACATATCTGACTGGCCAACGTTGGCCATGTTTTTCAAGCTACTGAGTCATGCTTAGAAACCCTGTTGCATATCAGCACAAGATATAGTATGCAAAATTTAAATTTAAATTAGTTACTGAGATATAGTTGTTCACCACACTGAAAAACCAATGTACGAGCACACAACTGTTTTGGTTCCACAGTGGCAAAAACCAGGCAGCTCAGCTTATTGTAATAACAATGGTACATTAACATAAACAGTGCATGACAACTGCAGATATTAAAATACATAAGCAACAAAATAAAGTAAAAACACAAACTTTGCCTTAAAACAGACAAGTATCTATTGCACTTCTGAAATAATCCTGAAATCTGCAGGTGCTGTAGCCCTCTCAGCAGCCCCACTTGCTGAATGCCTGGTCCTTTGTGTTAAACTGTGTGAGAACCAATGAATCATTCATAAATGACATCTAACTCCACCCCTTTCATTGGTTGTCATGGCGACAAGTCAATATTCTTTGAAAAATTATTGTGGCTCAGATTCTAGCAAATATTTTGAAACCAATTTTACATGGATTGGGATAAAAACCTAAAACTAGTTAATGGAAGTAAGTTTTGCATATTATGCAAATTACTTCAAAATCCAATATTGCAGAAGTGCATGGTTTTTAATGTTCAGCCAATCTTTTCTGAAGAAAAAGAAAACTGAATATATGACTCCAGCAAAAACTAAGACACTGCACTATAGTGTCAACATCAGGGCCAATGTGGCCACCTCATTTGCCTGAATAGTGGCCTGGGTACTGCACCTTTCCAGCAAATCTGGTGTTTGTACACCTTATGTTCTGTGCTGTCTTGTGTTATTTGCATACAAATAAAATTTGTGAACAGACATACAGGTGGACAGATGGACTGGTGGGGAACAAACAGACTGATTACTATAAGGCACCCGCATTTCATTTTGTTTGGGGCCCTAATTAAGTCCAAAGAGCGAATTCTGATCATGCACACATGTACATATTCACAGTGCAGAATAAGAACAGCACATACACAGAGGCACTGTCATTGCCTTTCAGCCCATCCACCACACACTACTTTGTATAAACTTGCAAGCTTCAGATCAGCCACCACCAGACCCCTAGTATAATGATCAGAGCTTTGAAATGCTGGAAGGAATGATATGCTTTTTACAGACAAACACACTCACAGAGTTGTGCATCCACAGATACAGTATGGCAAACTCACGCAGTGTGTGTGAGAGTAATGTGAATGTGTGTGTGTGTGTATGTGTGTGTGTCTAATAGACAACAGAGTATCTTTCGAAATGGCTGAATGTAAAGAACAGGACATGTATCAGGATGAATTGTTATGGCAGAATTACACTGATTAGATGCCATATCACTTCAAATGATTAATCAGGAAAAAAAATCATTTTGAAGACTGCAGTCGATTTATAGTTAGCTAAAGTTGATACGGTCTTTTCAAATCAAACAAACAAATCAGAGTGCACTTGACAGCATGTTTCTATTGACCACAGTCGGTCAAATTCAATAGAAACATTAACACAGAGGGGAAGGAGCAGATGGAGTGGAGAATGTCTCAGAGCAATGAGAAAGTCAGGTCACTTCTGACCACATGCCCTTACCATTATCATAGAAAAGGAAATTTGGCGACCTGTCTGTGTGAGGGAAACAGAGACACAGACACGCTCAGAGTTCAGGTGGTCACACAGGAGAGGAAAGGGTTAGAGGTTAGACACATACCACAGAAACACACGCTGAGCCCCAAACATCAGTATTTAGTAAGTAGTGAAAAAACCCGCACACACAAATTCAGATGAGCCACCCACACAGGTTCACATGCGTAGACACACAGACACTCTCCCTCTTTCTTTCTAATTGGGACTGGGCTGTCAGGCAGATACTGAGGTCTCTGATATCTGTCTCCAAACCCATGTGAAATATGATTCTTCTCTATAATCTGTCATTTGCTTATGTCTTAGTTGAATATGATCTGATGGAACTCACGATTTCAACTTCATCCTCGTCTCACTATAATTTGATCTGCTGCTTACTGATAAGACTTTTATGCGCGCACGCGTGTGTGTGTGTGTGTGTGTGTGTCTGTATATGTCTGTATGTGTATATGTGTGTATCTTTACATGTGTGTGTGTATGTGTGTCTGTGTGTGTGCATGTGTACATTCATGACTGCAGTGGAAACACTACTCACACATAAACGCATCACATGCATAAAAAGCCTCACAATTAGCCTCCATTCATTGCCTCTCCACAGAATATCATCCAACATTATAATATTCATGATGTTCACATTCCACAACCCAATCACATGTCTACTAATTTGCATGCTCTCAGGCCCATGTCATTAATAAGATTCTCTCTCACATGTGAGCTGTGTATCCTAGCAACTGGAGAGAGGAGAAACGTATCATCCCAGAGATTCTGAAACAAGTCAATCAACCAATGATTGTCCGTGTTTTAACGTCTTAATATTTTTGAAGGTTCGACTTGTAATGAATTTTTAGACTTTATGTAAACATGCAATGTGCCATTTGATCTGATTTGAAAGATGAAAGGGGAAAACCTGAACATTCAACCAAAAGATCAGAGGAAAATGACAATCTCACACAGCCTGAGAGACTGTAGGAGCTACATTTGCATAATGCAAACTCATGACTGTTAAAATAAATTTCACTTTGGTTTAAGAAATGTTTAGGACGGATTAGGCAAATTAATGAAGAACAATCCCAATGAGATCCATAATGGCAGGAAATAATGGAAAGTCTGTAAAAATACTAGGAGACACATGCTAATACACACACACACACACACACACACACACACACATACACGTCAAAAACATCTGACTTCTGGTGGTACACATTTCTGAGAGAAGGAGGTCATGTAGAATGCTGAGGAAAAACCTGTTTCTCAGAAAAAAGGTTATCCTCCAAGCACAGTCTCTCTTGCTGGCTTCTTTTTCTTTGACTCTCTAATGCAGAAATGCAAAGGACAATATTAAAGCATATTAAAATGCATTAATTGGATAAGTTCTACTTAAGTTCCTCATGTGAAGAAGAGAAGTCTCATTTGCTCTTGTCCAAACCTGAAAATAGTCTACCTTTAATCCACTGTCAAAACAACTATAATTGATATTTCAAACCAGCTGTGTGTTGACATTCCTTCATTAAAGAGAAGTAATAATGACACACTATGAAATGTTGCCAACACTCTTTTTTATTCTGCAGACTTCTTCTTGAAAGGCATAAGCCAAAGCTTTTTCATAAATGGTTCCTTAAAAATCAAAGCAAATATATAATCAAGGCCATGGCTTGGCATGTTTAGATTTGCTGTTTGCAAATGTATTATAAATGCTGCAAGACAAATACTTCCTACATAGAATGTTTCTATGTTTCCAACATGTGCAAATGAACAGTCCATTAGTTCTGAAATTCTTAATGACATTATGGTTCATTTTTAATGAATATGGTAATGATCTGTATTGTACTGTAATGTAATTGTAACAATTGACAATTACCTAAAATAACCATTTGCCTGAAAAGGAAAACTGCAACTTTCAAAACATCTCCTTAAGAGAGTAGTTGTTGCTTTCATGCATCATCCTATTCCTCTGAAGAGCCCAGATCTTAGTCTTTGCCCACAGAGTGGTTAAAAACGAGTGAGTACAGGATGGTGCAACACTAACTGAGGTTTGTGTACTGGCACAAAGAGGCTGGCATCCTCTGGGAGGGTATGACAGTTACAGCGAGTGGTGATGTGTAAATGCGTGGACACTTGTGAGCTATTATCACCTGACTGCACTGTCTGGGGTCGCGCCGAAGCATGCCCGACCCCTGATCCTTCCCTGACACATTCCAGATTGGGATTTGTGGGTAGCTGACGGGAGGGGATGGCAGATTTCACCGCTGTCAAAATGCGGTGGATGAAGACCCGCAAAAATCTATTCTCCCTTAATTTCATTGCGATTTTCAAAATGCGCCTTTTCTTCTCATGCTCAGTGACTCTCCTTACATCTCTATTTCTGTCTCTCTTTGTGCTGCTCCTCTTTCAAATGTTAAAACGAGATTATTTAAGGACTGCGAAATGAAGAAGCAGCTTTAGGTGGCTAAAAGGACTGGTCTGAATGATAGCTGTCAGAGCATCCTCAGTGTGTCAATCAACCCTGCACTCTTTGCTAATGCCCTGGTGAACTAACCTTTTATTTGCTTTATTATAAAATACAAACACAGGATCTCTCTTTTCTCCCTCTCTTAGACACACACAAGCACACACATATACACACACACACATATTCACACATATACTTACACACATACTCACACACACACACACACACACACACACACACACACACACACACACACACACACATTCATGCACACTCACCGTTGACCTCCTGTGAGCCAGCATCAGTGAAGAGTGAGCTCATGATCTCCTCAAAGTTGCAGCCAGGCTCAGCTGTGTGTGGGTCCTGGGAGATGTGCCGGAGCATGGTCTTCAGCACGTCGTCCAGCGACGCCTCGTCTTCATGCAGAAGAATACTCGCCCTCTCCAGGAAGCCATCCAGGTCCCTGTGGGCCCTTACCTCCTCCTCGAAGTTCATCAGCTTTACATACTAATAACACACACAGACACACATCAGTTCCAAGCTATTTTTTCTGCTTAACAACTGGTTGAAATTTGGTTAGACTTTAGAGTTTTTTTAATTTTTATTAAATATGTTGGCATAGATACTTTGATTTCAAGCTGGTATGTACTGACCAACCTCAAGTAGACCATTCAACATTTCACATGACTTTTTTTTTTTTTTTTACATCACATGTGAATCAGATATAAACATTACAGACAATCTATAGCAAAACTGCATTACACCACTTCCCCATGGTAAACTAATCCAGTCCAAATAGTAATTATGGCTTCTTCCAGAAGATATATATATTATGGTGATAGTAAATTTAACATGCAAGGTCTTCAGTCCAGTTCCTGGGGGCCTAATCAATTAACTACCCAGAGACCACAGGAAAATGTCTTAACTGGACAATTTCCCAATAATCAAAATGTATTTCTTCAATACTTGTAGAGTTCAAATATGACAAGCATGATGATTTCATTAAATAAAAATAAACAAAAGATTACAAATTACAGACCCATTTAGTCCTCTTAAATGTTCTTTGAAGGCCAAGAGGGCCCATACAGTTTCCCATCATTAGTCTTAAGATTACTGAACCTGCACATATTGTCACTGTCGTATCAAAATCTTGTATCACCACCAAATTAATAAAAAAACATTACTTCCCATCTAGACTGGGAGAACATTTCATAATTAATGGACCAATATATGTGGTTCTAAATGACCTGAAATAAAAAAAAAAACTTTTAGTTTAAGTTAAGAGTGTTTTTCCCTACAATTTTAGAGAAGCAAGGTTTTGTTATTACAGCGACAACATATAATTATTAACCTGTAAAACAAGTGGTAGCTGTGAAATTTAACAGGTGTGGAGTTAACAAAAGCATCTTACTCTCCGTGATGTGTTGAGCAAGACACAGCCATGGACATCAGAATCTGGGAGAGGAGATAGGAAAACAGAGAGCAGATGAATGAAAGAGTGAGAAGAACAAATAAGGAAAGGACGGTTGGGGACTGACACAAAATCTTGTTTCTTATTTAAAAGGTCTCATACAAATAAAATAAAAAAAAACAGCAAGTACATTTAGTTCAAAAGGCATTGATATAAGAGAGGTTCAACTGGTTCTCCCTGAACACAGTGTACTGCCTCAAATGCCTAATCACCAAAACACCAGTGCAGTCACTGACTACAAATCTGGGGTTCTCTCCCACTTCAGTTTATCTCTCAGCACAGCGAGAGCTCAATGAAATATGTGGACTGTCAGAGTCTGTGCATGTATGCATGTGTTTATGCGTATGCGTATGCGTGTGTATGTGTTTGTGTGTGTGGGGGGTCCACACCCGTGTGTTCACGTGTCCCTGCTTGCTCTTGTTAGCGCCCTGTTCTGTATTGTCCTCAGGTTTATCCAGAGTTCAGCTTAAAACTCTCACAGAATGGCCACATAATTAGAGCCCATCCATATAGAGATTATATAAAGCAGTGAGCCTTTATCACACAGAGATTCCCCACTCCTGCATGCTCACGGAGCAGGAAGTCCTGCCTGCAGAGAGATATTCAGAATGGATTACCATGGCCCGCTACCGACTCTTCCTCTGCCTCTGCGCTCAGATTAGAGAACTGGTGGAATGGGTTTAGGATTAAAAGGGGAACTTTGAGAATAAAAGCCCTGGTTTAAAAGCAGAACTTTGGGTTTTAATGAGGAGTAAGTCTATGTGTTAAATTAATAGGGTTACATAACCTCTGAGCCGTTTTTAATGGCTTATCTCTGGCATTTGAAACTGCTCATTTTGGTATCTCCCTGCATTCCTCTCTCTTTTGAAGGTGCAGCCACAAAATATATTTTCAGACATTTCCATCTCCATTTAAAGCTTGAAGAGGACACCTAATCATTATTTAATCTAATACAATCAAATCTAATTTAACCATCTAGTTCATGGGTACCCAAACACATCTGATCTGTCTAATTCAGAGTTAACCAAACACAATCTAATATAAACTGTGGCAATTCATAGGTAACCAAATCTAATCTAATCTACTCTAAAATAATTTAATCTGTCTAATTCATAGTTAACCAAACACTACCTAACCAAACTGTCTAACACAACTAAATAGTCTAATCTAACCTAACCTAATTCACAGTTAACCAAATACAATCTAATCTAACCATTTTATTCACAGTTAATTAAACAAAATCAAACTGAATCTAAGATTTTATTCATTGTTGATTAAACACAATGTAATCTAATCTAATTCATAAATAAATATAATCCAATCGAATTTTACTGCCTTATTCATAATTAAGCAAATTCTAATCTAATCTAAGACAAACTAATCCAATTTAATTCATAAGTAACCAAACACCATCTAATTTAACCCAACCTAATCTAATTCATAGTTAACCAAATCTAATCTAATCGAACCGTTGTGGTCTTAGTTAATTAAACACAATCTTATATAACTGTCTTATTCACAGTTGATTAAACATAGTGCGTCGGACTACCCTTTCCTTTTCAATGGAAAACCTCTATTCACAGCACTACATAATCCAGGACTAGGTTTAATCTCTGTCCGGGAAACTCTCTGTCCACAATCTAACCTAACCTAATTTTTTTCAGTTAACCAAACACAACCATTTTATTCATAGTTAATTAAACACAATCAAACCAAATTTTATTAATGGTTGATTAATCACAATGTAATCTAATCTGTCTAATTCATAGATAAGCAAATATAATCCAATCTAATCTATTTTATTCAGTATTAATTAAACAAATTCTAATCTAATCATTCACAAAACACTATCTAATCTAATCATCGAATTCATGGTTAGACAAATTTACCATCCAATTACAATTATGCAAAATATTGACCCATACCACCACCAGAATGAAAACAGCAGTCAGCAACTGGTAATTAGCCCAGTCATACCAATAGCAGTCTTCCAGCCCACCGCGGGTGATCACACCTTTGGCCGTAGATAACTATCATCCTGTCACTGCAAAACGTTGTCTCTAGAAGTTGACCCCATTAAGGTCTCTCTCTCTCAGACACACACACACACACACACGCACACGCACACGCACACGCACACGCTTCACACGGTTGAGATGCAGTGTGTCAGAGGAGTGAATTGTGTTTTTAATCTAGACGAGTGCTGACATGTATGTGCTGGGGCTGAAGAAGCGTCGGCTCCGATGAGACGTGTGAACAAACCTTGCTTGTGCTGATATGAGCATATCTAATGCTGTGCAGGACTCGCTGGAGCAGAAAAGTGAATATTAAAATTGGACTGAGCACATTTGTGTGAACAGAGCAGGTTACTGCAGTCGGACAGGAACACGTCCTGTCCACTGATGTCAAAGAAACTCATTCATTTTAGCTAAGTCTAAGGTTTAGGTAAGTCTACTATGACAAAACAAATGTTGGTAAGAAACAATTGCTTTAAATTATTTTACAGAAAAGTCCTGATTTCATATAACGTAAAACTGATTAGCCAAATACTGCATCTCCTAGAGGATTTTGTATTTATTCTAATCCCTAGTGTTTCTCCCACCAAATAAATGCTTATTGCACTAGCTAATAGCTGGCAGAGTTTTGTACAATTGTGCAGCACAACGTTTGTTGGTGGTGGTGGCCTAGTGGGTAGGATACTTGCCTCTGGATCAAGAGGTCATGGGTTCGAATCCTACCTTCAACACCACCACTGGGTTCCTGAACAAGACCCTTAACCCAAGTTGCTCCAGGGGAAGTCACTTTGGATAAAAGCGTCTGTTAAATGCCGGAAATGTTTAAAACAAGTTCTTTGTGGTTTACTTTATTGTACAGATAGTACCAATTCTTGTTATGCTACAAACCATAAAATAATCACACTCATTTGGTTTCACTTATACAGTAAACTAATTAAAAATTACCCCAATATAGACTGTACTGTAATTCATGCACGTGCGTTTTCTTTGGTAAATTCTGGTCTGCAGGTGTCACACATGCATCACAGGGCAGCAGCCAATCAGCAGCAAGGATAAATAAATAACGTTCTCAGGTTGGCTACTTTCAAATCTCCTGCCTCTGAGTACTGCCTCTGGGAAGTGTCAAATGGCACCAGCCAATCAGCAGCAAGGAGAAATCAATAGCGTTCGGTTCTCAATTATTAGTTCGGTTCTCAGAAAAAATCTGTGATGGACTGAACCCGCGACTGCAGATCAGTTAAAGTGGGGGGTTACCAGATATTTATTATGAATATATTTATTATGGGTTATTCATATTTCCAAAAAGAATGTAGAAACTGCAGTTCGAATACATAAGAACAGTGATATGCAGCAGTTTGCACATTTTCCATACAAGCCTAATACAACTGAGTAACTGTCACAATCCATTTTTCTCTTAGCTGTATTTGTTCACACATATGCTAACTCGGCAGCAGCAGCTCCAGTGACAAGTTTAACTTTCAGCAGCTTAACTTTCTACTTAATTAGCTTGGAAAACGAGAGATCTCAGATAATGATCTCTGAGCTTTCACTATTATAGCCTGTGCTGTCTGCAAAAAAAGATTTATTTAAAAAATCTGTATGAGGCATGAATGTTTGCCCTTTCGAATTCACCCTTGCCACTGAAGACTAAAACATTTTGATGGCCATAAAAGGTCTCTCCTCTTCTTCCAATTCTAATTTTGCAGCTCCACTCACTATCACACTGTTTTTGTTGGTTTTTTTTCTCTCATTTTTCGAGTGGGTTTGAGTGACAGTGGCTGACCGATCATGATGTGTGGGTTTTAGGGTATCACCACCTAATCATAATGCATCTGAGAATGTTGCCATGGCAACAACTGACCTGCTAACCTGAGCATCTCTGGAGCTAATCAACAGCTCTGGGTCCAGCTCCACTAGAGACACAGACACACACACACACACACACACACACACACACACACACACACACACACACACTGACCTGTCCCTCCTTGGTGTGTCTGGTTGCCGTACAGATGAATGTCATCTCCTGATGGGATAGGAGAGTCCTGACCCTCCTCGCGGTCTTCGCTCCCTTCCTCCTGCTCGTCTCGCTCCCTCTGCTCTGAGAACACATATACACACACACACACACACGTACGCTCAAATACACTGAAAACACACACGTACGCTAAAAATACTGAAAACACACACACGTACACTCAAACACACTGAAAACACACACTGCGTGCGCTCTAATGTGAATCTGTGTATACAAATATTACACAGACCGACATACACTGAGAAGACACATGCCTGCACCACAAGGGTCACTCAACATTACTCAGCAAGCACACACGCATATACGTACAACAAATATTAGATACACATCTGAAATAACTGGCAATCAAAATAAATTATCACAATGTTCACATTCAAGGCTTCTAGATTTACTGTATTCAAGAAGAAATTAACACACGAAACAAAAAGTCTCTCCCCAATTCGTTCTGAATACACTTCTTCTAAATTACAGCATATTGACAAATTAACAGATAAGGCAAATACTGATTTGAGATGTGGACATCAAGAGCACAGGTTCGAGCACATAATTTCTGTGCAGTTGCAAAACGGCCTTAAAGAAGACACATGCCTGCACCACAAGGGTCACTCAACATTACTCAGCAAGCACCCACGCATATACATACAACAAAAATTAGATACACATCTGAAATAACCTGCAATCAAAATAAGTTATCAATATTAGAACAGATGTAATAAAAGCCTCTGCCCTGAACAAGCGTCTTCAAAGCTAAGCACTTAGAAGTAACTGTTGTTGGTCTGTTACGGGCTTATGACCTGAACAGCATCTTGAATCCATGTTTTTCTCAACTAACATGTTTCTACAGAAAAAAGTCAATAATGCCACCAAATATACAGTACTGTGCAAAAGGCTCTGCTTATACATAGCCAGAGGTGGACAAAGTACCTAATTTCATTGCTTAAGTGAAAGTACAGATACCACTAGTCAAATATTACTCCAATACAAGTGAAAGTCATACAGTCAAATTTCAATTAAGTTAAAGTACTGAAGTGCTTGCTTCCAAAAATACTTAAGTATTAAAAGTACATATTTCACTGCATTGTTGATTTATTGCCACCACACTTCAATACCTAATACATCTAACTTGCTTGTGGAAGATGTAGGAATAAGGTAGAATATTACAGAATAAAACACAACCCGAATTGATAAAGAAAAACAGTCATTTTTTATTAATTGTACACTACAACCCTACACAAAAGATAAGTGTATGTACTATATATTTATACAAAGTTGACAACTGAACCGCTATAAATGCAGCTGGAATGGCACACACTTAAAACGATACAAATTTTTTATCTTTTCCATAAACTTAAACATCGACTCTAAATATGGCCATGGATGCAGGCATGAAGAGTTGCCGTTTCCATCTCCGTCCATTCTCCTGCCACTGATTGACTGTGTTTAAGAAATGCTGGCATTGCAGTGTTACAGCGTACAGACGTGATGAAACACTACTGGTGATTTCTGATAGGCTGACATCTGCTAAAAACCAATCACGTTTTAGAAAATGAGACAATAACACCCACTTTCAGAACTGAAGGTAACGAGTAACGAGAACCTTGATAAAAATGTAGTGAAGTGAAAAGTACGGTTTTGTCTTTTAAATGTAATGAAGTGAAAGTTATGTTTCCAAAAAAATAGACTACTCAAGTGAAGTACATATACTCAAACTGTACTTAAGTAAATGTACTTTGTTACTGTCCACCTCTGGTGAAAACACTCCTGGATGGCTCATACTTTCAGACCAATTGCAGTAGTTTGAGAGAGGCTCTCGAAGAATAAAAGAAGGAAAAAAGTAAATAATACTAACAGTCTACTGGTAACAAAATAAACAGTTCATTCATGTTTCTCCATTTAAACAGAAAAGGCTTACCGCAAAACTGATGTTAGACTTGTGCTCGTCTACAAACAAATCAGTGTCAAGTACAGAGAGACAGTGGACATGTAGGTGATGGACACAGGTTTGTCATGCAGTAACTCCAAAATTGCAATATGAAACCAAAACTAACCACATCAAATGTATTGTTTAACAAAAGCATGACTCTCAGCTTGGAAATTGTGAAAAACACCCTTTGCCGTAGCTTCAATGTAATCGTTGAAACCAAGATCCTCATCCATTACTATTCTAAGATATTTAGTGTGGGTTGATGTTGACAAAGGCCTGATTAAAAGTCATAAAAGTAACCATTTCAATTCAAGTAATTACTAATTTGCTTGACCTTATCTACTTTATCAATGACCTTGTCTACAAATGGGAGATTTGAATAGGCTTATAATCATTAAGTGTGAAAGCGTCCAGGTTATTTCTTTTTAGAAGGGGTTTGATACATCGGTCTTTAGTGATGCTGGAAACAAGCCTGAGAGAAGAGGCCTGTTCACAATTTGCAGGGTCTTGACCAACCTTATATTAAAGCTTAGTAGAACCAACTAAGCTCAGTAAAAGCCAATGCATTTTTAATGCAAAAGATAAAAAATGTAATTTATTATTTACACCAGAACTGAAAATGGGACCTGATTAATATGTGTCATTACACCCATGGTTCATGTTTAATCAAAGTCATGTTGTTTAATTGCTTTCCAGGTAATCTAATCACAGTAAAAAAGGAAAACTATTAAAAATTGCTTTTCTTGTACCTAAAAAAGTTATTAACAGCCAAAAATCATGAATAATCCTTCTTTCCAGCATTCAACTAGAAACATAAATGAGATCGTGGCAATAAAAGGGAAGTGCAACACACGCCACCACTTAAAAATAACACGATTAATAAAGAACAGACAAGTATCAATATAACTCTTTTATTTGGCAACCAGCTTGAAATGATCTAGTTTTCAGTGTATAGCATTACTCTTTTCAAAATCACACAGTCCTTCTGATAAACATTTATCTTATTTTTTTTACATATTGCAGTTTACAAATTTAGCTTATCTGCTTGACAAAATTATTTTGACAATGAATTTGTATATGTTATATAAAAATCTACACATTATACATTCATTATTAGAAGAATTTTTTTTTTGTGTGTCATTGAAACAATATTAAACCAGCACAGAACATAACTGTCAACATATCCAATCCAGGTAAGAAGAATAACAAAATAAAGTTGAATACTTTAATATTACAGTCAAATACTGAGAGAAGTCCAATGACGTACAGGGAGGAGGTTTTTTTTTTTTTTTTTTTTTTACACCAGAGGGCACAGCTGCAAAACTACTATGATACTGTCACAGTCTCAGAAGAGACAAAGAGAGAGAGGGGAAAGAGAGAGGTGGGAATGATGCTCACTGAGTAGTGTGACTTGAAAAACTAAACATAAAAAAAAAAACACCATCTGGATACCATCCTCTCTTTCTCCCGTTCCGTCTTAAAGCTCAGAAAGAGATTAATCAAATTCTAGTTCATTTTCCTGCTCTGCTTTCTCTTGTGTCATGCCTTTTATATAAATATTCATCTCTATGTCTGTCGATCAACATTCCCTTTCACTCTCTGCCTTTTTAACTTTAACACTTCATGTCCAAAAGTTTCCAGACACCTCTTCTAGTAATTTTAACTTTTTTAAAGTGCACCTATTGCTGGCATGGGTGTTCAATTGCATACACAGGTTGTTAAAATTTCCAGAGAAAAGCACCACTTACCACAATCCTATGGTTACTATGTAAAGTGTCAGCTAGAGGGTTATAAAGATCCCCGGATCTGGAGCGATGGAGCTCCATCTGATACTCATCTCTGGGAGTGAGCAGCATTTGTGATCCTGACCTCTGTACTTGATCACCAGTACCTGCCCTCACTAATAGGAATACAATCAAATCCCTACAGCAATGTTCCAACATGTAGACTTTGCAGAAGAGTAGAGGCAGTTACTGCACAACTGGGGAACAACTCTTGCTCAATACCTTTGATTTCAGAAGAATACTGGATGTGCATGGGTCTCTACAAACCTTTGGACATATAGTGTGTCTCTATAGATGTGGGAGTCAAACTGAATTTCTGCACGGCTGCAGCACTGCTTTGTTTAGTGCTTTTTCTGCTTTTATTTAACTCATAATAATTAACAGATAAGTGCAGTGTGTTAAACCAATACTAAAGCCAGCAGTGCTGTGACCTTGCAGAAATTCAGTTTGACCCAATCCTCTCTCTCTGTCTCGCCTTTATGTGGCGCTTCCTGTCTCACTTTCTTCTGTAGCTCTCTCTTGGTCTCGCTCTATCCACTTTCCATCTCTCTCTGTCTATCCATTTCTCTCTTTCTCGCTCTCTCTCTCTCGCAAGCGCTTTCTTTCTCTCTCTCTCTCTCTCTCTCTCTCAATATTAGCAACAGTTCTAAGATGCTTGTTTGGGTAGTTTACGGCTTGAGTATGACACAACGAGACTGGGAAAGGGATGTAATGATGTGAAATAACTGTAACTTTGATTTTCTTAGTTTTGAACAGTACATGACAAGTTCTTGAGATCTTAAAAATGGTTCCATTTTTATAACAAACCAAGAGAAATTACCGATAGAAGTAATGGTCTGTGAAATGCCTTTTGGGCTTTTCAGAGATGCTTTCATTTAAATACTCCTATTAATTTAGCATTTTAAATGCATTTTCTGCCTTTAACTGTAAAAAAAAAATCATTTTGTTGTTTTATAAAAGCCATGCTTTATTCATTTCAACCATGTACTGTGTGAAGTAGGGCCAAAAGTGAGTGTGTGTGGGCCTGCATGCTAATTTGTTTACAAGTTCATGCCTATATGTATTTGGCTTTATATGCTTGTGTTTGTGTGTGTTAGCGTGCCTGTCTGGTTACATTTCAAATCGGAGACAGTGATGTTCTGTAATGTGCAAAGCTTAAATGGTTAGACTTTAGTCTGTGGGGAGTAAAGTCTGCGGGAGATAGCTCTTCTTTGACTTTAACATGTACGCGGCAATCCCTATCCCTGAAGCATTCTGAGTACGTCACCATGTATCCAAACTAGAAATATATCGACCTCAAAAGAAACGTCTCTCTTAGAAATATCTAAAATATTCATATTCTATAACACTGTATTGCTATGAGACACAGTATCCAAGCAGGGTGCATGTGTTCTTTTGGTCTGTGCTGATGTCATCAGTACTCATTAGCAATGACACACACCACGATGGTGTTGGAATGTCTATGATACACAGTTTGAGTTTACTTGATGTATGACCTGGTGATAGAAGGTGACACGCACAGGGTCGGCTGGTGTGTTTTCTGTGTGTGAGTGGCCAACATCAAAGAGGTATTGCTACAGATAGATCCACTCCACTCTCTCTTGTTTGGTGACCTGTCACATGATATCAGAAACGCAGCGAGGAGAGGCGAGCTGCCGAAAACACTCGCGTGACTCAACTCAGCAAAGTCCTCTGCGGGTGCGCATTTACATGTGGGGATTTGTGTGATGGTGTCGGAAATCAAGTGATTGGTCCATGTAATGATGCACAGGTACATCAGATTAAACCAAAGGGAGAAGCTTTGGCATGGGAAAACCATGAGAGAAGCAATGACTGACCGTGGTCAAAGTTCAAACAGTCAGACAGGAGTGCAGTCTGCCTTCATTCATCATCTATATGTATCTTTCCTTGTCTTTATCCTTCTCTGTCTCTCTTTCTCTCTATCTATCTGTCTCTTTCTCTCTCTCTTGCTCTCTCTCTGTTTCAGTGCTTCACAAGAATGCCTGCTGTTCAACACTAGAATCAGTCTGTTTTTCCTCCCAGAATTTTGCATTTCAGAAATACAATTCCCAGAGTCCTTTTCTCAGAGGTGCAATGTGCGTGTGTTTACATGTGCTGTGCGTCCATGATGTCCAGGTATTTGGCCTCAATAATCCTGGGCAGCAGACAGTTCCTGAGGCAATTACAAGGCAGTCAGTAACACCACTCAATAAAACACAATATACACAGTAAATCTAAAAGCTTACAACTTATAACTGCATGTATGTGTGGACGTGGGTGTGTATGTGTGTGCGTGTGCATGTGTGTGTGTGTGTGTCTGTGTGAGAGTGTGCATATCTGCATGTGTTATTTGCACTTAGACATGTGACAAACCTGATAGGTATGAGGATAAACATTAGCAGAGGGAAGATCATTTTCATGTACGGGAGAGGGTACATCCCAAACGCGCAGAGGAACAGCAGCTGCACCATCTGAAGGAAAGTGAAGTAATGGATTTTCCTCTGCGGCACCTTCCGGATGTAGTGAGTGGGAGGGTAAGATGTCTGAGAGAGGGAGAGAGAGAAACTGGGTATGAGGAAATGCACTTCTCATGTACTGAAGAGACAGACTTGTCATGTTGTGAAGAGAAGACTGGGGAGACAAGCATTGAACAGACACTACTGTTCAAATGTTTTATTCTTTTGAGTCTTTTCACTTACAGAATAGCCATTTTGATGGCATATAAATGTAAAAACCAATTCTAATATGCCACTCCTAACTTAACAAGATAAAACATTAAAAACCAGAAAGCATTTCTGGCATGTCCAAAATGATCAAATAAAACTGTAGATGATTTTAAAGGCACCTTCACCTTTTCTAGGTTTTGTGTTATTGATCTGAACACTGGTGTGATGCCTCTGTCTGTGTCAGAACAAGTGAGAAGCGTATCGAAAGAGCATGAGGAGGTTGGTCTCTGTTGTTTTTCAAGCCAATTCTGGTGAGGTTAGTTTAAAGTATGATTGTCTATCCGGCCAAAGAAAATGGATTGTGATTGTCCCTGATAACTCCACCTCCTGCTTTGGAGAGTACGGCCAATGGTCACAGCAGCAGCCAGAGTCATGGACGGTGGCCAAAGAGGGCACATCAAAAGACAGTGCCACCTCACACTCCGGACGGCATGTCTGAGCCTCCACCAAAACAGACAGAGCCAGTCAGAAAAAGGTGTGTCAGAAGAGCACATCAGGCATGTCAGGCATCAGGTGTCAAAGCCGCCCCATGCTTCAGAGAGCACGCCAGAGCCACGACCAGCGGTGACCATGGGCAGCGACCAGAAGAAAGCATGGCCACCCGGTTACGCTCCCAGTGCAGCTCTCAACTAGAGGTGTTGCCCTAACAAGACCCAGACATTTAACATCCAGCTAGGCCTATTTAAAAGGCGAGAGGAGGTATCAGCAGAAGAGAGATGGGATGACTAGCAAGAAAGACTGAATAGTTGTTTATGTTAAGGAGTACGGAAAGGAATCTTGTTTGCGTGTGCAAAAAAAACCTAATTATTTCTGGAGCTGCTTCGATGTTGTTCTTCCTTCTGGGGTGGCATGGGATTAAACTCTTTATTTTGTCACTGATTTCTAAAAGCTGTAAGTTATTAGAAGTCACGGATAACAGTTCCTTTTTTTTCTGTTTTGTTTCAACCTAACAAGACCCTTTAACCGTTTAACCATGAAAAAACACTGTAATGGCCTCTTGTAGCTCCTTGGTTTGAAATATCAAAGAACAAACAAAAAATATAAAAAGTACATCTTCAGCGCATGAATGAAGCTGTAAATTAATTTTCAGAATGCCTCACAATTCAAAAGTGGTACTTAAAAATGACTACAGTACAATAAATAAATAAATACCGTACACTATTCATAAGTGAATAGCATCTTACTGGTTTAAATGGTGATTAAAACATCTAAAGGAAATTTCAAGTGTCTAATATTTTATAGAAAACATTCTGCAAATTGTTATTTTATATACAAAACAAGTACATAATTGTACTGCTACTCAGTATTTGAAAACAATTTGTAATGGCTATGGAGGTGAACAGGCCTGACTGGGAAGAAAACGGGGCCATAATTGAGTCTGATTCTTCAAGCAACCTGCTTTCTGTAATTTATGAAATTTCCACTGGTTACAAGTAGGGGGTGCTGTTGTGCCTTGCTTTTATGTACCAGCTGTGGCGCCTGCTCCTTTGAACACATTCATAAAATGCCTTCTGTGACTTTTATTTGCCCTCTCCTTAGTCACATCACGAAAGAGAGACAGCTGTTCTGAGTATTCTATCAACCTAACATACTCATAACTGTCCAGCGTACAACTGTAATATTTACATACAAAAACTCCAGGACACACTCATTATTACCTGTTCCTTAAGTAGGAGAGCCATGCGGTCACACATCTGGTTGCCGTCGATCGAAGTGAGGGCAATGTAGAGGAAGAGTCCGTAGAGCACAGGCTTGGGAATCCACTGCAGCGGCACGGGTAGCAGGAACACACTCACGCCGATCAGAATATTAGCCACCAGCGACGTCACCCGTGTCTCCTTCACACTCACTATACTACACACAGACATGCAGAGAAACGCCATTCTAATTCAGCCTCATTAATAATTACAATGATGAGGAGTTTAATAACATAGCATTTTTGAAGTAGAGCACTTTGAAGTGCCTTACATCACAAGACATTCAATGTAGCACAAAGGGGGAAAAAATGAATTGAAAAAAGTGTACAAAAAACAAAAATGAAAGAATGCAGGCAATAAAGGCAGAAATATATCTAAAAGCAAAAAAGCAAAAAAAGCCAACAGATGTTACAGTGCTAAAAGTACTGTAAAAGGCAATTACATCAAAGTTTTATTAAAAAATGAGCAAGATGAGATATATGTCCCCAGTGAATGACAAGAAATGGCATGTAAGAGTGAGCCAAAGCTGGAGAAGTAAGAAGTGCTCACGTCTCATAGAGATGTCCTCCCTCCACCCGCTCCTCCACGATGGCCAGCTGCCGGACGTGCAGCGTGGAGTGAGGAAAAGCAGCGTGCATCCACGGCAGGCCCAGCACCGACATCAAAATGTTAATCAGACCAGACAGAGTCAGGTCCCAGTGATACGCCGTACCCTTCAGTAACCTACAGCAACAGGAACCCCACACACACACACACAAATACACACAATTGTTTACATACATACACACACACACACACACACACACACACACACACAGATATAATCACAGTCAGTTCCCAATGATACAGTGTACACTTTAGCAACCAACAGGACACAAACACACCAATACACACACAGACACGCACACAAAAAATACAATTAGCAGGTACCACTTAAGAGCCAATATGCATTCACTAGGTGCACACAATTAAAACTGGACAAGATCAGCAACCGGCCAATTTATTATTTTCATTTTTAATTATAATTAATTAATTCAATTTTATGAAGTAAACAATATGAGCCAGGTAAGTTCACTCTAGTCATATGCTGGTAGGCATAAAATTATCATAATAATTCATGCTTTACAATATTTTCATAATATGGCATTTAGGAAAAAAAATATCGAATATAATTTAATGTCAAAGACCGAACGCAATATTTTATATAACAGTATACATGTACAACACATTAAGGACAGAAATTCACATAGTTGCTCACACGTCCACTGTGTCACGTTTTCACATAGGATTTGTAATTAAGACTGTGAAGCTGCTCCAATATAAAATACAGCATGGAACAGACATTCAGGCACCATTTTTTACTTCATATGTAAGTATCATAAACTACTAAAATATGTGGTTAAAAACATTATAATAGAATATTTTTGATGTATGGAGGTCGCTGTACTGATTCTGGGGGTTTAGATAAAGTGTTTTGCAGTGCTGTAGCAGGGATAAGAACTTCATTTTACACTTTATCTGACTAATTATATTTTTTCGGTGGTCAGTATGACTGATATCAGAGTTTTGTCTTCAATTTGAAAGTTGCAGCCAACCTATACTAAAATGTTATAACATCATAGTGCTAAATAGCAGGTTGAAATTTACTTTTAATGAAGCACTTTGATCGATTCAAGTTATTTAAATATACCATTTGGCATTTAAGGGAAAAACAAATATTAATATTGCACCTTTGGTTAAGTATGGAAAATGTGTTAGTGCGTTCTGTGTGTTCATTTAGTCCACAGTGAGATCTGGGTTAAAAAATACGAATAAAAATTGGCCACCTTACGGCAATCAGCCAGTTGGGCTGTAAAGAAATCAAAATCAGAATTGGCCACAAAAATAAAAGATCATAGCATGCCTGTTATTCACCGATGCATTGTCTGGCATGCTGTACCCTTCAGTGACCTCTAGCACAAACGTAGACGCATTTAACACGAACACACACACACACACACGCACGCACGCACGCACGCACGCACGCACGCACGCACGCACGCACGCACCTCACCCTTTACTAGTTAAAGTTTTTAACACCCTGCAGTGTTTAAATAATTGGATTTTAGTCGTTGCTTCTGCGGAAGTGACCGGCGTACCTGTTCTCTGGAGCATTGGTGAGGGAAACTACAATGTTCTGATCGATGAAGATGAGGAGAGCGAGGAGGAAACCCAAGCCCATAGCACTCAGCACACTGGCTCCTGTGAGTTTTTCTAACGGGGCCACCCGGAACACTGGACCCACGTGGAAATCAAACACTGGCACTGTAACACATGCATATGCAACACACTCTGAGCACAGTTCAGACCTGCTTTAAATGGAATGTACTGATAAAATAGGAATGACGTCCTACTTAACAATTACAGTCCAACTGAAATATTTTTTTTTCCACATCTAGATTACTGAAACAAGCAGAGAAAGTATGGATTCTATTATTTAATACCAAATTTGTTTATGAACAGCATAGGAGGTATTTTATCATGATTTGAATCTGATTATAAATTGTATTTATAATCAGATATAAACCACACTATTCATTTTTTGACACTAGCCGCGTTTACATGGACACTTTTTTTCAATCCGATTGAATTTAATCAGATTAAAAGAACCCAACCGAGCTGTTTACACAAGCGTCAAATAAAGAGATCCGCGTTTGTTCCAGGTTTATATGTTCCAGCCATTTAATCCGATCGCACATTATTTTGACAAGCGCTGTGGTAGACCTAGGCTACTTTTCCTGTACAGAAAGAGAGAAAACGCTCTGTCTGAACCTCTGAGGATTCCTTTCTCTTTGTTTATCCTCCGTCGTGTCTCAGTAGCATTTTAATGTGGGGGTGTGCTTCACTCGGCCTTGTTGAAAAATGCTGCCAAGTTTATACAGTTTAGTCAGTTTATAACACTGATAACGATGAGAAATAGCCAAATAATATGCATACTCGGAGAAAAACATTTCATTTAAATGCGAAGAGCCTAGATAGATTTAGAGGTGCACAGAGCCAGTTTATACCGTCAGGTTCTAACACTGAGAAGTACTACCGTGAAGCAGGACATGGGCTACTTCAAATCGTGCCGTGCTCACAGTTTGTGGTGATTCTGGACAGTGCTGATGTTTGTGTTTCGGATTTTACGCCCGTCCAATCTCTCCACGATATTGAACTGATTTAACGTATCCAATAAAAACGCAGTTTCCGCGACTGACCACTTTTAGTTTTTTTTCATTCACTGCTGCACCTGAGGTAAATCACTCAGCTGGAGTAAACTCTACTTGACTACTAAATAGTAGCTACCTGCCTCGAGCTCACGCACATGCGCATGAACAAGGGAGGTGTTCTAATAATCACTTTGCCTGTTTACATGAGTAGTTTCCTCTATCGATTGGATTAAAAGAAAGGTCCAAACCACCTCTTTTAATCGGCTTGAAAATTTAAACGGATTCAGTTGAATCTGATTACTTGAACCGTTTACATGAGACGTTTTTAATCTGTTTCCGTAATTAATCGGATTAAAAGTGAAACATTTGTGTCCATGTATACAGGGCTATTGAAACAAACAGAAATAATGTTCGATATGCAGACACAAACTTGTCCATTCAGAATTAATCACTACTCACTTCAACGTAAAAAAAAGCAGCAAGAACGTAATGTAATTACAAAACCAGTAGTAGTTATTCTCAGCCTGAAAGAGTTGTAGAGCAAAAACGTTTGTGTGTGTGTGTGTCTGCCTCACTTACAGCCAATGTCGTTGAAGACGTAGGAGCCTATATAGGAGAAGATGAGTACAGAGATGGGCAGAGCACAGTCTGACAGAATCTCCCTCATCTTCGCATGCAGGAAGGGACTGCACACATAGATTAGTGTATCAACACATATTTCACTATCAGGCTCAACACTTGGTGCGTGTGTATATATGTGGTATGATCTTTACCTCCTCTTAAACTGGTAGAGTGTGTACCCAACCCAAAAGGTGCCCAGCATGAGTAGCAGGCAGAGCAGCGGACGTGCTCGTGTGCACAGAATCAAGGATTCTGCGAGGGTTCCGTTCATCTCCCCTGCAGACATGCCTCTGCTTATTCGATGCAAATCGTCTATGCTACCATTGGCAAGTGTAGGAGCATGGTAGTATTTATGGAAGACTGAAAAAGAGCCATTGTAATAGTTGATGAGAACAGGGCTGTCACTATCAGTTATGAGCATCTCATGATCATTTTAACTATTAATTGAGTAACCTGTTTGTTTTTATTTTTTTCGTTTTATATTAGAAAAAACAATAACAAACTGGCTGAACTAAACAATGGCATTCTATGCACAATACTTTACTGAAAAGAAAAAATACTTTACATATAAATAAAATATGTGCAATAATAAACAATAAGTATGTATACTATGTGATAGTAAATTCAATGTAATGGATTTGAATAAATTTTTAAAGCTTTTGTGGAGTCAATATGGCATTAAATTTAATGCTGCTTTAAGCCAATCACTTAAAGCACTCATGGCTGTGTATACTATTATACAGCAGTGTTTACTGCAAAATCCTTAACTTTATATGTAGTCTGAGGACTCTGAGCCTGAGGATTCAAAAGTACATTGCACATCAAGTTAATGCACTTCACATGTTTGTGGACACCTTGTCTTCTTTTGAAATTTGAATGTTCTTCCTATCAGTTGGGAAGACATACTTAAAAAGGTTTTCTGAAAATAGCTGCTGCTTTAGGCATCTTTTTGCAGCAATCATCTTCATGTTTATCACAACGACTGCCTAAATAATGCTTTAACCATTTTATTTTCCAAACTATTACTAAACGTAACAAGAAAGAGATGAAATGTGCAAGGTACTGAATTATTTCCAAAACTAGTACATTAGTACTTTTGTCAGTTCTTTCAGTTTTGCAGTTTTTGCAAAGAAAATTGATAAGATCCAAACAGCTTTCAGTTTAATATCGAAAGTATCTGAAGACTGCTAAAGAAAGTTAGGTTTGTGTAAACTTGTTTGCCATATATGTGCAATGTATATAGGGCCAAGACAGAAAGGAAGAAAGACACGAAGACTTACTCTTAACAGTGCCTTTGAGAGCATCTGCTACAAAAGCAATTGAAATGAACAAAGCTATCACCTCCTCTATCGACCTGTGGGTACAAACAGAAAAACACGTATCAGTCATCCAGGGGTGTGAGTATATGGTGTGGGTGTGTGTGTGTGTGTGTGTGACTGAATGAGCCTGACCTCTTGAAGAGCTTGACAAGGAGGCTGAGGTTGAAGACTCCTCCAATGATGAGGAATAAGCTGTTCCACAGGCCGATACAGGCATAGAACGCAGCAAAGTCAAGTTCATAATCATCACAGATCCCCCTGATTACTGCAGACACACAAGCATGAAATTATGTTTATTAAAAATGTATCAGATACTGGAAAATGGAAATGATTTCTTCCAAAACACAAAAAAAAAATATTTGTGTATTAAAGTTCTGTGTTATACTGAGTTTATATTAGGGATGCGTTATGATGACCGATCATATTGGCAGACAGTTGTTTAAATATTAATCATTCGAAAGATGATTAAATCTGGCATACATTGTAAGTGAATATTAGATGTCGTATTTATTGTGCACTGGAAAATCCGGACACCTGGCTTCTGCTCTAAAATGTCGGCATTATATTCATACTGCATTTGTAACAGTATATAAATAAATGTTATATTTCTCTGTAATGCAAATCCGAGCAGAGGTAGTCTTAATTTCAATATTTTATAAACATGTATATACAGTCATATGCCAAGGTTTATGCAGCTTGGTCAACTTATATATAGTTTGTAAGTGAAACTAAGTTAACATGCCCTCTGTAGGTAACAGTACTCTGCAAACCAAATCGCACTTTCTGATTATTTGAGCATTGAAAAAAATGTAGCATAAACTTTTCAAAGACCATATTTCATTATTTATTTATTTCGAGTTGATTGAATTCAGCAAATATACAGTAACTGTGCACTCAAATCCGCTCAAGTGTGTTCCAGTGCAGTCCATAAGTATACAGATACTGAAGACAAGACAAGCTGGAACTGAAATAGGCTGCATTGCAGTTCTAGCAAAACATAAGCAGGAAACATACTTACCACTTGTGATGTCTAAAGGTTTCTGCTGTTAATGGTACACCCGTACCAAACAGGCTAATCTTTTTTTTTTTTTTTTTTTTGGTGAGACACTGCATATGGCTTTTTTCATTTGTTTGTGTGTTAGTCATTTCAGAAAATGAAAAATCTAATTACAAAAACCTCATTCCAAATATTTCCCAAAAGCAGTCAGAAAATTCCCTCAGATATGTCCATTAAGTTCATCAGGAGAAAGCCACAAGTGCGGCCCTCTGATTGGGAGAGGCCATCGTTACAGATGGATTCACGTCCTGGTTTGTGTTTTTGTCCCGGTTAGCATATATTTTCCAAACAAAATCTTGTCTCCCCAAAGCAAAGTGATTTTTTCACGACAAACCTCCCCCAGATGACAGTATGCAATTGTAGCCACAGGAATTAGCTTTAGGGAGAGACAGCTCTTAGCCAGGGCAAACATCAAAACCTGCCCAAACAAACGGCAGCCATGTTGGTCTGTCAGACTCCCTTTCTACAGTGCGTTGTGGCCAACAGAGCTCTAATTCCACATTCAGCCTCGTTAGTCACTCAGAGATCTAAATAAACAGCTCTCTTACAAATGTGATAAGTGCGAACATGTGTGAATGTGTGTGTGCGTGTGTGGCAGCTCTTATATTTGTTTGTATTTGTGTGTTCAAAAGTCAGCACATTTGAAGGTAAAGGATCCTTTATGTATAAATTAAAAGTCTCTGAATTATACTAAACTTTCTGAGTAACATTAGTAAATTTCTAATTTATGAGATCAGATCCAGGTCTTTCAATAGGTATTTTAAATAGTAGCCCTGAATCACTGACAGTGTGTGCATATGAATACACCTACCACTGATGAAGATGGCAATGGGTGCAGTAGTTAGGGGAATGACCAGAGGGGACCCCGCACACAAAGAATAGATGATTCCACCTATACTCTGCCCAATGATCGTCTTCTGAACATCTAAAACACACACAGATAAAGTTACTGTAGTTTACCTCAGTACATTTACTATTAATGTTACACATTAACATAAAATGCATTAAAACACCAGAGTAAACAAAAAATGTCACTTTCAAACTGAAACTAAATAAACATAGAACAGAATATTTGTGGCGTTTGGTGACAAATTTCCATAAAGCATAAAATAGAGATTAGACCTAACCATCACCATACTGAGTGCATCATTTTATATAATTGGCCTCTGAAGTTAAACATAACTGGTTGGTTGCACGCGGCGGAAGAATGCACAGTATACGCAGAATACGCAGTAACATGGTGTATGAGTGAGGGAATTGGCGTCCTCCAGTACGCTTACCTACGTGCATTTTTACACTCATTTTTGTTACTACACCACAGTGTATAAGTGCAGTATATTTATATCCTTTTCCTTTTCCTGTGGCTTAGTTGTGTTTTTATATTCTAGATTATGATTTTACAGCTGTGTTAGGATTGTAAGTGATATAGACCAGGGTGTGTTTCTACGAACACCAAAATTCGGGTTACATCACTGTCGTAGGAAGGGATCTTTTTCGTAACTCAAGGACCCCTTGTATATATACATGAGACAACTACAATAACTGAAAGTAAAATAAAATGACAAAAGTAAAAACATTTTCCATTTTTCCTTTTCCATTTCCTATTACACTTATTAGAAACAATGTTACTTGACAATATTTTATTTAATTATAAATACTACATTCTTGACTATGACATCAGATTGCTTATGTCAGTTTGGCTGGGGTGCTGTTAGCAAAAATTAATGCAATATTTTCCTGTTAAAAATTGGGATTATTGATTACATCATATTCATCTGAATCGTCAGGGCACTTAAGTTGCCAATAAAATGCTGCGCCATTTCCTCTGATGATATGACGCACTCAGAGAATCAAACTTCGCAGGAGGGGGAAATTTGCTCTACCGTAGCCTCATTACTCATCAATGCCCTGTAATAATGCATAATGTTTATACAGTAAAAGGAATGAAACATTACATGTGCACATTATTTAATGTTATTTAGAAAGCTGTTTAAATTACATTAGTCTGCTCTAGTTTTCTACCTGGGCTTATGTCATCGCTATCAGATCACTTTTAAACATCGCCCACATCCAATGTGCCCCTGTCTCCAAAGTCTGGTGTAAGTGATTTTCGGCAAGAATGACATGCAAGTGTTTGCGCATCTTCACCTATTTCTCCTCTTGTACTCTCATCGTTGAGTGAGCCGAATGCGATTGCGGGAAGTAGAACAGCGATGTAGAGGAAGATGGATGTCGTCATGTATTTCACTAGTGCTTTATTATTACCCACTATGCCTGAAACACACACACACAAACATTTACACATGTCTATAAAAGATTTGTCCCAAGACACATTACCTATGATACATCAGTTCTACATCTGAGTTTGGCCACTCCTGGTATGTTTTGTTTGTGAAAATAAGTACACACTCTACAGAAAACATACTTCAAAAGCACACTTACTGAAGAAAAATTCATATGTGGCCTGTGCTAATTTTGTATATATTTTTTTCCCCAATATTTGTAATTCTAGTGTAGGTGTGTGTGTGTGTGTGTGTGTGTGTGTGTGTGTGTGTGTGTGTGTGTGTGTGTGTGTGTGTGTGTGTGTGT
>JBBJLS010000148.1:12401564-12418728 GCA_037577275.1 Bryconaethiops microstoma | reverse complement strand
CCCCCCACCCACACACACATACCCCCCCCCCACCCACACACACACACACACAATGTTGTACAGCTGCAGGAAGAGCTAAGAGTCAGAGTTACTGAACAACAGAGGGTGGACCTTCCTTCCCCTGGACGCTCACCTCCAAGAAATATATCTGTGTGTGTCTGTGTGTGTGTGTGTGTGTGTGTTTGTGTTTGTGAGTGTGTGGGGAGGAAAGAAGGAGAGAGTGAGAGAGAAAGAGAGAGAGAGAGAGAGAGATAGCGAGAGAGAGAGAGAGAGAGAGAGAGAGAGAGAGAAATGCAAGCAAGAAAGAGCTTGAGTTTGTTATCTAAATACTGAAAGCCTAAAGCTCATGAAAGAATTGTGGTAAATATTGGAAGTTTGTCAAATATCAAAGTGGACGTTTTACTGAACACACTGCGATTCAGTTCACTGCAGTCAGCGGGGGACATTTTCAGCCCCTTTTATTGTGTTACATCATACAGAGATCATCTAAAACCCTTTATCTAGAACTGCACGCCACAACAAATCTCTAAACCTCCAAACTCCATCAAGGCCAGGACAGTGTGTGGGAGCAAACAGCAACACTCAATTTTTAGGACTTTCATGTTGTGTCTATGCGGTGTCTTCACGGAATTTTCCACTCTGTGCGATAAAGACAGTGAGAAGCAAGAAAACATGTTTTTCAGATTTGCACAGGTACATTTATAAGTGTATAATTATGTCTATGTAAGGGTCAGAAAGCATTCTTAATTGAACAAGCCTAGAATGCTGACTTTAATCTAGGAGTGTGAGATGTGGGATTAGGCTTTAGATTCTTCAGCATCCTGACAGCTAAGAGACGGATCAGTTGAAAGATAGGATAGTCATCCTCCAGTCTCTCTTTCATTCGCCTTAAAACATGAGCCCGGGCAGCTTAGGCTCATCTCTTTTGTATAGCCCAGTGAGGTGAGAAGGATGCTCATCCTTTGCCTATTCACTCTGGGTGGATCATACAAATGGAGATTCCCAGCTGTGGCAAAGTGAGGCGTATTTCTTTCCAATCTAACTCAAGGTAGCATTTAATCTGGTGTCTATATCGATATATATACACCGGTACTGGTGTCACACCATATTACTGGTTTTCTGTTTCAGCAGTATTGTTAAGAAGCATTATATCCACGATAAAATTCAATTTTTTAAAAACAGCTGTGTCCTTACAGCCAAGCAGCTTGTTTTCAAACAATAACAAACAAAAAACGCTCTTTATAATTTTTAAACCAAAAATGTTAAATGTTTCTTTTCTGTCTGCGTGGTTATTGCCTACTATAACAGCGTGTAAGCTTTTCTTCAGTGCAATTTTACAAGAAGAAAACAACGAAACAGTCTAATCAAAACAAGCTAAGGCTACATCAAGTTTGTAAAATCATTTAGCATCGAGTAGCAGTACAGTATAAGTTTATATGGTTATTCATTTAAAATGAAATATTATTTGATACCGTGTTAAATTTTAGTGTCGAGATACTGAATTTCTTTTTAGTTTAAGGTCTGCCATTGGATAAAAACTCATGTATTTTGTACACAGCTGGATCTTTGAGCTACAGGACACGTACAGTTAAAGTTATGTGATGGTGTTTACAAACTTCTATTAATCAGAAAAAGACCATTTATTGTCTTAATTCACTCGAACTGGCCATGTTTATAATTAATAACAACAACCAGCCATTTTCAGTGTCTTTTAACTGGTCAAAAGGTGTGCTTACCTTCAGCAAAGTTGTTTACAGTCACACCTCTCATGTCTCCTCCGTCTCTGTCCGTTTTCATTTCGTCCTATAGTTTGGCTTCTTATTTAAAAAAGGAAAGAAAAAAAAGAAAAATTACACAACTATCCGTCAGAGTTCGTCTCACGACATCCTCAGGACAGATACATTCTGGAAACAGACGAGTGGACCCGTGAAGTTGTGGTCAGTTCTGCAGAAGCGAGTGTCCCGCAGGTGCTCATGACAGCTCTCCGCTACGGACAGTCCCACCGCGATGTGTCGACCCTGAACGAGTCAGTTCCTCTTCAAATGGTCTTTTATACGAGTCAGGAGTAACGAGTCATCTCTAATTAGTTTGCCCTTGGTCGCGCATGCGCACCACTCGTTTGTTCATCTGATATTTGAGTTTAGCAACAGGCTTGTTCAGTTCACTAAATATTGAAGGGCAGTATTAAAACCTAATCACTGATATACACTCAAGTACACTTTGTGAATATTCAAAATATATGCTATTACTAGTTTATATAAAATTCTAATGTAATCCATATGTTGCTGCAACTAAGGAAAAGGTAATACAGCATAGCTATAATGTTTTATTAAACTTTCATATGGATTGTTGCCTATAGGAAACACTGCCCCCATAAAGAAATGCTGATACAAAATTAATTCACAGTTTACACACAAACTTTCAGCCGCGTGTAAGACTATGTACTATATGGACAAAAGTATTGGGACACACCTGTTTTTCAGGGTTTGAGACAGGCTCCTTACATCTAGTGAATGTCAATCTTAATGCTTCAGCATACCAAGACATTTTGGACAACACCATGCTTCCAACACCATGCTTTTGGACACAGTTTGGGGAAGAACCTTTTCTATTCCAGCATGACAGTGTCCCAGTGCACAAAGCAAGCTCCATAAAGACATCGCAGGATGAGTTCGTTGTGGAAGAACTTGACTAGCCCACACAGAGTCCTGACCTCAACCCCATCCAACACCTCTGGGATGAACTGGAACAGAGGTTGTGAGCCAGACCTCCTCGTCCAACATCAGTGACTGACCTCATAAATGCTCTACAGAATGAATGGGCACAAAATCCTCCAAAATCTTGTAGAAAGCATTCCAAGAAGAGTGGAAGATGTTATAGCTGCAATGGGGGACCAACTTCATATTAAAGTCTATGTATTTGAACGCAGTGTCATTAAAGTCCTTATTGGTGTAATGGTCAGACATTCCAATACTTTTGTCCTTATAGTGTACATCTATATAACAGTATATAATGTAATGAGCACATAGAGCACACTCACCATTTCAGGGACTCCCAACAGGCCATGTGCTAGATCTTATGTGGTGCATGTATGTAATACCTTAATAAGGCTGATGTACTATTGAATTATATGCATTCTGTAAATCATCCTATTGAATCGTGCATACAGTTAAAGACAAATATACTCTTACTGACTGACCTATTTGGTATCTGAAGTATTGATATTGACATATATTCCACAAATCCTGTAAGTTGCAAGGTGGAGATCGGACTAATTTGTCCAGCACATCCGACAGATGCTCAATCAGATTGAGATCTGGGGAATTTGAAGACCAAGCAAACAGCTTGAATTCTTTGTCATTTTCCTCAAACCACTCCTGAAAAATTTGCAGTGTGGCAGAGTCCTGCTGAAAGAGGCCACTGCCATTAGGGAATGTAATTGCCATGGAGGGGTGTACTTGGTCTGCAATGTTTAGGTAGGTGGTAACATTCACATGAATGCCAACAGATCATTGCCCAGAACATCACACTGTCTTGGAGGCTCTTCTCCTTCCCATAGTGCATCTCTTCAGCAGGTAAGCTACACACACACACCTGGCTGTTCACATGATGTGCATGACAATATGATTCATTAGAACAGGCCACATTCTCCCACTGTTTCATGATCCAGTTCTGATTGCTCACTGTATGTGTTTCTATGGAGGACAGAGGTTGTCAAGTTGCAGTGTGTTCTGACACCTTTCATTCAGCAGTTTGTGTTATAATTGCTCTTCTGTGGGACTGGACCTGATGGGATAACTTTCGCTTCCCACAGCTATTACTGAGCCTTGAGCATCCATGACCCTGTCGCTTTTTGAGTGCTTGTCTTTCCTTTAATTACTTTTGGTAACTACTAACCGCAAACCACTCAAAAAACGCGCCGTTTCAGAGATGTCGCTCGGATCTATGCGCTGACTGTTCCCTTCCTGCCTAATATATTCCACTCCTAGACAGGTGCCACTGTATCAAGATAGTGTTATTCACTTTATCTGACAGTGGTTATAATGTTAAGGCTAATAGGTGTACTTGAGTCCATTTTTACGTATTCAACATGTAAACTGATATCAGACACCACATTAGGAAGCATGCGACTTATTTAGGAATTCGGAAGGCATAGTGATAAATGGCGGGATAAAAGATTTTGTTGCTTTGATTTGCCTCTGACTGCTTCTGACATTGCTGTGAGACAGTTCAGAAGGCAGGTAGTCAGCTTTTGTTTTTTTGAAAAGTGAAGGGATCTGCTGAAGCTGTTGAGGTTTCAGAGAGGTGATTATGCAGGCCTACAGAAAGCATTCCTTTAAATCTCTGAAGTGTTCATAAGAAACATTCATGGTTAAGGCCAAATTCATAAATATGCAGATCCTCACAGAGAACTCAGACCTGTCCAACTGCCAGACAGAGCCCCACAAAGCACAGAGTTCATGAGGTGGTTCATATGAAACAGCAGGAGATCCCAGCTTGTGTGTATAATGCAGGCCAGAGGTGCAGCAAGAGTGGAAGGGGAAAGCTAAATAAATAAATACCTCACTGTGGCTGGCCTTATGTTGGCAGGCAGCTGGTGGGTAATTGGTCAGTGGTAATTTGGGCTTCTAGAGCACAGTATGTGAGAAGACCCTTGAGGACCCCAGGCTATCTGCTCGAGCCAATGAGGATGTTTTTTGGGAGCAGGGGCTCTATGTATGGAAATAAGAGCCGCTCTGTTTTCCTGCACATAGCGACAGTATCCACCAAGGTCAGGACCTTGTTTATGATTTTATTTACAGAAGGACAGTAATCTGAAGAGTGGGGATAACAAGTAAATGTTAAGCCAGCATAATAAGGTCCTGACTGCGTGTACACGTTTCTTCATGTGTGTACTTTGCACTGTGCTTATAAGTTTTTTCTTTTTCTTTTTTCAGAATCATCTATTGGTGCAAGACATGCATACTGTACTCATGTGTTTGTGTGGGGCTTCACTCTTATCTGCAACCTTCCACCACTGTTGCCACCCTCCATTCCAGCATCTAACCCCAACCTCCCCCCTTTAGCTGATTGGTTGACTGGATGAGTCCATATATATTTTTAGCCTGTTATCCCGTCTAAGGGGCGGATACGGCTAGTGAGAGAATAGATATATACAGACCCAGACAAAAGAGAACAAACGTCTCTTTCAAACACTGTTGACCTATACGTCCTAAACACCCTTTCGGTAATGTCTGACGCTTGAGGACTAACATACCTGCAGACCACTCCGAGGATGACAACTACTGTTTCAAAGTAAGATAACAATCTGAGATTACAAGCAAAACAACTATGTGTTTGTGTTTATGAGCATGTTTCTTGAAAAGTTGTGCATTATTGACCACATTGCGTAAACTTTTATCCAGATTTCTGATCAATGTTTGACTTCAGTTTTGTGTTCTGTGCATTTATATACATGGAACACAGCAAGATGATGGATGCCATGGTTCAGAAGTTCTCTTTCCCCTTCACCTGCTCACCATGCCACTCCCAGCCTGATCGACAGCCAACCACAGAGGAAAAGCATCACCATGGCAACCAAGTACAGGAGCCAGGAAGCCTCAGGGTGACGAAAGACCCAAATAACACCTTAAACCCTGAACACTTGGATATGGACACCAAGTCCGCACCCAAGGACAGAGAATCTCAAGCATATAAGAGCGCCATCAAAGAAAATGTGAGTGCTGATAAAGAGGGAGGAGCTTCACAAACCATGGGACAACAGGGCCATTCTAAGCCCCACCCCTCTGATTCTGTACTTCAGAGTGTGTTTTCACACAGAACAATATTTGAGAAATGGGAGAACCTACAGGGTGAAGAAACAGAGGAGCAACGGCCATGCACCAAACGCCAACTCTCGACAGAGAGCGAAGCTAAATGCGTGAGTGTGAGGAAGAGGAGCTCTATGATGGGTGGCAGAGTGGAGTCGGTGAAGCCTCTCTTGCACACTGATTCTGGCACGCAGCCCAGGAAAGCCTGTCTGCCCATAAGCTCCTCCTCTCAGAGGAAGCCAAGAAGACAGCTGTTCAGCAGCACTGGGGTCTTCCACAAAGTAGACACACACGCAATTAGTGCAGGGAGAGAGGTAACACCCCCCTCCATACACACACACACACACACACACACACACAGACTGAAGATTAGACACAGACTAAAATGAATGTTCAGATATATCTACCTAAGGCAAGCCTACAGTAAAAAAAAAAAAGATGCAGTGTAGGTATAATAAGGACATGGCAATACAGAGTTCATCTTAATTTTTTACAAATAAGAAACTGTGATCATGTATAAATTCTTCCTTTGGTTTTATTTTTGACATCTAGGGACATTTTCTACACAGCATAACACATTATGCTATACTGCTCATAGCCCATATGTGTATGTTTCAGCTGAAGGCACAGGGAGTGTTCTCTGCTCAAAGCATTGCTCAGGCAATCACACAGGGGGCCAGAAATGAGCTGGAGAAACTCAGGGCCATATGGGTCTGGCTCTGCCATAATATTGGTGAGCATACACACACAGTCACACCATGAGTTTGAACCAAGAGCACAGCCTAATTTATCAAATGTTAAAAATCACAGTGTTAAACATAACGGCTGAGCAATGTTATAGCGCTATTCACAATGATCACATTATGTGAAATATGCATAGATGGCTTTATCTTTGTTGTGCTACTGCAGTTTCCTTTAGAATATCTAACAAGTACACAAGATTCAGGAAGCAGATGTTTCTATATAAACATAACACTAATGAAATATGTTTGTATGTATGTAGAATATGATCTGAGGGGGTACCTGGGTCTTTCTCCAAAGCTCTGTAAACCTGAAGAAGTCATCAAGGAGGGACGAGGAGTATGCAGCGGATTTTCCAGCATCTGTCTGGAGATGTGCAGGTGAAAAAATAAACTAAGAATAATACACACAGAAATAAAGTATACAAACAAACAAGCAAACACTTTCTCTAGAAGATTTTCTGATCAACATTTAGATTCAGCTGCTAGCTGCTATGAGAGACAAATGGAAGATATTTATAGTGGTTTCTTACTCTGTAAATCATTCAGTGATCACCCATGCTTTAAGGATGGGAGGCAATAACATCCAGTATTAATATGTTGCTTTGCTATTTGCAACCCTCATTTACTTATGTGTTATCCTTGTTTCAGTGCTTAGCTGTAGTATGTTCTGGTTCTCTCTTTGCAGGGAGGTTGGTATTCAGTGTGAAGAGGTGAGTGGCTATAGTAAGGGCATTGGGAACTGTCCTGGACGCAAGCTGGCACAACGGCCCTCAGACCACATGTGGAACGCTGTGTGGGTGAGAGGGCAGTGGGGGCTACTTGATGCCTGTTGGGGGGCTGGCACTGTCAACATGGAAACCAAAGCGTTTGTCAAGAGGTTAGAATCCTGGCAGCGTTAGCGTTAATCACACACATACTTACACAAATCAGCCAACATTAAAACCACTGAAGAAAGAAGTTAATAAGATTGTTGTAACAATGTCATTTGTGGTAAAGTGAGATATATTATGCAGCAAGTGAACAGGCAGGTCTTGAAGCTGATATGTTGAAAGCAGGAAAAATGGGCGAGGGGAGGAATCTTAGCAACTCAGACGACTGGGTCAGAGGATTTCCAGAACAGCAAGCCTTATGGGTTGTTCCCAGTATACAGTGGTTACCTACCAAAAGTGGTCCAAGATAAGACAACCGGTGAATCAGCGACAGGGCTATGTGTGCCCAAAGTTTTAACTTAATGGCTTGTTTCACAATTTACTAAAAACCCTTGTCTATGGCGATAATGTTTAATAGACTGTGTCAAAAGTGGAATGTCTTTGGAGACAAGTCATACATATGGCATAAGGCTAATACATCATTCCACAATAAGAACATCATAACAACAAACAAACATGGTGGTGGTAGTGTGATGACATGGGGCTGCTTTAAGACCAGGGCAGCCATAATTTACAGAACCATGAATACAGCTTTCTCTTAAAAACACTGCAGTAGGACATCCAATCATCAGTTGGTGATCTGAAGCTCAAGTGCAATTGGGTTATGGAATAAGACAATGATCTGAAGCACAATAGCAAGCCCTTATTTGATTAGCTCAAAATAAAAAAATGGAGGTTTTGGAGTAGTCTAGTAACAGTCCTGATTTGAGATGTTGCAGCAGTACCTGAAAGGCAGTTCATGCTCAAATGCTCTCCAATGTGTTTCATTTAAAGCAATTCTGCAAAGAATAATGAGGCAGAATTCCTCCACAGTGAAATGTAAAATCTCAGAAGCTTTTGATTGCAGTTGTTACTGCTAAAGGTTGCACAATTATTAAGTTTAAGGTGCAATTACTTTTACACATTGGTGATATGTGTTGCATTTTTTCTCATTCAGTTAATTAGATCATTTAAAAATGTTTTTTAAGGATCTGACACCAAATAGGGTGACAAATATGCAGAAACACGGGAAATTAAGAGGAAGTTAGGAGGGCACCAATACTTTTCACAGCACTGCACAGTTTTTCACTGATCAGAGGTCAGTTTGATGTATGCTAAGAAAATATGATTGAGTGTAAATTCATGTCGTATCTATGTCTTAGGTTTGATGACTTCTACTTCCTCACTGAACCAGGTGAATTCATAAACTCCCATTTCCCTGATGACCAGCCCTGGCAGCTGCTGGACACTCCGATCTCTCTGGAACAGTTTGAGCTGAGGCCCCTAAAGACCTCAGCATTCTACACTATGGGATTAACCCTTCTACAACCCACACAATACAAAATAACCACAGGTAACATTTGTTGACAACACTTCAGATTAATTATCCATGTGTCTGTTTCATTTGAAACGCCTACCTTGTACTTCCACTCACGGGCCACATATTGAAATCTACTTAAATTGTTCTGAGCCGTTAGACTGACACTGAATACCCGCAACCGATAGAAGGAGCTTGGTTTGAGAAGAAATGTTGAGGGCCCCTCCCCTTGCGTTATACTCTATACAAAGTTACAAGCACTGCCCAGTTGCAGATGTACAGTCAGAAAAACATAGACACACAGTCACAGACACACACACACACACACACAGTAGAATGAGGTATTATTTGGCTCCTGCCACTATGCTCTGTGGCTCAGGGACAACAGATCAGAGAGGCCCAAAATAACTTATTCTTATTCACTGTTTATGAAGTTATTGTGCGCTTGAGAGATTAGAACATCTCAGGGGAAGTGGGCCAGTGTGTTATTGTTACTGAGATTTCCTGAAACGGAACAAGGGAATACCTTCTGCAGAGAGCACCAAAGCCAAAGGATACAAACACACAAACATGGAAATGGAAACAGTAAAAGTGAAAAAAGCAACTTCCTTAACAACTCTACAGGTAAAAGAGTTTTGGCAGTCAACCTAAATATGAAGCTGTAAATGTACTGTAACGTTTTGTCAAATCTTGTGTTTCATAGAGGATGGAGAGGGGACTGTATCCATGGCCTCGTCCAGACAGATGACCTTTGCCTACGAGCTGAGGCAGCGGGACGTCCAGACAGGAGTTCCAAGCCAGAGGGAGGTTGACAGCTCCTGTGGCCTACTGTCAGTGACCCGTCAGGGAATGAGTCTGAGCCTGCTGCCCCCAGACCCAGGAGATTACGAGCTGAAGTTGTTTGCTCGGGCAGAGGGCGACTCTGGGGCACTGCACTGGGTCTGCTCACTAGAGCTGGAGTGTCCAGCCATCCGGCAGAGTCAGCCACTGCCCTCTAACCCCTACCTGAGCTGGGGGTTAGGGGCCAGGGCAAGGGAACTTGGGGTGAAAAGCTGCAGCGTGCCGAATGAAGATCCTCTGGAAGTGGACGAGGGAGGAGAATGTGAGGTGATCCTGCAAACCTCTCGAGCGCTGATGATGACCTGTGAACTCACACACCCTGTACTTGACCCTGCTCTGGCCAAACATTGCCTAGCATTGCAAATAGCAGCAGAACGGCTGGCATGCCATGTGCTGTGCCCTTACAAAGGCTTTTACCGTCTGTCCGTGTTTGTGCGGGATTACAATGATGGAAGCGTGTCTTTCCGGAATGCTGGCAACTTCTTGCTGTGCTGCAGGGGTCAGGAAGCCAATCTGAACCAGTTGTACCCCGCTGACCTTGGCCCATGGTGTGGCCCGGGCATGCGCACCGAAGCGGCAGGACTGTCTCACTTCAGCCACATGGGGGCATTAGTGAATGTGCCTCAGGGCCGCTGCAATATCACTTTCCATCGTGCCTCAGCAGAGTTACAAATACATGCAGTCCTGAGCACAGGTCTCAATCAGAAGAACCAAATCAGTCCTAAGCAGGGCCTCAGCACAGAACAGAATCAGAAGAGTCAAGTTGATTCTAAGCAAGGCCTCAGTGCAGAGTTGCACAGAGAGGCTCTCTTCCCACTCTCGCGGTATGTCCTGCTCACATCGACGGATACAAAGGTGACCGTGAGCGTTTCTGCACCCAGGCCTGGAGTGTATCGCCTTGGTGTGTATGGACGCACACTACCTCAGCAAGAATACACCCCTCTGTGTGACTATGTGCTGCGGAGCACGTGCGAAAGATGTGGAGATCCATTCCCATGTGTGTATTCGGCATGGGGGAAAGGGTATGTGCTCCTGGAACCACGGTCAGGCCTGCTGGCCCCACGGAGCTGGGTGCGTTTCCGTGTGCGGGTGCCGGCAGCACGAAGAGTGAACGTGCTGGCAGAGGAGCGAGTGGAGTTGAAGATGAATAAGGCCAGGGTGTGGGAGGCCGAGGCCTTCACAGGAGGTGCCACACAAGTGAAACTGACTGCTGCCATCTCAGAGGCCAGTGACATGGCTGTGCTCATGACATTTGATATACTCGACCTGAAGAGTGAGCCATGACGAGGAAGGGAAGCTGGATTGCAGACGGCCTCCTACTAGACAGTGTAGAAGCAAATGTTTCCTGAACTGTGTAGTGAACTACACGGGGAGCGAAGAGCCAATTGGGAGTCAGCCAGTTAAGAGTGTTTGGCACAGAGACAGTTTCTGTAAAGAGAGCTTAATGTAATTTGGGGTAGAAAAAAAAAAAGGGTGCATGTCATTTTTGCGGAGTGTTTTTGTGAAACGTTTTGTCTTGTCCTGGGCTGGATGTATATTTGATATGTGGAAGTATTTTGTCATGTGTTTTCAATGCAATTCATGTATAATGCGAGGTGCTAGGAATTCATGCATTTCTTAAATACAGCAATCTTTAACATTTAAATCTGTGTTTTGGCTGTTTTTCAGTTGTGCTCCACATGTTTCATGTTTCATGTGGCTGTGAAAAGCTGATAGATAAGAAGGGGAGTGAGATACAGCCCCATAAAGGGCAGATGGTTCTTAAGATTTTTCATGTACAGAAGAAAGCAGCAACAAGTGGAGAATTCATCATGAAATAAATGATATATTGCTCTAAAATTCAAATATGCATGTTGAATTTTCAAACAACATATATGAATATCAGTGATCCCCTAGTTTAACGATGTACACCAATGTCAGATCATTCATGGGTATGGAAACAGGTCTGGTATCCAACCGGCACTGAGCTCTACTGTAGAAAGCCAGAGGGGACAGACAGAACAGGGTATGTTCACATGCTGCAGCCAAAACAAATACGACTTTGAAATGAGCTTGAATTGCAGCTTCCTTGCCAGTGAGAAAGCGCTCTGTGTGTATACGTTGGGTGCTGCCTCTAGGGAGAGGTGAAATGCGGCTGATATAAGGTGACAGTAATGCAGGGTGTTGTATCTCTGAGTAGAGAAGTGTTTTGGATTTCTGTGTGAAGGTGTTGATACTGTGTAATAATGTTTAGGGAATTGTTTGGCACACATGCATGCATGTACACAAGTGGATGTCAGGCCTGCTTGCCTTTGCATAAAAAAGAGAGATGCTTGGGGTGTGTGCACGCGTGTGTGATTGGATAGCGACCAAAAGTACAGGCCAGGAAAAGGATGTGTACAGCAGGGCTGAGTGAATATCAGATAAACACACAGCTCTATTACAGCCTACACACATGCGCGCGCACACAGAGTAATAAATAGATTCAGTAATGGCAAGCTCTCGAGGTTTGTGTTGATGTAGGGCCTGGCATTTTCAAAGATGTTATCACCATGTGACAAATCCACTGCTGAGTGCATAAACAAACATCACCCCCAACAAACATCCCTCACAGTAGTGCTCCTAATGGTGAGACGTTGAAAAGATTGTTGGGGAAACCTCATCTACCAACAACAGAAAACAAAGAGGGCAGAATGCTTATAAATAGTTTAATTGATTATTCAGTCTCATAAATACAACATGGATTAGAAAAAGCATCAGTCACAGGAGAAAACAAGAGTTACAGTAGTTTTGTGCAAGTAATCAATTACTTAAATTTTCATACACTTTAGTGAACCCCTTGAAAATAAGAAAGAAAACCAAAACATTTTGGCACTTCTGAAGTAGACCTGTCTGGAATCATTTTCAGTTAAAAAAATACTCAGAACTCCAAACATGACGTATTCTGATTCTGAGGTAAATTCCTAGGAAGCCATTACTTGTATCACATTATTCACCACTGAAACCAAAAGCTTCAGTGATGACCCATTCTTCCAAGAATCAGGACGGCATGGCCACATATTCTGCTTTGTGCAAACCATACCATGTTGGCTATTTATATTTTAGGCTTGGAATTCTTTACCTCAGCCTTGTTCCCTACCAAATATCTTCAGCAGCAATTAAATATATTAGCCCTTTAGCTTCTGTTTTTCTAATGGGATCCCTTTAAGCACCTACTGTAACCTGATTAGCCTAAGAAGGGTGATCAATATCTGGTGAGCATTTTAGTCAAAAGCAGCTCTACGCTGGTATAGCCAAATCTGCCCATAACCTGAGAACACAAGACTTAACTCTGTCCGCTAGAGGATCCTCTGATGGGCCCTTCAGGCTTTAACATTAGGCAACAGATTTAGGGAGTGTTTAACAGACTGGAGTGAGATTCTTTGGTCGGGAACAAGCTTTCTCACAAGTATCTACAGCAAGGCCAAGGTATTGCTGTATCATAGTGTTATTTTATTAGAGGCAAAGTGGAGACATTTCTGATTAGAGTCTCAAAAGTGCTTTGGTTTGAAGGAATGGTGTTAGAACTCTGCTACCAATCTTCAGCTTACAAAAAATAAATAAAATGAAATAAAAGCAACTTAAAAATATCCCTTTCAAATATTTTAACAACACAACTTCACATCTAACATTTTTACATATAAAAGGCAAATTCTTTCTCTTAGACACCAAACTCTGTTTTAGTCCTCTAACCTCAGCTCAACAGGTACAACGGCCAGGGGAGTATCCAGCTGGCAGAAACAGGGACAGTCTGGAGGGCCTCACTGAGGTCCTCTTTGCATTAAGAAGAACAAGGGGGACTCCAAGGCCAAATCTGCATTCTTCCAACTAACTTTTTATTACTCTGACTGTGACTTTGACTGTCTTTTAAAGAATGCCTACCATGGCTTTGTGTTGTCACTTGGTTGTCTTTGTTTGCTCTGCTGCCCTCCAGTGCCCTTCTGCCAGCCAGCATCCCCACCCTGACCCTTCACATATAAGACAAAGACTCGGCTTATCCTTTCACCAACACTGGCGCTTGGCTTTGCCTGGCGAAACGCCTGCTGCTCTTGGCCAAGGCACTGCTGTGGCAGCTTCCCCTGAAGCCTCTGACAAAACTTCTATTCTTCATATAAGAGCAGCACTTGCTCCAATTTAATCTGGTTTTCCTTTTAAATTCACAGCTCTATAAAAATACATTTTTTTTCTTCTCAAGCTAATTCAATTCTCTTCAGATATGCAAAATAGACTAAAATTTCTCTTTGTAGTACCAGCTTGGTGAAAGGCATTTGTGTTGGTATAAATAGACCTTAGTAAGACATCTTAACACATGCAGAGAGTATGTGCTAAAAATTACTGCTACTTTCAACTACAGATTATATAAGTGTTACATAGCCCTATGCTCTTTAAGGACAGCTGCTGTGTTGAGCCTGGCTCGAACTATGATACCACTCTGATAATGTGTGTCTGAGGTGCAAAAGGGATTGTGTAACTCCTCTCTGAGCAACTGCTCAGCATAAGGGCTCCGTCAATCAATGGGGTGTGAGTTGGCTTGGCTTTGCCTTTTAGTTTTAGGTGGACACATCCACTGTCCTTTCAGAGTTCTGCATTACAGGACCTGTACTATCTTCAGGCAAACTGCATTTGCTTGCTAACAGAGTACAAAGTCACAAGTCTTCATGGTGATTGCAGCAAGTTCACCATATTGTGAATCTCCATAGCAACAGTGACAAGTGTGGACAGCGACAGAAACACATCCCTCTAGCATATCAATGACCACAGCAATTGTAACATACTCTAGGACAGCATATGGCTTGGTGGGAAAGCTGCTAAGCCACACATCGTGCTCACATGTGTATCGATTTCCACAACTATAATTGCAGCACAGAGAAGAGCAGTAGTGTCTGAGATTCTTTGGAAGCACATCCCTCCCCCTTTTCATATTTAACACTTGGTGCAGTAATCGCTTTAGAAGCGTTACACTTTTAGCTTCTTAATACTCATCTTTCGGATGCAAGGTCAAATAAGAGAGTGTATGTGAGAGTGACACTGCTGCTCCCCTGCTGTCTGTATTTAGTTAGAGTAAACATGCATAGAGAACAGAGACCCCAGGTAAAGAACTAAATCTGCCTGCAACAGCATGACACAGATTTGATCCACTCCTACAGGCTCTAATAAACACATATTAATCCCACTTCAGCGAGAACTGGTTATTATATGACCCTCCCCAACCCATCAAAGCCTCAGCTAACCCAAGTCATAGCCTCAGGTAGCACAGAGTTTAACAAGACAAATTTTAAGTCAAGTTCATGTAAGTTAGAGGATAACTCAATACCTGCTCTATAGCAACACGCCACCCCTAAAATCAAACACTTAGTGTAAGTAATAGCCAGGGAAAAACATCAAATCCTTTCTACCTCATCTAAAACCCAGCCTGGCATTCACTGAAAACCCAGGTTCCAATAACACTCTGTGTGTCCAATGCCCTGTACCCCAAACCACCTATTCCCCACCCTGCATGGAATGACTTCTGTGCTTGTGGTCACAGCACCTGCTTTAATGACCACTTCAGAGTGACTTGATGCCACTGGATGACTCAGTGATGCAGCAGATGAGAGATGATCACCTCAGCTCCACAGCTGGAGTCTACAGACTGATGGAGCGTCACATCTGCCTCCCCATCTGCACTCCCCTGGTTGTGGACTTCAGAGCCTTCTCCTGTTAAAGCAGGTTCAGCTCTGTTGACGAATTCTATTAGCATTTACCTATGATCCTAGCATGAATTCTCTGGATACATTTTACTGGAATTACAATGGAACAGCTGCTCTCATCTCTCCTAGGGTTAAATAGACTATACTTCTCAAGCTTATGTTAACACTAATATACATTGTAAAGACAGAAATTAACTGGAGATAATGTGAGATTTGTCCAAAACCTAAGATTTGTCTTTCCAGATGCAATACTTTTATGTGGAGTGCTTCTCGAGTGCTAATGAGCTGGGTGATGATCTCTCATCATCTGGACTGCAGTGATTTACTTTGACATTATGATAAAGTGACTAACCCTGTCCTCCCTAAACCTGTCGTGCCTTAGTGCTTTATTCTGTATGTGGACAAAAAAAAGTGGACAGCTAATGGGACGGCAGGTGTTAAATGTTCCTGAAGTGGACCCCCTCCCTTCCCAACTGACAGTGGATGAGTTCTAGTCAAAGAGATCGGTTTGTGCACACAGGTCCACATCTCTGTTAAAGTGGTCTATCTCCTTATTTGTCTCCTGAAGATATTCCTCAATGAACTGGTCCATCACTGAATACACACATGTAAAGAAACAACAAGAACAAACTTAATTCCAACAATACTGTATTTAGGTGAAAAAAAGAATGATCAGTTATGCTTGTGGTGAAGGATACAAGGGTGGAAATTCTGTTTTTCTCCAAAGAAACTGACAAATTGATTGCCATTATAGTAGTAGCCAGGAGGGAGGGGGTCCAGGTGCCTCTTCACCTATGAACAAAATATGGCATAGTTCTAGGAATCCTTTGAGCACAGCTGTTAACTGCTTCTTTGTGTGTGTATGTGTTACTCACATGAATGTTTCTGATCTCCTGTGGTGTAAGAGTTCTCTTGGTCTTCGTAACTTTCTTTGGCACTTTCTGTTAGACAATGAATGGGCAAATCCAGACATTGGAATGTGTCACTATGTAAACTGCTTTGTCTTTGGATTATAGAACACTGGATTTTAAATTAAAGCATGCTTATAATGTTACAGAGCAGAACGTGAGCTGGGAGAAACCAAGAAATCCCAGGCCCCACATTTCAGGGAGGAAGAAGTAAATGAACTAATTAACAATCTGAAATAAAATAGTCATGCTTTATGCTTGCTATATTTAGATGCCTTTCTGTTACTACGGTTTACTGCTATTTTGCATCTTGTCACAAATCACTCAAATTTTCAGCTGCATCATGGAATGCTTTAGAAGCACAGACTTTGCTTTGGTCTTTATTTTGAAAAACAACAAGAAAGGAAACCACATGCTATTGCCTCTCTAAGTCTGTTAGCTGTCTTGTGCGTGCACGAAATATGTAAGAATTGTTCAAGAAAAACAACATCCAATTACTGATGGTCCCCTGAAATGGGTGAATAGTCCTACACAGTCCACCAAATCTAGATGTATAAACTTTGGAATTAAAACTGTACTATAACTTCTTGTTATTGTCTTTTTTTAAATACCGTGTGGTGACAACAAAAGTGTCCAGTTTGGGTGTACAGATTAAAATACCTGTTTTGCACACTGCCTGAGCCAGTCCTTCAGGCCCTCCTGGGTAAGTCCCACTCCATAAATCAGCAAGTAACAGGAGTGTGTTGTTTCAGGGCTATGGGTGGACCCCTGATCAGGGGCAAGAGCTACACTCCCACTGACAGAGTTACAGCTCACCTCCATCAACCTGTTACTGTCTGCTTGCAAACATGCACGCACGCGCGCACACACACACACACACACACACACACACACACACACACACACACACACACACACACACACACACA
>JBBJLS010000148.1:12379102-12400556 GCA_037577275.1 Bryconaethiops microstoma | reverse complement strand
CACACACACACACACACACACACACACACACACACACACACACACACACACACACACACACACACACACAGCTAAATCACATGCATACAACATTTATACATAACACAGTAACATGCTTTACAAAGAATAAACAGGGACGTGCTGTACACAGCTATATCTTGCATAGCGTGCTTACAACCACACATCTCCTCACATCTCCTTCCGCCACAATATGAACTCCCAAAAGCACTTTACAAACAAGCAGGAATTAAAACTACAATCAAAATAACTGAAATAATGCAGTGTAATGCAAATTAAATCAGCACAGGGTTCTGATAGACACTGCACTAAATCAAAACGTATACCAAAAATCATAAGTGCTTAATACAAAACACAGATGATTTATGGTGACAACTGAGTATCACAAATGATGTTAGGACCTTATGAATTCCCGCCAGGTGAAATAATGGACTATGCTATCCAGAGTGCTTTACATGATGCTGAAACTCAGAAACAAATTATTAAAAACAAATCATATTAAAATCAACTCATCCCAACCACTCAAAGCAGCCGTTCAAACCTCTGCATTCTACTCACTCTCTCCATGCAACTACACCACAGAAGGTCACAGGGACAAATAAAAGACCCTCTCAAAAAATAACTCAGAAAAATGAGTGAAAACAGAGGAGAACCGAGATGAGTGGAGCAGGCCACATCACTGAGGATTTAGAGGTGAAAGTCCTACCGTCCAGAAGCAGCCCAGAGGGCTCCTGCCTACCACTTCCCAAAGGCAAGTCACACATTTATCACACACAGATTTAAAACACACAAAGCCATAGCAAGTGGTCTCTTGCTGTTTTGTAATACATGTTAGCAAATGTCTGACACTTTGCATGTATATTTTATTAAGCATAGAATGTATAAGACAATTTAGGAGTAAAGAGAGATAAAACTATAGCACTCTACCAGAGAAAAGCACTTTTCCACTGATGTGATAGATGTTTCCTGTGAAATGGTTGTCTCTGAGAGAAGACTTTAGTCCTGAGGATGGAGAGGGGAGGAGAGAAAGTAAGTTACTACATAGCAGGATCAGCTTTCATCATTCTGCTTGATATCTTTAGGGGAACATATTCGCACAGTATTACGACAGACAGCTAACACAGTCAATTCAGATTAAACTCTTCAGATTAAAATCTTTATTTTCTATTACCAACCTCTCTCTCTCTCTCTCTCTCTCACACACACTCTCTCACACACACACACACACACACACACACACACACACACACACACACACACACACACACACCTTTGCAGCGTTGCAGAAATAAGGTTCTCTCTAATGGACGGCTGAACTGTAAATAGTGTTGAGACACAGAGACAGATCCACAGCCAGACAAAAATCTCCCCTCCCACCTACAACACAACATGTATTCCAACATTAATACGGTACATGTATTCATATATGCACATACCATTTTTCTCTCTTTCTCCATCTTACACACAGAAAAACCTGCACCTATAGACTTAAAAAGAAGGGAGAAATGAAGTTGAGCCTCACCAGCCAGGGTAGAGCAGGTATCGGGCTCTTATCATCTGGGGCTGGGAGAAAGCAATGTCACTCAGAATCAGACGCATATCTTCAGTTCTGTAATACAAACATGAAACGACGAACCAAAGCATGAATCACCACAACATATCTTGCAAATCGCTGTTCTGATGCTGATATCTAACTATTTAAGGGTTATTTTTATGCATTTGGGTGGACAGACTTGTTTGTATACAAAATGCTGACCTGGTCACAGCTCCTCTCTCAGCTAGGATAAATGCTGCACTGGGATTGGCCGCACGGATGAGCTGCTGTATGTGTTTCAGAAGAGGGTGATTCTGTTCTGTGGTCAAACCTGTCAATACTACATTATTCACTGCCCCTGTAGACAAACAAAAGATTAAATACAAGCATTTTACAATAAATTACATATTGTACACACACACATAAAAATAAAATAAAAATAACTTTATGAGCCTTACCTTGACTGCATTGTTCCAGGAGTTTGGGGAAAAGAAGCCTGGGAGGAAGGACGTTTTAAGATACACGCATTCATTACTAAATGAGTAATAAGTAGTCTTTTAAGAAGATGATAATAGTGTAGTACCTTATTGGAAAGCAATACCTTCTTACCTGTGTTCCATGAAGGACGCTAAAGGGTTGACACAGGCTGTAACAGCACCCAGGCTCACTCTGCTCTGAACTCGTGGGTCTGGATGAGACACAACAGCTTGGACCACATCCAAGACATCAGTGTACCTATACATACATACACACATCAACACCGTATCATCTTAAAAAAATGAATCTAAATTACATGCTATGAATGTACATGTCTTACCCTGGCGTTAGTAGTAACACTCTTCGGGTACTGAAAAGTGTCTCATTCTGCTCGGTTACAAGATTGCTCAGGAACCGCAGAAGATGAGGCACACAGAGTTCTTCTGAATCCAGGACAGGATAGTATACCTCCCATCTGTCACTATATCAACATCAAAAAAAAAAAAAAACGGACAAATTATGAGTGACCCATTTGCTGTAAGCACTGACATGACAGTTAATGAGTATTTGCACCCACCTGCCACATTCTTGATTTACCTCCACCAAAAAATTACACAGACTGTCTTTATAACTGCCAGGTAAGCCTGAAATGATGGACAGGACCACCTACACACACGCACACGCGTGTGCGGGCGCACACACACACACACACACACACACACACACACACACACACACACACAATTCAAAAACATCGGTAACAACCTGAAAAAAGCATGCATATCTGCGCAAGCTACTTTAACTGGCCTACCTTTTGGTCTGACTTGGAAGGTGGCTTAGGTTGGGCATTTTTAAAAAGAGCTGCTAGGTGGTCACTGCAGACAGACTCCTCACAAACACTACTGCTAACAGCAAAATGCTTCAGAAATCTGGAAATGGCAACACATTCATCAGTACTGCTGAGATAAAACCATCTCAACATTAAAGCACTGTACCCTGCAATTGGCCACCAGGCTACATGTGCTACCTGTCCAACTCCGGCAGCTCCGGATAAAAGGTCCTCTGAGCTGTTCTGGGGCTTGGTGTCGATGAACCATGTGGCTCATGGAGCTTCAGTAATCTAGAATACCTGCCAGGATCAGCAGGATCAATGACACACACATACACACACGCGCGCGCACACACACATACACACACACACGCGCGCGCATACACACGCGCGCGCATACACACACGCGCGCATACACACACACGCGCATACACACACACGCGCATACACACACACGCGCACACACACACAAAAACACACAAACACACAGACATACACAGAGACACACAGAAAGGGGTAAGGATGAAATAAGAATACAATGAAGTGCTGTAATCACATCAGTGGTGCTAAAGCTGCTGCATGTGGATGGCAGACTGACTCACATATATTTCTGGTCCATACTCAGCTGGTCTTGGGCCACATGCTGAATCTGGAGCCCAGAATCAGGCTTATTCCAAGCCTGCAGGACCTAATATCCAAACACATTTTATTTAAAAACAAGAGCACAAGCTCTGAATGGTTAAGCCAAAAGCCATTGTAGAGAAGAAAACAAATCACGGTCATCATGTCTGTGTGTGTATACCTGTGAGTAAAAGCTTTTATATCCTTTTGTTTTGGGCATAAGAGTGATGACTAAGCAGTGATCAGCACTGTGCAGTGGAAAAGGAAGATGTGGCAGCAGAGAGCTTTCATACTGTATGAACAGTGCTGCTGCGGCAGTGAGAGAGTCCTGTAACGTATTAACGTTCATAGGGAATTTCTGATTACATACTATACAACAATGCATACAAAATTAATTGAAAGCTGTAGCTTTGTAACATTAGTCTAGAAATGTGTCTACAATATGTTAGTCAAATAGTAGTAACAAACACTCACCCCATCATAGACTTTGATGGTGCTGATGTGACTCTTGGAGAGGGTAATGGTGCCATAATGTACACTGACAAACAGTAAACCCTCTGAGAAAAATACCAGCTTCCCTAGAATAAAATACACCAAATGTAAACACAAACATAAAAAATCAACATAAGAAAAAGACTGTAGATGTTAACATATGAAAAACAGCGATGAATACCTTCTTCGGGTGTGGAAAGTATATTGTTGGAGAACACCTGGGCGGTGTCTTGTGTTGTTAGAGGAATGCCCAAACATGTCCCATTTTCGTCCTATTCTCTCAGACAGACACAAGGGGGGAGGGAATAAAAAACAGAAACCACAGGATGAGTATATTAAGAGTACCCAGTAAACCTAAAAAAATAGTGTTGTACAATGTTTATTTCACCTTTAGTAGGTGCAGAGCCTGCTCAGACAATCTAACATCAGATTCCTCCACCTACAACCCAAAAACAGGCAAGAGTCAGTCGGTCAATCAAAAAAAAACAAACAAAAAAAAAACTAATCAATTGTAGGTCATGCACATGGCAATTGAGTGTTTGCAACATTTTTAACAGTGCAGACTGATTGCAGCCCATTGCTGAACTGTTTGCTATGTGTCCAGCATGAAAGACTACATCAAGTAACAGAGGAGGCTTTGTATGCATCACTTGGTGATAACTGCATTTTTGGAATGCTACCTTAGATTTCTCACTTAACGTTTTCTTTTCTTTTGCCATGTGGATGAGCTGATATCATATTTTCACACAAATGATGCTTTTTATCTTGAGATTATCTTTGGTCTAGTCTTCAGTGTCTTTACTGAGTTTGCAGTCCCAATATAATGTTAGTTAATATGGTCAATTTATTAATTGTTGACTTCTTCACTTATGTCAGCCTATAGTTGATAGCAGTCAATAGACAACATGTAAGCCTACAAAACAATAACAGTAAACATAAAAAAAACCAAACAGGATATTAATTATATTATGATTTGTATAATAATAATAATAAGAAGAAGAACAAACAACATTTCAGCAGTTAGGCTACTGACTCTGCGCACTGCAGCACTGTTGCTGCCAGTCTCCAGCCCAGTCATGGGGAACATCTGATCAAACTAACACATCTATCTTTACTGTTAAGCTTGCAGACAAACCACCTGCATTATTGGCGTCAACGAGACGTACCACATTGAAGTGCGTAAAATGACTGTCACAGAAGTCGAGAGAATAAGCAGCATTTGCCGGCGTCCAAGCAGAATGTGCAAGCTGATACAAGTAGCAAGGGGTTAAATGATTTGACCACTTCAACCAGTGAAAGAATGTTTTCAACTTTGTAAATGTTACTTCAGAATTTGAAGACAAAAATAAATCTTTGAAGGCCAAACCATGTCATATGAACACAGGAAAACATGTAAGATTGGCCATTCTCACAGACATGTCCAGGCTAATGGCAGCCATTTTGTTGAGAAGTGTGTAGAAGAGTAAACGTACCAAATGTATAGCTTAAGTGCTGCTTGATATTGAAATGTGTCAGCTGCAGCACCCCCAGTCGATCTATTTTCCAAAAGTACTTTGTGCTTAATCCAATTCAGGGGGCTCTAGCATGAAGGGTCACACTTATGTAGGGACAGGTTTGTAAATCCCTACCAGTCTTGTGGGGCTATAAGCATGCTTCATGTGGATCATAATGGTCTGATTATAGGACCTTACAAAACTGTGTGACAATAACATACTATGATACATTTTATGACAAAGGAATTATATTGCATTTTAGAACACTAATAGGAGTATGAAACTAACTACGGAATACAAATGGTTGAACTTTACTGATTTGTTCTTTGAAGAGTGAGCTTTCCTCTGATCATAACGGCTCAAAACTGTTCTCTTACCAGGAAAACGCAGCAAATTATAGTATTTTTTGAGAGAACGGAAGGACTAAATGTTATAGGTGCTCTGTTGAAAGTATTTTAACTAGTTTTGTTATCATCTAGTATGACAAAATGAACTGTAGCATGCAAGCCCATGCCAAATGTATACGAATTTTTAATCAAGTTATGTGTATTTCCTAAATGCACTGTACTGATGTCTAGACATGCGCTTTATCTTAGCCTCTGTAAACAGTACATTATTTTTTGTATTACAGTATAGGTAATGGTCACAGATAAAGGTGACTTTACTATATAAATGTACATAATCAAGATTAAAATGTGAACACAGCCCCCCTGTCATTGGTCATATAACAAGCAATGTGTGAGACACTGAAAACAACATACCAGCCAGGACATATGGCGTGGGACTGAAGAGGTAAGCAAAGTGAAGCAGCTGTCTGTGGAAAGTGCTCCATCTGCAGAGTAAGACAAAAATTACACTTACAAGACCATGTGCTACACAACAAATATTTACTTATTTACATGACTACCAATCTTTACTTTAAATGCTTTTTTTGTGCACTAGCTTGGCTACTGATGTTTAACATAAGATCAGCAACAGGTCTGCTACTATTAATCTTAAGTGTCTGAATACGTGCTTGTTTCCAACTTAACATCTTACTGTTTCATGGTCTAATGATATTTCTTTTTGTAAATATTAACCTTGGGTCAAGGCCCCTTTACTGTTAGGGTTAGGCTTCCATCTAGCTTTTATGACACCTGCCAATGTTAATAACAATCTACCAAACAATATGCTTATGGGAGACTATGGCTATGTTCACATTACCTAGTTTACAAATCCATTTTTTTTGCCTTAATGTGACACTTAATATGTTCACAACATTGCTACAGCAAAACTGAGAGCAGCCTATTCAAAATACTCCTGTCCATAAACTACCATTTATACGTTAACATGAACCTGATTGTAACTCATGCCCTTTCAAATGCCCTCATGCCCTTTTCAATGTTATTAATTTTAGGGAGCTCTGATAGACAGTCTAGTAGTTTATTCTCAGCTAAATAGGAGAGTCTTGAAATCTTCTGTGACAGGTATGGAAAACTGTTTTCCAGGTTTTCCAGGGCATGTGGGAACCTTGGCATGCTTTTTTGAAACAGACTTGTCTTGGTCTAAATGTTCAAACAGAATGCTTTAACAGTGACTATAAGTCTACGCTTGTGAAGTCATAGAAAAACAACTCTGATTTTAACAAGTAAAGTTATGCTAAAAATATTGCAGACACAATACCCATAGCAACTGCTTGTGTGGTTGTTTATATTTCTATGGCTTTTTTGTTTCCAGTGCACTGTATTTGTTTATTTTCAATTATACCAATGCAAAATGGAAAGCTGGGTAAGGTAGGTGCACCACACTAAACTTGTAAAACAGAGATGCAAATTATTTGGTTATAAAGTAACAATTAAAATGCCATCTTACCCCTGTCTTGAATGAAGATGCTGGACTCCAGAAATGACTCAGAGAAAACAACAGATCCAAGGTTGCTTCCTCCCCACTGGAGATTTGGAATGTCACACACCACCATAGAAGCCTTAGAAACGTCATACAACAGTCCATTAGACAATAGCCATACAAGTACAATTCAAAGGTCTGCAGAGGATGTGCCAAACATCTGCAGTACTTACAGTTTTCACTAGAAAGCGACTGTGCTCATCGCTGAGAGGTTTAACTCTAGAAAAGGAAGAAAAAATTACATAGACCGCAAGACTAATATGTAATGTTCTCTGTCAAAAGAGGTATACATGTATATATTTGTGCTGTGAATGAGTAAGTAAACCCACCTGCCCTCATTGTTCACAGCCTGGATGCTGAACACAGTTTTGGATCTAAATTTCAGTACAAAAAAAAGCAGTCAGCAGTGAAATATCACAGATAAAAAAAGTAATTTAAACGCATGTAGGAGAAAGTTTTAGAGAGAAAACCAGAGTAAGAGACAGCAAGAGACTAACCTTAGAGCACTTCTATACTGAGGCAAACCAAATGTGTCCAAGGCGAGTTGAAATGTTTGTTCTGCAACATCTTTTGCCTTGAAAGTAGACAAGACTATGCTCACACATGCTTGGGTGTCCTACATTTTTCAGTTATTATGATGCAAACATCTTCTGTACTTAGATCTATTTTTCTGCGAATCTGTCAATACAGGTGACACACAAAACAACTGTACAACTGTACCTTGCTAGCACTGGAATTGATGGAGAAGCATTTTATTCCTGCCAGTACAGCTTGCACTGCAGCTAAGTAGATCTGTGACAGAAGCCTGCACAAAATGAAGATTAAGTTTTACCTACAGTGAAAAAATGAATTCTTAATACTAGTTACTATTAAGACACATATTGCCTGAACACTTACAGAAGTTCGGTCTTCACCTGCTTGGTGTTATCATGTGCTGAGAGAAGAGAATGTGAAGGAAATACAGTTCACATGAAATATGTCAATTGGAAGAATAAGACTACAAGACTTGGAAACCGGTCCTGAAGGGACCAATTACTGCAGAGTTTGATTTTCCTGTTTACACATACCTGCTTTGCAGACTCACCTAGGTACGGGACATGAGTGCTGCCAAAGAAGTATGTTCTTGCACAGGCCAGAGGACCCTTAGGAGCTACACACTGAAGTAGCTGAAAAGAAAGCAGTGAAAGGTATATTTTAGCACTATGTGAGGTGAAACTGCATTGTATGTAACTGTAGCCCTTCTATGTATGCACCCTTACCATGTGTTTGGCAGTGCCCCCATGTGGCCCTGTGTTACGGACCTGGTGGACCTCAGAAGGGAAGGTAAAGCAGTAGTTGTCTAGATCCTCCTTAGAAGAGTGACTCCCGAACAAAACAAACGGCTGTCGGCTTTTACTGACAGTTACACACACATATACATAACATGTAACATATCTCATATGTTCACACAGACAGATACAGAAAATATAAGATCTAGGCCCCTGAATAGATGTGGCCCCTGACCACAATAAGTTACTGATCACATATTTTTGACAACAACTTTCCTATAAAACCTCCCACATCAGTGATATTGCTTTGCCATCTAAAACAGAGAAACAGGGAGTGGCAGCTTGAGTGAAAAGTATTAATATGTGGCATGTTAGCTTGATTCATGCTAAAGTGCTGGAGGTTATCAATTATTCTCATACAAACCAAACAGACTACTGTCTACTTTAGTTATACTCAGTTTAGTTGCACCACAGTTACCAGGCTTAGCATTTCTTTTTTTGCAGTTGATGCAACAAAAATAATCACTAACCTTCACTGCCTCTTTGTTATAAATGAAGATGTTTTCAACAAGTATTTGCAATTCTATTATAGTTTGCTAGTTTGAATTATTGAACCAAAAGTGAATCAATATACTGAATATGTATATGTTAATACACTATCATTTCTGTTATTAATGGTGCTTTTATGTATTGATATTGATGTACATGATATTATGATATAGCATATAATGGTCTAAAGGAACTCTGTAGCTTACAGTATATTAACAGTATAGTAACTAATTGCAGGAATACTTTGCTCATCTATGTTTATGCTTGAACTGTTGTGAGTGAGCTATGGTCTCCTAATATTGCCTCACATCCCCCCTTGTCACACCCTTGGTTCTGGACCAACAAGTATTTATTATTAAATGTTAATTATTTGTTTTTACCTGTTATCGGTGATATTACTGGAAATGAGACCATAGGAATAATATGTTCTGAAAGGCTACATAGAAGAAGAAAATATGAAAATAAAATTAGAACGTGTTTAACCATTCGCTTAGTTGACAAGTGCCCTTATTAAAAGTAATGTATATTTGTACCTCTGCGGTCTGAGCCTCCGATAGCTCCTGCATGGACAGTGCGCTCTCTATGCCCAAACTGGAGAACAAGCAGCTCCACTGCCTATCAAATGACTGCAAATCCTAAAAAAAAAAAAAAGCATTCATATCAGTTCTTGTGTGTTGTCCTTAAGTGCATCGGGTTTTTTATGCAATGATGCGCCTTTTACCTCATTGAGCAGGCAATCCAAAGACACTGGGTCCAGTCTTGCATAAGACTGCCAAAGCTGCTCACTCACATCAGTCAGCTAAAGAAGGAATTACACTTTTGTTTAGAAAACGCAATAGGAATGTTATATGAGGTTTCTGTACTGATATCAGTCTTCAGCAATGTCCCCTGTAACGAAGTACCTTATATTTCATGGTGAAAAACTCTCCAGCCCCTAATCCCTCCAGAGCAAATGCTTGAATAATAGGCCACTTCTCCAACATGAACACATCAAATTTCTGAGCATGGCCTAAAGACAGAATTTTTCAAAACGTCAGTAGCAGCATGAGAAGAATAATCAGCTAATTTCTATGCAAGAGAGTTAGGTTTTACTGTGGGAGCTGTAGGGTATTCCAATACAAGTGCAGTCCTCAACCATGGACACAAAGCTGGAGATTTTAAACTCTTCTGCTGCTTCTTCATCTTCATACTGAGAGAGAGAGAGAATATAAATGTAACAGAACTTGCAAATATCCCTAATTGTTAAGACAACCATTTCTTCAGTTGCATATGTGTATACAGAGAAGGGAAACAAATATTCAAACAAATATTCAGTTATTTAATATACTTTCACATTGTGTGCTTCAAATCTACACATAAACCGTCTTTTGACTTTGTACTTCTAAAAATAAAAAAGTATTTATTCAATGGTTTTGGTCGTAAAGAAAGAAGTATTCACCATAAACAACATTAGAACTTTATAAAGCTATCACTGGCCGTCGCTGGCAGTGAGAAACAACTCATTTCTGAAGCAAATGCTTTCAAAACTGTGTTCAGGGTTATGAGTATCCCTCTGCCTGATTTGCAAATTTCAAAATTCCCCATAAATCTATTTCAGCTTTAATATCTCCTTGAACTTCACTTAATTCGTGTTTCCTTTAATGACATAATATCCCAGGACCATTTCCAGAGAAGTAGTTTGTCTTTTTTGAAGAAAAGTGGCCCTTTCTTCAAATATGACATACTGAATTAAGAGTTCAGACCAGAGTGCATTGTACCAAAAGAGTCCCAATGTCTGCAAATTTTATAACATCTCTGTTCTTCTTTAGCAGAGGAGTTTTGCGTAAAGTGTAGGAACAGATGGTTGTGGTCCAGTTCATTGCTTATTGTTCTGCGTAACTGCCTTTCCTGTTGCCTTCAGGCCTTTCTACATCTCGTTGTGAGTGACTTTTGGCTTCTCTTTTATCTTCCTTATTATTGGACTGAAAGAAATCTTGCAAGGCACACCTGTCTGGGGATAGTCAGCTGTGGTTCCGTGAACCTTTCAAATGAGAGATGTTTAGTTTGTTTAATAATGTTCTCCCTTTAGGAAGCTTCCTCACCTTCATGATTATTTCTGCTTGAAAACCTTTTATGGTGACACCAGCTGGAATTTTTACAACTTATGTTTGCGATATTAATATGCATAACTACATTTACATTTTAACCTTTACGTATGTGTGTGTGTGTGTGTGTGTGTGTGTGTGTGTATATATATATATATATATATATTTATATTTATACACACACACACATATATACACACTTCATAGTGTTTGGATACCTTTCCCTTGACATTTCATTTTATTAGCATATCTTAAATGCATCCTTTTTTGCTTACATTTAAAAGTGCAAAGCAAAAAACTATGTGTAAAAATTTGAAGGCTGTATAACACCTGGAAGTATACTAAATAATAAAAACAAGTGAAACAAATACTTGTTCCCCTTACTGTATGTATATGAATTACACCACAAAAACCTTTGAAAACAATATTGCTGATATTCCAAAATGTGAACTATATGGCAAATTAGTAACAAGTTCAGAGATTCTCAGTCTTTCCTTGGAGTTTGTAAAACGTAATGCAGCAGACTATCACCTCTGTCTCAGTCATGCAGTGCAGGTGCAGGTTCCTCCAGTGAGAAACATAGGGCAGCAGGTAGCTGTAATTCACTGGGTTACAGTACAGGTGCACACTCTCTGTCTTTATCAGAATGATCACATCTGTGGACAAGCAGAAAGAGGTTCACAGTATAATAGCGGGGTATATAGCCACAGCAAAGAAGCTTTCCGGAGTCAGAGAAAATAACTTCCTCCAGAGGGTCACTGAGAGAACTACCTGTTAATTCTTAGAATCACATTTGGAATCCCAAGTCCTATATTTAAAGGAACATTTGATGTGCATATTAGCAATTTTGTTTAAATTATTTTTGTATTTTTTAGCAGCTTTGCAAATATCAAAATCTGCTCGATTCCAAAATATGAATAGCGAGTAACAGTCTTTATTTTACTGGAAAGGTATCAAGCTGAGATCACACAAAGCTGATGTTGAAGAACTAGCACCAACCATCGCTGGCTGATGATTACTTTCTGTCGGGTTTCATCTGTCATCTGACATTTGCATTCAAACACTGCAAAGGCCACCATGCATATACTTAGTGTGACTGTGTGAGTGTAGTAGGAGCAGTTGAAGAGGGGCTGGCTGGTAGTTTAAAACTGTAAAACTAATGGGAAAAAAAATATATTGATTGAATGCCTTAAGGTTAAATTCTCCACATTTAAAAGCCAGGCTTTACACTACAACACTGCTGAGAAATTGTTGTGGATCCCAAACAGCAACCAAACTAATTCCAAAGCTCAGCAATAAGAGAACCTTAAATTGGTTTAATTTTCTAATTAAAATGTATCTCTAAACACTTATGTAGTGTATGATGCATGTGCTTGTGCATTTTTTTACTGTAATATTTATGTATTTATTTTTCCATCATCGAGGTCAAATGGGGCCAGTGGCCCACAGGGCCTATAATACACTTGGGGAAACCCATATCTGCATGAATTCACCCACCAAACTGGAAATACTGATTATGCAAACTCAAAATTCTGGTAAAATCTCACCTGTGTGCCTTTAAGATTTTCATTTTTTTTCCTTTACATTATGTTGACAATTCAGTAGAAAGAAGCAACCAGTGTTCACAGAGTTGGGTCTTACCATCAAGGACCTCCTCAGGGAAGTCAAGGATCTGCTCCTGGTTGGGTTTATATAGATCAAAGAAGAGGTAGCTGGCTAGCTCACTGCAGCCCTCATTATAGCGACTATCAATGCCTGAGAAATCCACACAGACACAAACAAGATACAAGTTCCAGGGACATTCAATATAATAAGTGTGGTGCTGTAGCTGCTAAAAATATTCAATGTGACTCATACATGTATTAATATATTATAAATGTAAATATATGGCATATAGACCTAATACACACTTAAATTTCCAGTCTGGCTAGTTGTAGAAAAAATTTAAACATAATTGGGATTATTAGTCAAAACGGACAAACTCACCTAGCGAGCAAAGAATGCCATCTGGACCTATATTCCCATCATCCCTCAGCAAAGATTGGACCTGCCGCAGGCGTGAGCAGCTGCAAGAAAAGCAAAATTGTACAAATTTGTCAGTGAACACTGGATAGCCATGACCTGAACAATACACGCATGAATAATCAGAAAGCAGTTAAAGCAAAAAACCTTGGAACTGGAGGCACGGATGTCAAGATGCTTGATGCAAAATGCTTGATGATATTCTCTGCTTGGAAGCACTTAAGAAATCGCTGCATTCTTATAGACTTGTTTAATTACTGGCCACCAGGGGGTTCACAACTGTCCTGAATAGCCATAATTACATGTGACATAAAGTTAATAAAGCTGATCAACAACATATTTTAAAGCAATGATCACTAATCACTGCCTGGAGTTCAACCTCCATAGTGTTTAGTCCCAGCCTAATAGATAAGATCTAGACATTTTTATGTTTATTCTCTTATATGTTTATTCTCATCAAACCTTTGGTTATTGGTCAACATATGTGCTATAACTGTGTTAGATGTGCAACATGCAGGAGGGTTGGATTTAAAATGTTCCTACTGTACATCTTTGGGTTAAGCATACTACCAACCTGGCACTGAATGATTGAAGTGTCAGTGATAACATGACACTCTAATCATTTACTGATTGTTATGAGAATGTTAATAGGATCTTTTAGATTTCTGCACTTCCCAGTTTCTTTTATCAAATTTCTATGTATTCTTTTATTTCTTCCATTAATGTATTCTAATTTTTATTCGATTCCTGTAAAACACACTGAGTGACCTTTTGTGTGCTATATAAATAAACTTGATTTAACTTGACTATGTTAATAAACAGCTAAAATGAAGAGGCTTACAATTATCTGCATTAGCAAGTGGTTAACATGTCCACCTATTATTGCCTTAGTAACTCTAAACTCATGGAATACTGACTAAATTATTAATTACATTACATTTATTTGGCAGACGCTTTAGTCCAAAAAGACTTACAATACGAGGAAATACTCAAGTTTCAGAAACAGTGTGAGAACCAGAAAGAGTTTTAAGTGCTAAAATCTTTATGTAGGGAGTAGTGCAAGAAGATAGTGTATTAGAAGAAAAGATGCTCTCTGAATCTCCAGGAGGTTTTTGAAGCTAGAGAGGGATTCTGCTGCCCTTTTTCAATCATTCCTCTTGCAAAAAAGGAGTCCAGGCAACACAAACATGGACATAACCGGTTGTGTGGGAGAACATTTCACTCGACGACAAACAACAAACGCTAAGATTTGTTGTTAACCGGTTGTGTGGGAGAACATTTCACTCGACGACAAACAACAAACGCTAAGATTTACATTTTAGCGTTAGTTAAAAGATTAGATAAACCAATGAGGGTGTATTTACACACAGGCCGATTGAATATCATATTATTGTCCAGTTAGTTGGCTTGACAGCTAATCGTAGGCTGTCGGACAGTGGCTAACTGTCAAGCTAACCTTCCAGCGTTGCTACCACAACAATCTTCTTCTCGTTTGAAACAAAACATGGAGAAGCAAAACGAACAAAACGACTTAATTTCGTAGTCACCTGACTGCCGGACGGACAAAAAAGGGCCTCCCGTTTGTTCTGTTCATACCAGCCATATTAAAGACACTGGTATTAACAAAAAATGAGGTTTGACTAGACAGTATGCCGTTATTTTTCAGTCCTGCCCGTCCTCACGCCACAGTCGCAGCTGGAGAAGAGGAATGCCAAGACGGCATAGTAACCGCCCGTACCATTTCACTCAAGAATGGGGGGCGGAGTGTGGTTAGTGTTATTTTTCCTTGCAAGTGTTATTTTCTGGCAACGATAAAACAATGTTAGACAAATATGTCATGATACAAAAATGGTCTTTTCAATTTAAGCGTATTCCGCAACAGGAATTACTTAAGACAGTCCATGCTCTACCTCCCCAGAACTGGAAATGAGAAATTCCTTCTCACAGTGGCTAATGCCAAACAATGCCTCTCTTCTCATCTGAGACGGAAGGAAAGGCTGGACTCCATGAGGTGTTTTCTTGCAAGAAGAAGTCATACTGTTGTTTTCACAAGTGCTTTATACTGGAGTTCAGGGTGAACATGTCCTTAAAACCATAGCATAGCCTAAACAGTCACACTAAATCATCCATGCAGACTTATCCACATTCCAAATCTACTGAGAGTTCGCAGATTCCCGTAGGCCTAAAAAGTATGCAGTGATTTTTCCATAAAGGGATGGATTTTTCCATCCCTTTATGCGCTTACTTCAAGTCTTCTTGTTTGTTGAACTTCTCACAGACCACTGACACACACACACACACACACACATGCCCAGCAAACATTTTTACATGTGGCTGTTTTGGTATTTTACCAAGCAAGATTTCTCCGTTTAACTAGATATTTTTAGCCCAGATTGGCTATTTGTCCACTAGGCATGTCTCCTGTTTCTTCTATTATTGGACAGTCCTGATATCTGGCTTAGGACATCTTTATAACTAAGAAAATCCCTAAGGGTTTGTTTATGAAGCATTGTTTAAAAAAAGATTGCAGATGTTGGATGTGATTTTCTACATCTCTTTAGCTTAAAACGCTGCTTTGAGAATGTAGATGACTCTGAAATGTGACGGCCCCCTCCCCCCGCCCCCAAGCCTAATGTAGATTAAAGTTAAGCCTAAAGTTGACCCTTACTACTGTGCAAGGGTTTTCAACAATTTTCATCAACATAAAATAAATGCATACATTTTCTTGCAAAAACATATGAATAATTTTACTAAGTTGCTACTACTGTACAGTCAACTTATTTAAAATGTTGCAATATTTTGGGTGTAGCGTGTACTATTTAAATCTATAGAATACGAATGATCAAAATAACAGAAATCATTGATATGACAGGAGACTTTTGCATGCTCTACCTCCCCAGAACATTCACATACCCCTAGGTATGTGAATGTGTTTATCTTTGTAAGCACCGCATGAGAACTCTTTACACTGCTCCCATCTGGCAGCACCTCCCCCCACATATACACTTGAACTGATGAACTGATATAACTTTCCAGCTTTGCACTTCATACATCACTTTTTTATGATCTATGTGCAGCTACATGCACAAAACATAACCATGTTACATTTGTACTTCAATATGGTCTCAGATTTATTGTAGTTTTATAGATTCACTGTATGTTTATATTGAACTGTTGCTGATAATTTGCACATATAAAGCACACAATTACATTCCAGTGTTGTTTTTTCTCCACATGACTGCTTATGCATTATTTATCCAATTTTCAGATGTGAAAAACGACCCTTTGTACTAAATTCCACATTTTATACATATCTATATTTTATTTATATGTTTGTATTCTACATGTCTTTTCGTACTCTGTGTCTGTCATGTGCTGGACTGGCAACCTGTCCTCTCTCCTACACCTTGTGTTTCTCTCTCCTACACCTTATGACCGCTTATGACCGCTGGATGAACTTTTGAATGTAAATGTATGTTCATAACCGCAGAAAGGAGAGCATTAAGAAAAGTAGAAAGTGATAAAGTAGTTGTCCTATAATATGTATCAATTTAAACAAAAAATAGTTGTTTTTGTGAACGCATTTCAGCCTGCCGATGATTTCAAAATCTAATATGACTATTTAAAAGACTGGAGCAAAATGAGTTTTGCATATTTCCTAGAATGCTTGCACGCTAAGCCAGGTTGTCTAGCTAATCATAACTATGTGACATGAAACTTTTAATACTCCAAGGCATCCTGTGGAAATGTACTGCATTGTATCCTTGACTCACTGTTACATAATGTTTTAAGAACTGGCTGTTACAACACAAAGTGAAATGGCCTGAAAAGTGATTGCACTGATATTCACATTCCAAAGTGTGAATTTATTCATACTGAAGCATTTATTTTGAGAGTTGCTACACAGTGTTTCATATCAGGCAGACACCCAAGGATAATTTCATAACACAGATTTGGTGAAAAACAGCACCCCTTATCACTGCATGAGGAGGATGAAAAAGAAAAAGTTAAAAAAAGAAGCACATCTGACCTAGATGTCAGAGGCACATTTAAGCTTGATAACAAAACCGCTCACTTTACACATCACTCTGCTGATATATTACTGGGTCATAGTGCGGGTTATCCAGGCATCGTAGTGAGATACGATGGTGTAAAGCCCAGGCGCCTTGCTGTTACCACAACTCCTGCCTCCATTCGAGGTTATCCCCACCACAATGCCCTTGTAGAGCAGTGGACCACCAGAGTCACCCTGTAAAAGTGACAGAGATTGAAAGAATAATTGTAGAATCTTGGTGTAAATTACTCATTTTTGTAAGTACATAAATGCTAAATAAGGACAGGTGTTAACAAAGAATTTCACCAAAACCACATTAAATGTTTTCTGCTTCTCCTAACACATTCTAGGACCCTACAGATTCATTTACCCTCAGTTCCAAAATCTTGCCAGCAAAACTTTTCATGCTGAAGACTCAGTTTTATTACATCTCAATATTGTTTCTGTGTATCCATCCATTTAACAATTTCTAAAGGTTTGTCTTGAAATTATTACATTTCAGATTAATTATAGATATGATCATTTTTCTGACAAGGATGAGGACTTTCCTGAAGTCGGTTGCTTTTATCAGCTACATTTACTCAGATGACTGTCTTTGGTTGATTGAGCTACATGCATGCTGATGGTAAAGTTTGCCTTCCTCATTAGACTTCATTCTTAACCAGTGCTTACATATTCCTAGCTGTGCCACACCCTTTGGCTGAGGTTTTGACATGGGGTGCAGTTAGGAGTTTGATCAACATGTGCACAGTTTGATGATGCCACAAACTTTCTGGGCCTTTTAGGCATGATTTATACTGTCATTCTGAATCAGGGGTGGATTTGGTCTTGAAAATGCCAAAATGCTTGCGCTGGTTTCAAGTGGCAAATTTTAGCATCATGTTTATGCAACACAGTTGCTGTACTGATGGCCATATACAAGCCTGAAATTTAGGTGAAATTCTTTTTCAAGACTGAAGTCAAAACTTACATCACAGGTGTCCTTGCGTGGTTTGGCAGCACAGATCATGTTCTGTGTGAAGGCTTCACCATAGTAGTCGCTGCGGCCACAAAGCCATCTGGCCATAACAGGAACTGTCAGTTCAAACAGTTCGTCTGGCCGCGCACCCCAATGATCGGAGCCCCACCCAGCGGTGTCCACAGTATCGTATGTTACGGGGTCTTTCGCACCTGCACGCTGAAACTTCACTGGCTTCACTGCAGTGGTCTCTGTGACTGGCCGATTTAGCTGCCAGTTAGGGAACAGCCCATGACATTCAACACAGGGTACCACACACAGTGTATGCCCCCCCTCATCCACACATAGTTAGTATACTTTACCTTGACCAAGACTATATCATTGTCAAAGTTCTTGGCGTTGAAATCAGGGTGGTTGTAGAAGGCGGCTATGTCAAAGGTTTGTTTTGTGTCCTCGTCCTGAGAAAGGGAATGAGCCCCTAAAACCACCTTATAATTGAAGCTGCAGTAATCGAAAGTCAAAGAACATCATGTAAATGCATTTTATAAAACCAGAAGAGGTAAAGCAACTTCATAAAGCAATGACATAATATGACAGGTTTTTGTGCCACTCGAGTGACAATAGTATAGTGTAACTACATTTCAGACTGTGACACAATTTCTGCACCTTGTTTGCTCTGAAAGGCTCTTATGCGGTTTTCCTCCTAGTATGATTACTGCACTTACTCATGCTGGAAGCAGTGTGCAGCGCTCATAAGCCACTGACTGGAGATCAGAAATCCACCACAGTGGTGTTTGCCTTGCAGCTGCAGTGAGGCCATGTAGGGACGAGAGTGTGGCGCAGCCTCACTACCACCTGTGATGCAATCACCTTCTCAGGGAAAAAAGAGATGTCGGTTTAAATGTTGTCAACAAGCAGAAATGCGAAATTCATAGAATAAACATTCTTAATAATTTAACGTGTAGTTTTCAATCAGCTGCTATATTATCCCAGGAATAGAAGGTAAACTGGGCGCCTCCAGTCAATGAATTTGTTAATGGTGGTTCACACCACAGCTTTTTGCAAGAACCCAGGTTTCCAACTGTATGTGCATAGTATAGCCCTGAGCATGCTGGGGCAGTTTATCTTGTTTCTGCATAATATATCAACTGTCAATATGACTGCATGACAGAAACGAGACATTAGATCCTTAACAATTGAGTAATATGTTGAGTAATATATTTTACAATATGGCTATTTATAGTCTTTACTGCATATTAGTTGTCTTCACTCTTACACACACACACACGAAATAGTATGTTTTCTGTAAATCATGTGGTACTCACCAGGTATTAGTGATGCATAGAGAAGAGCTGAGGCAAAGACCACTTGTAAGTAATCCATAATGAGCAAATGCTTCTCGCCCACTTTAGAGACCCAAGACTGTACCCTTTATAAAGGCTGGGGCTGGGGCTGGGGCTGGGTGCGGAGGTTTGCACTTACAGGAAAATGCTGATTTCTTAGAAATCATTCCTTTTCTCCTCCCACACTGAGGAGATGGTAAGCAGGGACTTGCCTCTTATCTCTCCCTTCATCAGCTTTCTCTTACCATTCACTGCTGTCAGAGACAGTTTGTTTGTCCAAATGTTTTCGTTACTTTTTACCATTGCTTGTGCCACAGTCGTAAAAGAAAGTGCATGATTAATACATATGGAAGGTCAGTACTTGAATCTCCTGACCGATGATGTACACAACACAAACACACACACACACACACACACACACACACAAACACACATTGTTGTGAAGTCTTTTGGGCCAGTGTCAACATGTCCTTGTTGGAGCTGTACAGAAAGTCCCTGCTAACTGAAATAGCTAGCATTCTGGGGAAAGATTTACCTGATATTCATGTTCACTTCAACAGGAATAACTAAAAACTGAAATAGTGACACCGTCTGTTACTATTAAGGTTACCAGTGTTGTGGAAAATCAGCAAAACACAAATGTTCTTCACTTAAACAAAATCTTTATTCCTTTACCGTGGGGAGAGTGTTCGCTGAGGACGTCTCAGTCGAAGCTCTCAAAATCACAGCTCTTTTCAGACAGCATATGTACCTTAGACATGGAGCTGAAAACATCAGGATGTGCAGATAACAACGCGAGAGCCTCATCCACTCATCCTTACATACCAATAGCATGAGTGTAACATGAGGAGCAGCTCAACTCAAACATTTATCCCGATATGGCCGTCTATAGCATACACAAGAAGCACTCGTAGAACGCTAGCCTACATTCTTAAATGGCTGTCTTATAGGCTAACATAAGGAGCAGCTTACTTGAAACGAAGCAGATCCCTTGTGTAAGGTTTAGCCTATAGCAGTGTAGGTTACTCATGTAAGTTTAAAACAATCAGTTAATATCTATTTTCCCTTACACCAGATACATGTTTTCATGTAGTTCCACGGCCAGTCTAGTGAATGTTTAGTTAAATCAAAGGAATCAAACAGTGCAAGATTATGTGGACATAGAGGGGGCTCTGACTACAAGGACATAGTCTCTTAAAGGAGAGCGTCCCACGGGACCCCTCCGGGCCGCCCTGGCCATGCGGAGCGCCGGCAAGGATATAGTCCAGAGACAGGCGACCGGGTGGGGCTCACAGGATGCTTTCCATACCCACCGCCTACCCCTCCTCTGCCCTTGGGGTGGTTTGGGTGCTCTGTTGGCGCCCCGGTGTGGCACCCTAGAGGTGGGATACTGTCATGTCCCGTCAATGGCCGCTAAAGGCCACACTTGATCAGTTTTTTTAGTTAGGTTTTGTTTTGGACTTTTATTATGAAGGGTGATGGGTTTTCGTTTATTATTAGTTACAGCTGTGTTTAGTTACTTAGTCACCTAGTTACTTAGTTTACTTAGTCACCTAATACCGGACATTTTGATTCCCAAGTTAGCCAACCTGGGGCTCCCACCACTCACCTGCTCCTGGATAAAAGACTTTTTGGTCAACTGACCCCAGCAGGTGAAACTGGGCCCTCACCTCTGCTCCCCCCACACTCTCAGCACCGGCTCTCCCCAGGGCTGTGTGCTGAGCCCACTACTCTACTCCCTTTACACATCTGACTGCAGTCCCGCCCACCCAGAGAACATCATTGTCAAATTTGCTGACGACACAACGATGGTGGGGCTGATCACAGA
>JBBJLS010000148.1:12361870-12379002 GCA_037577275.1 Bryconaethiops microstoma | reverse complement strand
ACACACACACACACACACACACACACACACACACACACACACACACACACACACACACACACACACCTTCAGGAGAGGAAGGCAAGCTTTTCCTCAAAACCTGTGACTGACACGTCGGAATCCCCACACCAGTCACTCTGTCTCCCGCGTTTTAAATCATTGCAATAAAAACAAACGAGGAATAGCAGAGATTCAGACTGTCACTCACAGCAAAGGCAATCTCTTTTATATCCAGCCCTGTAAACACAGGGGCTTTCTCTCACTAATTTGTTGAACATAGTTACAGTTGTCTAGGCCAAAGCTGGTGCATTTGAAGCCCCACTCCGCCAGTGTTTACACTGGAAGCTTTTGGTTCCTCCCCCTCAGGCATTATTATGGCTAGACGAGTCAATTGTCAATAACTGTCACCCTTCAAGAAAGATGGCTGCATCCATCTGCCTTTACCTGCTGTATAATCAGTAAAGCAACAATCTTTCGCGCCGAAAGACGCAGACTGCGAGCTGTGCCAAAACATGGCACATTGCGTGCCTGACCAAAAAGAAAAAATATGGGTGGCATGGAACTTTATTGCTTTGTTATTTTTTCCACATTGAATGATATGCAAACGACTCATGGCTTACAAAAGAAGCTATTAATAGCCAATTAAAATGTTTGGGCAGGTAAAGAGAACTTCCACCTGTTTCCCTGGGGCAGCAGCATGAGGTACCTCTCATAAGCTAGCATGCTAAAAGATATATGGGAATATTAAAGCGTTTAATATCGTCTGGATGGCCCAAAGAACAATGGTGACATTGTATCACCTCGCAGACTGTTTTTCTCTGTGGCTTAGCTAATAGAAGGTTCCTTGCCGTGGGATATTTGTCTTGCTAAGTGGCTTCCCTACAGATCTAACTGAGCGATAAAAGCGTTAGCAGACTTAAAGCATATGCATACTGTCTGATCACTATCTATTGTCTATTAATCATGAACCTTGTGCCTTTTGCAAAGGATTGCAGAAGCTGAAACTCAATCAGGCACAGGTTGGGATGTAGAGGCCATTTCTCATTGTCTAGATTGTTTGTGGTTATTTTACAGTTGCTCATCTGAGCATAACACGACGAAACAATTAGCACAATTATATCTCCCTGAATGGAGAAGGGAGAGATCAGGATGTTTTTAGAGGGAGACCACAAACCATCTTTATGCCCTCTTTCCTAAACATTAAATCCCACAGTGGTTATGAAGCCAAACACTATACAGTACTTAGCGATTAGATGAAGCGTCACAAAAGGCTCTGACAAATTCCTTCAAAGCAGCCTGTATGTGTGTTTAGTACTGTGGTTAAGTAAAGGTAATGAAACAAAGGCTAAATTAACGTAAGCAATAACATGGCATGCGGTTAAGGCTGACTGAGTCTTCTGTGTTTTTTTTTCATATAAAGCAGCAGGTTTTAAGGCCAATGCATACTTTTTTGTCATCTGCATACAATGATGACACCGTATTTCCAGTTAACTCTATAATTTCACCTTTGCATGTCACATATGTCTAATATATCTAGTATAGTATTAAATATTATTAGTATTGTATAAATAAGTGTAGTATCAGTACAGAATAAATAATTTGGCCAACCCTAAGGGTCACTTTAAGGGTCACACAAGGGGTCATAAATTAAAGATGTATTACCTTGTTAAAACTCATGGATTACTAATGAATAAGTAATATTAGTTATTAATTAGTTTTTGTGACTGGGAATTCCTTAGCTCATTGCTTATTTACTCATTAACAGTGTACTAACAGCTGCTTATTAAACTGCAAATGAACTAATAAGTGAGTATATTAATTGTTCCTATGCATTAGTCCCATCAATTATCTGTTCATTAATACACAGATTTATTGTTAGACTTTTTTCTGCATTGTGCACCATCTGACAGAACACAGATGGTGTACTTTATTGAGCATTTTTCTTGAACATCGACATATTTGGCTGCCTTACTGCGCTTTGAGCTGTACATTTTAACCAGTAATGACTTATATTTGACCATCAGTCAAGTGATAATCTTCACCACTAATTGTTAACAGCTTAATGTGACTAATGTATAGGTAGCAGTTGCTTTCTTTTTATGTGGTTGGTATAGTATAGTGGTTAACATAGCTGCCTTGCTAGCAGAAGAGTGTAGTTCGATTCCTACCCTGCGTAACACTACATTTGTCAATACATCTCAAAATATATAAGTTGCTTTGGATGTAAGCGTCCGCCAATGTCATGCTTCTTTATATACAGTTGTCAGTTCATTACACAGTTAATAAGTAAATAAACTATGAACTGACAAACTAAATGACCAGTTAACAGAGTATTACTAATCACTAAGTAACAACTAATGCTTAGTAAAGAGTTCATTAACAGTCATTACCACAATTGTATACATCAGATGATGACTGAGGTGTCACTGTGTTCTTCCTTGGGAGCTAAGGATTACTTGGAATTGTCTCATGAAGTTGATCTTACAAAAGGATTGACTGGGCATGGTGTTATTTTTAAAATATTTTTGTAGAATAGTCATTATGAAAAAGGTTATGATTTATTCACAATCAAAGAAAGCATTCTTATGATCTCTCCAAAAACAGTTATTATATTTTTGTTATTTTGAAAAGTGACAGTATATTACACCTCTCCTAAGCTCTATACTCAGTCAGTACTGTCTGTTGAAGTTGTTTGGCAGTCAGATTTGATTAGTCTCTGTCTGTTCTGTGCCAAGCTCAGTATGTCTTCGTGCGTGTTGTGATAGAGTGAGTCACACACCTGAGGATCCTGTTTTTCTTTGGCCTCGTTTGAGCCTGTCAACAGCCACAGGAAGCCCCATATCCACCTCCTACACCCCCTGGAGTGATTTATTGCCCGTTGAGCAGTGCAGCCCAGGCTTTTGGAGGCTGATCGCCCAATTTCAGCTTGTCATACTAACCTCTTAAGGCCTTGCGTATGTTTGTACTTATGGTATATATTCACAGTTCAGAGTGTTTCACTACTGTCATTGCTGTTCTGAGAATGGTAAACCTACTCAAACAATTCCTGGGCAGCAGTGGTCCTATGGTGGTCGCTTTCCATTGATGAATGGCATAGAGGGGTGCTGAAATATTGTGCCGCATCAAATGATCAATTGGTGTATTTGTCTTTCTGTAAAAAGCTGCATTTGCTTGAGGTCATTAACATTTTCTGTGCTTGTCATCCTCAAATATATGTTTCTTTTTCCCTTTATTCATGGCCATGGTTTAAGAATAATGACCTCTGGATGGAAGGCCAACCCCTCTCTCTACACCCGTGCACACACACGCACAAGCACACACACCCTCCAGACTGCTAGGAAGTGGCTAGCTTTAAAGTGTATGTCTGTCAGCAGCGGAGACTTGTTTTGTTTGAGCTGCTCTCCAGCTTCTTTGATTTGAACTATTTTTTAAAGCCACATGCACGTCATTGCATAACTTCCAGACAGACAGACAAACATGCCCCTCTTTTGTCACAGGCAACATTAAAGGAGTCTGTGAAATACTCATCTATTGCATGCAGAGATTGCACATATTCATATCTTAAACGTTAAGGGTCCATATGTGAGCCCACACCTCAGTTCTGCAACTAAACGTACTAGTTTCATAGAAGTTATCAAATAGCTCTCATAGTAGTTACTGAATAAAAAGTCTACATTTTATGATAAATGTTGGTTTACACAGAGATGGTACTTATATATATATATATATCTGTCTTTGTAGTTCAAAGAAAATAAGGCATTTATGACAGGCATTTCCACATTAATGCATTTAATGACAAACGAGAGGGATTATGCAGGCAGAAGACTAGACAAAAAGCTGAAGGAAGAGATAAACGAAGTGATGATGCTGACGAATTATAAAGTGATAATGGGTTTAATTAGGAAGTGTAAAAAAACTGACAGTGGTTTGGCTGGAATATGACAGGCAAATTAAGAATGCCACCCACACACACAGGCACACGCGCACACATGCGCGTGCACACACAGACACACACACACACACACACACACACACACACACACACACACACACTGGGTGCTGTTATTGCCAGGCATAAAACACTCTCCTGTCAACCCTGCTCCAACACAGGTCTACGCTATTGTAAGCTCTCTGTGATTTTAATCAAACTTGACCAACTATCTGTGGAATCTGTTGGAATATATTACTCATCACACATAAACACACACACACACACACACACACACACACACACACACACACACGTAGTCACACAGTAACTGATGTCTCCATTTCTTAGATTCTCAACACTGACAAACAATTGTATTTATATTTACAAAATTGTGACATTTACCTGATTCAGATGTGTTCATCGGATCCCCATGAATGAAATGTAATACATCAACGCATTATTATCAAAAAACAGTAAATGAAAGGTAATCATTTTGTTGGTTTCAAGATTCAAGATTCATTTATTTGGCACACACACAGTTATACATGTACAACATGCAATGAAATGTAAATGCTGAATTACTCCTGAGACATAACTAGAAACTAGAAACTAGAATAAAGAGTATAATAGTAAAAATGGTGTAACATTTTTTATTTCTGTTCACTTGGTCCAGAAACCAAAAGTGAAATAATGTAATTGGTTTTGTTTTTCCTGCTCCACTGGTGTGTAACTTTTCTCAGTTCTGGGTTTTCAGAAGTGCCTTTTTTAATCGATGTATAACCTGTTTAAGAGGATTCAATTATTAAAGAAACAAAAAAGTTAGAATTTCACCAAGGTACAGACTTCTGCGGACTGTGACAATAAAGGTCTGTCCTTTGTTGAGAGACTAGATGTTCTTCACTGAAATGAATGTGGTTCACAACCCAAAGCTGATTGCTTTAATCAGTTATTACTGAAGAGTTTTAATTTGGTATTGACACAGATGCAAAAGCTGTAAATGTGTGCAATAAGGCAGTGCTGTTCGTGTCTGTATGAGTATGTGTGTATGTGTGTGAATGAAGAGGTGTAATTTATGGCAAAATTAGGCCCTTTTATACGGCTGCCATATTGTCAACATGGCTTGTTAAATCTCCACTCCTCTACCACTCCCCTTTAGTTCTGTCATTCTTTCTTTCTTTCTCTTCTTTTTCTTTTTCATTTGTTCTAATTCCAGGGCTGGCCGGGTCTTGCCTGGATTTGAGCAGTGCTGGGTTTCAAAGGGTAATTGACACCTTACCTGTAATTTCATGGTTTCACTCCACCTGCCTTTGAAGTCTCAGGGCTGAGATGTGGAGCTGTGCTTGCATGCGTGTGTGTGTGCATGCATGTGTGTGTGTGTGAGTGTCTGTGCGTCATGTTCACCAGGTTTTAAGGTTTTAAGGCTTTGTGAGCTCATTCTTTTTTTTTTTCTTAAAGCTTCGTTGAGTTTAGCAGTCCCCTAAAAATATACACTTATACACATATAGCCACATGTATATTATATACATATTTTAATGGTTTTATGTTTACAAACAAATGGGGATGACAAATTCTGTATTATACGCTGCCTTCCAGAATGATTGGCATCAATGCTAAAGATGGCTGAAAAATCTTTTTAAAAAAACCATTGAAGCAGTCATCCTTCATTATCTTAATATGACATTGAAAAAATATATCAAACTTTTATCTGAGGTAAATTTAGTCTGAGGATAAATGAAATATTATTGAAAAATATTTAAAAAAAAAACAGAATCACATATGTCCCAATTATTGACATCTAAGGAAACTGCACTTAAGGGAATTTTATCGAAGTATGATTTGTTTAAAAAATTTAAAGTTGGCCTAAATGTTTTGGAACTTGTTAGCAGTTATCAATGATTTCCTTTTTTACTGGGGTATAAAAATGAGGTGACACAAGGCACAAATGCTTTAGTCATACAACACCATGGGAATGGCTCAAGAGCATTCCACTGCAGAAAGGCAAAGGTGTGCTGATTTTCACAAATCGTAGAGTATGGATACAACAAAACAGCTGCTTAAACTAGCTGTTTCAAATGGTTCATTCAGAAGTTTAAGAAATTCAGAACTATCAATTGCAGCCTGGAAGAGGACACTATTTTGTCAGCAGCCGCAGTGAGAGGGATGCTCAGAGAAGTGAATCCACCATAAGACGTCACCTCTATGCAAACAAACTATTTGGAAGGTATGTCTGAGAGAAGCCTTTCCTTTTCACTGCCAGTAAAGGGGCCTGGAGTTTGCTAGACACCACTTGAACTTTAATTGAGACAGCCATCAAAATCTGGCTGCCACTGTCAAGAAGCTAAAACTTGAACATATTTGGATCTTCCAGAAGGATTCAGCAGGTTAAATGAACATAACTTTTGCCATGGTCATCCCAGCCCACTGACCTAATTCTACTGAAAATATGTGGGTTGATCTCAAGAAGAGAGTGCACAAGAGAATATCCAGGACTCTGCATTGAGGAGTGATAGAAAATCCCTTCTTCTATGATCTCGAGTCTTAGAAAAAGTGAATTGCAGGAAGAAAAAAAAAGATATTTATAAGCTGAACTATTTTTGTGATATCATGAAAACCAGCACAATTATATCTGTTCATTCAGCCAACAATAGTTTAGCTCTGCTTAGTCATGCTGAAGTTATAAGGAGTGCTTCAGCCTCTGGACAGCTTTTTCAGTGAGGTGCAATACAGGCCAAAGAATCAGGACAGCTCATTCACAAAGACACACTAACAAACAGCTTGTTTAATTGTATGGGATAAAGAGGGGTTAGAAATGGTCATATAAAATGACTTTTTTGGTACATAAAACCAGGTGTAAGATTTGGAAAAAAATTAAATACATGAAAAGGCGGAATATGCGTTGTTAAAGCCATGTGTATCTGCAGTGAGTTTTTTTCTTTATTTTTATTCAGATTTTTGTTCAGAGTTTTTGCTTTTCACTCTTCAACACACAGTGAACTCACAAAACTGAGCCTGTGTGAGAGGTGGAACACAACTCCCTCCTGATGAGTGCGAGAATTTTTTTTTCAATAACATTTTTCTAGTACATATTCTGACAAGAGTTGTGTATGTAAGAAAGCTGTGTATGGTATTTGTATGTTGACTGTCGTTTGTTTTGCGGAAGTGTTGGGTGAGGTGAGATGATGTTTGTTTACACTTGGTCTGAATGGAATGATTTACTCCTTCCGTAGTTCGGCCTCTCAGCGTATCTGTCACAGCAAGGAGGGATGCAGCAACGCGGCTCGCGTTCTTGTGTTCTTACAGTCCTGTAGTTATTTTCTGTGCGGTGTCTCATCTAGGAGCATGGAAGCCTGTAATCTGGAATAGTGATGACAGCTAAATCATGCATTTTTCCCTAATGAATCATTTTAAGCAAGTCAAAAGACTCTACTTTTCTACCCTAATTATGATGTTTATCACTCCCCTTTTTATTAGATCACCTTATAAAACCACAGCACATGCTGCATAGAACACAGAGACATCACAAGCACTTTTCACACTGCAGTTGCTATATGGTGTATATCTATACATTTCACTACATGGTGGTCTGGTATAACAAATGAAATATGAGAAAAAGAATGGTTTTGAAAATATTATTAAATTATAAAATATTCCTGTGACAGTAAAAATACACAACCTGATTTATTAATTTTTTTAATTTTGTGTTTTTACTCATTTGTATATATACATATTAAGATCTCAGTTCAATTCAGTCTGTATACAGAAAATGTTGGAGAAAATCAAAACTAAAAAATCTATTTAGTTGTGTGGATGAAAAGTTTTGGCCTTTTTTTTTTAGACTTGACAGGCTATAGATAGTTGGTGTGGAATTACTCTACAGGTACTGTAATTAAGAAAACTAACTGAAACTTGAAAAAATGCTTAATGTGAAACAGATAGTTTGGACATATTTCTGAAAGTTTATGTCATATTCATTAGCATATTTAAATAACAAATAAATAAACAATTTACTGTTCAAATTACTGCAAATACTGATTGAAAACCTTTTAATCCAAAAATGGCTTAAACACCCGACAGATATGAGTGCTGATGAGTCATGACATCACAACAAGAGAATAAATTAAGGCACTGCGTTATTCCTGAAGTAACAGTGTGACAGATATGAACAGGTGTGATATGTTTTTCTATCAAATAAATCTTACATTTATTCAGTTATTGCAATCTGACAAACGTCATTAGGATATGTTAAAACATTTTGAAAAGCTAAAGTGTTGGGGACAACATATATAATGAAAGATTGAGAGGGAGTGAAAGAGAGAAAGGGAGAGAGAGAATGAAGAAACAAGAGAGAGACGTGTATGTGTGTATGTGTGTGTGGTGTTGTGTTTGGGCTCTGCTCCAGATTTCTGTCTGGATTAGCAGTTAATCTCTGCAGGGGGCTTGACCCGGCCCCCTCCCTTCACACTCCCCAAAACTAACGGAGCGAGGCCAGTGACCGGCCTGTGCACCTGAACTCCCGCCTCGCTCCCCCTGCCCTTCACCATGCTCTGCTCACACACATGTACACACAAACGCACACACACACACACATGCGCACACACACACACACACACACACACACACACACACACACACACACCTCACAACTCTTAGGGTATGGATTAAGAACATTTGGAAAGTTTGTATTTTTAGGCCTTTAACTGTTTAGAGCCATGAACTGTTGCAGTGTGACATTTTCAGTTTAATGCATTAACCTCTGCTCCTGTTTCTTTCTCTGCCTCCATGCTGCCTCTGTGCTGCTATTGTGTGCTGATATTTTCTAAGGCCCCCCCCCTGCAGTAACTCTCTGGCTACACTAGTTTGGCTCTGGACGGGCTCACTTGAGCTTCTCCCACGCTATTGAGGCTTACTGCTGAAACAATAACTGTCAACATCTCCCAGAGTGTGTGTGCCGCTATCATAGTGGCTATGAGTGTTTACCCATAACACGAAGCTGAGAGCTTGCTGCATTAATACCACGGACCTGTGTAAACTGTAAACAATCCATCACTTCACCCACTCTCTCTCTCTCGCTCTCTCTCACTCTCTGTATGTCGCTCGCCCTCTCTCACTTAGGCTCCCTGGAAAGCCATTACTTTGCACATGATGGCAATGAGATCCCGCTTACATCCTCATTCCTGCACTGTGTTAGAGAACAGCAGCAAAGGAATCTACGCATAGCAGAGGTTACAGTTCCTTTAACAAGTCATTAAGTACAAGTGTTGCATGTGCAAATATAGATTTATATTCGCATTTAATTTAATAATCAATGAGAATAATAGTAACTGAGAAAAAAAGTATCAGATGTAAACAACGACTTAAGAACTTTTACATCCACAGCAGAATCCATCTATCAACTCTGTAGATACCCTAGACTGTATTCTTCTGTTTTTGATCTAAAATAAAACACTAAACTCTAACCCCCCTACACACATAATTCACTAAGAGGTAAATAGGAAGGAATAAAGGGTAACAGAGTAATGATTTTTTAAGTCATTTTGAAGTTCTTTTATCATTTTAATTCTGACTGAATACAATATAAAATTTTGCTTGACATGGAAACAATTTCATTTTATATTTTATTTTACAAGTGTTATTTTATATACAATAATAACTCGCACAGCAGAAATCATTAAATGACAAATAATTCACCAAAAGGTATTTATATGTTTTATTTGTATTTTGAGAGCTAGGCGTGAAAGTCTTCTGTGAAAACATTAAGTAGTGAAAAGAATGTACCGTAATAATATTTTTATTTTCCACATGATAAATACAATGAATTGTGGATATTAATGTGATTATATACCAATTCCCCATGCAAATCACGTTTCTCTGTCATTTTAGAATCTTCTACAGTTCAATTAAATTTTTCAGGACACATCCAATGTTTTCATTTTATGTGAGAGAAAACTAATTTTTATTTTACAGATATCTGGTGCCCTGGTAAATAATCTGATATTTGCAGAGATTCTAATGTATATTATAATTCATTAGTGTATATATACTTTGTGTACTTTTATAACCAAACTGGTTACATAATATTGAGATGAATTTTAAACTTGAAAAGTAGTGTAATCAGTTACTATCCCCCCTGATCCATCCATGCTGTACAGGATGCCGATTGTTTAGGGTGTTTGATCATGTAGGCCTGGGTGCAGTGACTAGGGAACTGAGTGTGTGTGTGTGTGTGTGTGTGTGTGTGTGTGTGTGTGTGTGTGTGTGTGTGTGTGTGTGTGTGTGTGTGTGTGTGGAAGGCCAAGTGTGTCCACTGTAGACTGAGCTGGTAGGTCATGCCTGGTCAGAAGGAAAGAAGGAAGACCACACCCACTCTCTGAGGAAACTTTTCTCTACCCAGATGTCCGCTTCTTCTGCTTGCCTCCATCCAAACCAATCAGTGTCCTGTGAGCTGGGCTGACTGAGGCCGTGCTGAGCAGCCCATTGAGAGTTAACCTCTAGGAGTGAAGGACAACCCTCTGAAATCTTTCATGAAAACACAGCTATTTTTAAAGTTATATTGTTCAAAAGCTTAGAAACATTTACCATTTTTGGTAATACCACTTACCAATATTTGGAATTTCAGAAACAATAAATAATGTAGTTTTGCTTATAATAAAGTAGGTATCTAAAGATGTTTTAGATGCTTTATTCAGTGTTTTAGTACTTTGAGAAGTTATTCAATGAAGAACAAAATGTTATTATACATTTAAAAAATATATCAAGTTGATCACTACCTGACATGAGGCAACCAGGATATTAATGTTACTATAATTACATTACGGATGCCATAAAGTTTAATATTAGAGTCGTCTACAGCTTTGTTCATCATTTTGTACACTTCTAACGTATTCTTTATTTCATACTACATGTTACTACAAAGGAGTAGTAGGTCAGGATCATTTTAGATATTTATCTATCATGCATGACCAAACTGGTTTTATAATACTGAAAACTTTAGAACGATTGATTTACAGCTGCTGTATGATTCCACGGGAGAAAACTGAATGCACTAGTGCTTGCCGTGGCCTCTCGCCCCCTCCTTGCCTTTCTCTCCATGCAGGCTGCCCTCGGCCCCCGGATGAACCTGGCTAAGAGGGGTGCTGGGTTGGCAGCAGGCTGGATTAGTAGCTCTGCGGCTGGGCTTGGACGGCAGAGCCTCGGCCCCTTAATGAGCTCCTCTCCATGGCTCACAGAACCCGGCACGGCCAGATGTTCAACCCAGTGGGGGGGCCAGTATACTACAATCTACTGTATCTTCCAGCTGCAGCAAATGCATCTAGATTTCATGCACCATTATAGGTTACCACTAAGTAATAAGTTGTACAAAAATGGACCAAAGTATGTCCTGTACTTAAAACTGTAGTAGCAGTTGTCTTGAGACCTAAATTTTGTCTATACTTTTGTCCAGTTTATATAACACAGGTTGCAAGATGCTAAAGCATTTTAACTTGGAGGGGGAAATTCAGACTTAACTTGGAGGGGGAAATTCAGAGCTTGGACTACACCATTTTCCACCTCCATGGGCTCAAACTGCAACAGTCTAGCCAGCTAACAATCGTGGTTTAAGCAAAAACATCCATGATGTACTTACTTTCTGAAACAGTGGACTTTGTGGTCAGTGCCGTATTTAACCACGGTGTCTGTACGTCTGTACATCCAACTAGAGCAAATCTGATTGAAAAGTAGAGTGGTTTATTACAGTTGATGGTCTAAGTAGCCGTGTTGATTCAATATCATATTCTGACTTCAGAGAACATTAGCATTCCAAGTAGTAATTCCCAGGTGAATTCTGAGAAATTCTCAGGAGCTGGACTTCACCCAAAAGAAAGAAAAGTGATGCTTTATTATTGTCGACTGTGTGAACAGTTCATTCTGATTTGACCTCATGTTGAACTGCTAGTTAAGAGGGTGTTTTCTTTGATTTTTCCTCCTTGGAGGTTGGAAATTCCAAAGTACGAGCTCTCATTATGTATCAACCTTATAACTGGGGTGCAAAACTACAGGAACAAACACTGGACACCAGAAGTGTCTTGGTTTATATTAGTGGCATGGGAGTAAGAGGTGAATATGATTTTTGCGAAACATTCGATTTAATGGTTGTTATCAGCATAAATACAGAATGATCAACATTTGTCATCAGAGAACACAAAACGCCACAGACCAAAACTTATCTGCAAAGAGAGAAAGAGAGAGAGAGAGAGACAGAGAGAGAGAGAGAGAGAGAGAGAGAGAGAGAACGAGTGAATGAGTAAGAGTTGTGAAGTGCTTAAGACAGGAGTGTGGAACATGCAGTGAGGCAGATACCGGCTGGCAGGAGTCCCAGGACCCCAACCGCAGACAGACCTCCCACCCTATACACCTGCTCTACATAAGTGCATGCCTCACGCACAAGAATGAACGCGCACACACACATACACACAAACACACACACACTTCATTTTTGTGTTGTTATGCTCATATCAAAAAGCTCATATTAGTATGGAATCAGACTGCAGTTCGAATTGCTGCTAATAATTATAATGCAGTGGTGTTTATGAGCGTATAGTCAGGTGATCAGGCCGTGGCTGTGTTTAGTGACTTAAGAGTTTAAATGTAACTGGTAATCATTGTTTTGTTTATTAGTAAATTGTAAATGAGCTTTTATCACATTCAACAGCTTTGAGCAAACCCCTTACACCAAAAGTTACTTTCAAAACAAAAGTAAATGAAAGATTTAGTCCTAAATGACGTACTGTACTTTAGCTGTTGATGCGTATGTTTTATCTTTTTTTAGAGCAGAGTTCAGCAGGTTGTGTTTAACTTCTGAATACATTTTTGCGACTAAGCGCTTCTTCAACACAAGTGTTTTATTTTTTAATTAAAAATAAAGAATGTTATTAAGAATTTGTCATCAGACATGTATGACTGCATAATTACAGATTTTGCGCTTTAGTTTTACGTGTTATAATTATATAGCCTGGACTATAGTGATATGTTTTGGCCTTAATGTTACACAGTAATTTAAATGAAAGTAAAAATAATGTATATCACTTATCTGATATTTCCTTTTAATCCATTCTCAAGGCCATTTCATGTGATGGCAGTAATAAATTAGAAATATTTGAAAGAGTATATGAAAGATATATAAAAGAAAACTCACAATCTGAGTTTCATGGTGCGAAACCATTTTCAAAGGTTTCTCCAAATTGGGAAAGTTTCAGACCATAATGAATCTATCTCTCTGCCAAAATCTCCAGTAACCGCTCTGAAACTACTTACAGTGATGCAATTAACATAGTTAAATTTAACTTCAAATGATTAAAAAAAGAAGAGAATGTTTAATCAGTGTTGAAACCTGAACAAACAAAACCTGGGTCACTGTGGCAGAACTCAAGCGGCAGTGATCAGTGCTCAGAAACACACACACTGTGGTTTGTACTGCTAATGACAACTGAAGTACTTGTTAAACAAAAGGGGTATTTCCAGTTTAACATAGAACACACAGAGTCAATGTTAAATACTTAATACTTTCAAAATACTTTCATTGTTAATTTGTTTCAGGGAGTACTATTTATTATTTATACTTTTTCTCAGCATTTGGCTTCTGTAAATATTAATGACATTTTGCTTCTTTTATTTTTCATTGTCAGATCCTGTCTCATTCTGATGGGCAATATCTGAGATGAATTAAGCCTTGAGGATAATACACTTTGAGGTGGTGGAGAGGGGGAGAGCTGCCCACGCCACTGCCCACATCGACAGTGCCATCTGGTGTTCCGGAGAACTCTCCAGAGCTGCCCAATTTGACAGCACCGCCTGGTGCTCCGTAAAGAACCTCAGAGCCGCCCATGTCGACAGTGCTACCTGGTGATCTCCAGAGACCACCCCAGAGCCACCAAAGTGAACAGTGCTGCAACTAAGGCTCAGTTTTACAGTGCCACTCAGCAAGGTGTTGCTTAACTTGACTGGGCTGCACAGTGCTCTGGACAGCACCATTAAGCCGGCAACTTGCACCTCGGCAATACATGTGGCAGCCCTGCCTCTCCTCATCTGGGGTCCAGAAACTCACTTAGAACACAGGGGCTGTGTTCTGGTAGGACTGTGAATGCTATGGAGAGGTGAAGCTACCATCACAGCCCTGGGACTTGTGTGTAGAGTTCCTCCCCTAACAAGATACAGCTGAACAGTATTAGAGGAGGAGCCAGAGTACTCTAAAAATCAAACTCTCTAGCCATCTGGGGGGAGAACTTTGACTAGAGAGTAACTGGGCTGTAAAGATATGAAACATATAGTGTGTTATAGGTTTGGTAGATTACTGTTTTGTCAGTAAATCAGTTTGTTTTGTTCCAACTGTTAAGTGAGAGTTTTAACTGAATTGTTCCCATTTGCCATAGGATTTGAGACCATATCATATACAATATCAGAATTCAGAGAGTCAGAAAAAGACAGCACGCAAAACACAAGAAGAGGAGAGGGCACAGTCAACAGACCAGGAGGTGTAGAATGAGCCTAGTAAGCAGTGTCTTTTCCCGAGGAATCAGTACTGTGCGGTGTGTGTGATCCCTGAAGGAGGCTCCTAGTGGTCAGGTTGGCTGGCAGAGAGACAGACCAGAGTGTTACAGTTTGTTTTGTTTTGTCTTGTTCTCTTTTTTTGACAGTAAAAGGGGGGCAGTTCCCCAATCTGTTCCAGGGCTGTAGTTGGCGGGGGAGGGCGTCGAGTTGAAGTTCGGGGTACAATAGCAGCCCCTGTCCCATACAGCACAAAGAGCTGTCCTTGTCAATTAGTGCAGGAGGGCTGGGGTGACTGGTAATAGCTTATTACGCCCCTGCGGAGAAAGTGGCCCCTGGAGGAGTGCCAATTGAAGCCTGAGTCCAATTAGAGTAGAAAATCAGAAAACAGAGGGACTGGAGTAGAGACATACATTCTTCCACACTCATTTCTCACTTTCACACTCTACCACTCACTTCTCTCTGCCTTTGCACCTGTGTGCTATCTAATATTATCCTAGAGTTTTTTCTGTGGTGCTAACAAGGTTCGTCTGTGCTATTCTACATTTCCCAAGACAGCAGCAAAACTGACATACAATCTGATAAATCACTTCTGAATGTCGCTGCATGCTGCATCAATCAATGTATCATTATTTTATCTGTTAAACATGTCTTATTGCATTACTTCAGTGCACTTACAAAGTGTCAAAAAACACATACACTATGAGCCATAAGATTAGGTCATGAAAAAAGAAACACCAACAAGAATCAGCAAGTATTCAACGTTCCTTTTGGTTAGCATATCACTGGACAAAATGAGTATATAGCAAATGAGATGGAACTGACTGATTCCTTGCTTTAAAAGGTGGTCGGAGGGTTTGGATGCAAGTTGTTTTCAAAAAAATTGCTGGAAAAGATGCTGACAATCTGTGCTGTTGTGATAAAGGCTATGGGTGATTATTTTGACGAAACTCGTACATAAACTCTCACATCTACGAAATACACTTACAGTGTATGTTGTTGATTACATTTAAAAAACCAGTCAGTTATATTTCTTGTAAGTATTTTCTATGTTTTCTTGTTATCAAATTTTTATCAGGAAAGTTGCCTCAGTGGTCGGTGAAGAACTGGACAACGTGGAAACTGTGGCTGAAAATGGAACATTGTCTAGACTTCAGTCCATCATGGACAATGCTGCTCACCCACTCCACAATGTGGTGGCAGAACTGAGAAGAACTTTTAGCCACAGACTCACCAGCTTAAAGTGCTCCACTGAACGCCACCATCTGACTCTACAACTCCTCTCTCTGTCACACATCCACGAAATAATCTGTTCAGAAGCCTGTTGCTTTTGTTGTGTATTTTTTTTCCCCAGGTTAAATTACTGTCATTACATGAAGGACTAAGTGCATTATTTTTGCTATGATGTGCAACAGTCAACCATGTGCAATATTGTGCAGTGTTCTTATCGGGTGTTAAGACATTATCATTATCATTATCATTATGTCTTACCATGTGCAATATCATGTGACCATTTCTAAATGGGTGCTGAATCATTTCATTTTGTGCAATATTGTCCGTGCAATAGTCTTCATGTGCAATATTACTACTTATGTCAATTAAATTTTTTATTACTAATATTACAACTGAATTCTCTACTAAGTGAAATAACTTTCACCAAACTACCAGCTTAGTAGGTAGATTTCACTCAACTTTATTACTTATATATAGTATTTATACCCACCATTTCTGTATATAACATAGTGTATTTTGCTTTCGAGTTTTTTTTTTTTGTTCACAGATTTTTTATTTACATTTTATTTAAATTTATTTAGTGAGTACATTTGTATTAACATAAATCAATATCCATTAAATTATGCTGCATCTAACAGCAGTGTTTTGTCAAAGTCTGGAAAAGGTCAGCACTCAAGAGCACACAAAAAAAATAATGAGGGCTTAAATAGATATATACTTAAATAGATAAGGACATTTTCTATACATCAATCATACTTACCTGTGGGTGCACATAAAGGCTTTAAAGAACAGGTGTGCATTAATAAACATCTGTGGGAGGGCGTTTACTCTCCAAAGAGCTGTGCCTAAAGGATCACAACCTCCATCATGATGATTACACATTCACTGTAATAACCGTGGTAACCGTCTTAGTTCCAGCTGAGTGTTCAGTCTCGGTGTTCAGTCACAGGAGCCTGCAGTCCTGAGCAGTGTGTTCCTGCAGCCTGTCAAATGCTGCTGGTGCTGAACCAATTAAGACTCAGAAAGGGGGAAAGATCATCGCTGCTTTTCCACCAGTGTGATGGCTTTAATCACACTGGTGGAAAAACACATTGTGATGATATTTCAATGACAGTATCTTTCAAAAAGTTGAATGTTGAACATGTTTTAAAAGTATAACTCCTTAAACTCCAAGACCACACTTCACCTTCTCATCCTTGTCACTGCATAATTTAGCTGTTAATTAATTTGTAATTGCTAAATCTTAAGAGTAATTAATAGTAATAACAGAATCGTAAGAGTAATAACAGAATAATAAGCCTACAGTTTAAAAAGGTTATGATAATGCAGTGTTATTTCTCCACAGAATTACAATATCAAGCTGCTGCAAGTCTCTCTCTCTCTCTCACTCTCTCTCTCTCTCTCTCTCTCTCTCTCTCTCTCTCTCTCTCTCTCTCTCTCTCTCTCT
>JBBJLS010000148.1:12316556-12327998 GCA_037577275.1 Bryconaethiops microstoma | reverse complement strand
AAAGCACACTTTTCCAACTTACAGAACAGTTGGTGGGCCAGCAACCTCTTCAGGACAGTCCGGACATGCTGAACGTGTTCCTCCGGGGACTTGGAGTAAATCAAGATGTCATCAAGGTAGGCAAACACCCATTTGCCTAGGTACTCCCAGAGGACGTCATTGATGTAACTTTGGAATGCAGCCGGACTGTTACACAAACCAAACGGCATCACCAGAGTCTCATAGTGGCCGGTGGGGGTTATGAAGGCCGTCTTCCACTCATCACCCTCCCTGATGCGAATTAAGTTGTAGGCGCTCCGCAGGTCCAACATCGTGAAGATGGTGGCACCAGAGAGGGCGTCCAGGGCGGTGTTAGTCAGTGGGAGTGGATGACGGTTCTTGATGGTTATGTTGTTTAGCCCCCGATAGTCGACACAAGGGTGGAGTCCCCCATCCTTCTTCTTGACGAAGAAAAAGCCAGCGGCCGCGGGGGAGCTGGAGGGTCTGATGGGTCCCTTGTTTGAGACCCTCCATGATGTAATCGTCCATCGCCTTTTGTTCGGACACGGAGAGCGAGTAGAGATGGCCGCGGGGGGAGTAGAGCCTGGCTGGAGGTCAATGGCCAGGTCACAAGGCCGGTGAGGAGGGAGTTGGGTGGCACGCTGCTTACTAAAGACCCCTGCCAGGTCTCTATACTGGACCGGGACGAACTCCAGGTCGACGTCGGGGGCCTCGGACTCCCCTGAGCACGTCTCAACCGTTGCCTGGAGACAAATGAGGATGCGGTGGTCTCAGCGCTGCGAGCCCGTGTGTTGGTGTTGGGGAGAAGGGCGAGCCTCTTGTCCACCCGCAGGCTGAGATCGATGAGTCCCTCGAGGTTGAGCGGTTGTTCTCGCAGGGCGAGTTCGGCTTTCATCCATGGTGAGAGACCCTCGTAGTACGCGGTACGTAGTGCCGCGTCACTCCAAGTTGTTTGCACCGCCAACGTGCGAAATTCTGCAGTATAGCGGCTGGTCGAGCGGTCCCCCTGGCGAAGGTTGTACAGCTTGGAGTCTACCACCAGCTCGCTCTCCGGGTGGTGGAACGCTCTCCGGGTGGTGGTTCATGGACAGATGCCCTGACATTCTCCAGTAGATTGCTATCAAGATGTTCTGGTCTAACAGCAGCAAAACAGCCCCAAACCATCATACTGTCAGAGTACTCTTAACCATTTCCTCTAATAACTTTATTTAATGTAGCTTTTAGAAGCATTATTTCTACCACTATGGCCAATTCTGACTTTACATTTCTCTAGAACAGAACATTTAATATCAAATCACTATAAAAGACCTTATTTACTTTGTTTAATTATGTAGAACTTTTAAAATTTGGGTATTACAAAGCACAGTAAAATGATAATCGTCAACAATCTCGAGACAAAACAGAAAATAAAAGTTCATTAATGAAGATATAGCAGTGTGGATTACTTCGGTTCTTTCACCAAAACATTCTTCAGTGATGAAATGTATCTACAGCTAAGAAAACAGAGTTTATGAACACTGATGACATATTCTGCACCACATCGTCTCACGCTTGTATATCAGATCCTGAACGTATGTCATTTAACTGTGTGTGTGCATGTCTGGCTGTTTGTGTATGTGATTTTTTGCAAATGTGAAGCACTTATATCCATGTGCACATGCTTAACCCAGCCATCACTGGTGTGAGGCTGGTGTTTGTGTTTTCCTCATCAGAGCTGGAAACCCACTTCTGTGATCTGCCATCTAATGGTCGTGCATTTCATCAGGACTACACAGGCCTGTTTGGTTTCATTCAGAGCCCGTTTGGTGCCATTTGTTGCTATTTCATAGGTCTACTTTGGCAGAATGCAGAAAAAGAGAAAAAGAGAAAAAACACACACACACACACATACACACTAACACACAAACACAGCTGAAATAATAAAGTCTTTAACATACTAGGCATGTAACAATCATGTTTGCATTCTTGTGCTCTTCGGTTTCCCCCTCGAATGAATCACGGTTTAAATTTAACAATAGGATGCATTTAATGAGATGCTTTCAAGCCTGGCCAATGGAGTCTGTTTTCTTTCATGCTAAAACTGGGTTACAGGGCTTGAGAGTCCCATTCTCGGTAATGGAGCAGTACAAAGACAAAATGGGCCAATTACTGACTTGCCCTCATATTATATGGAGCTACAATGTACTTAGCATATATAGCTGGTCGCCTACAGTGGGGGATGAATGGACTGAAATGAGAGCCACACAGCTGGGTTTCAGACAATGGTAAACAATCAATACTTGCTGAGGTGAACTGTAATGTTTAGGCCATTCTCTGGTGGTGTGGTGGTGATTTTTGTGCAGTTATTCATAGGGATTGCAATGACTTTAGTGTTTGGGTAAAATTAGCATAATTAGGATGTGCAAAACAAGGTAATTGTGGCTTTGTGTTGTGTAGATGGGGTTGATCCCTGTGAATGCAGTATTGTATGTGTGTGTGTGTGTGCGTGTGTATGTGTGTGTGTGCGTGTGTGTGTATGTGTGTGTGTGCGCGTGTGTGTATGCAACTGATTAATGTTGTGTAGACTAAGGTGTCGTGTGAACAGGAGTAACAGTTCATCTATACAACAGCCAGTATAGACAGCCTGTCATCGCCTAGACGACCTCTGTCTCTGGGTAATTCCATCACAGTGGTGACGCGCGGTACACTGGTGAGTGTTAGGATAAACATGGAGTCTGGCCAAAGACTGTACCCTTCCTTTACCCTCACGCTGCATAACTACAGATATTGCACAGAACTCTCAGATAGAGAGAGACAGAGAGACAGAAGAAAGAAGAGAGAGAGATAAAGAGAAATATAAATATATTAAATATACTAGTATAAACATACTAGTAGAAATGTACTAAATATAGTATTTCTGAAACAGCTTGAGACAACTTAGGTATGTTTGAATTGTCATTTAGCCATGATTAAATATAGGATTCATGCATGCAGTTTTGGCTTTTAAGTGCATAGCTTCCTCAGTTTATTCCCATGTCACTGCAGGTGATGCTTGCATGTCCAGCAGATGTGCATAGTAAAGAATCGAAGTCGCAGTCTAATAATAATACTTTTTTATGAGCAATACTTCTGCAAAATTAAAAGATAAACTGATAAAAAGAATACTTTAGATCTAGACATCCAATTGGCTTATAGTCACGAGCCACTATGATCACCTCACAGAAACTAATGACTAACTTTAATCATGATGAAAACACTATAGTGCTTGACCTCTTGTGGCTTATTGTTTTGCTAAACATACATTTCTCTTTACCAAAGCTGCAGATGATTGGTCAGTAAGGCAATTAAGGCACAAAGCTTAGTGTCCCAGGTTCGTTTAGGAATGGAGCTTTGATATACTGCAGTCCAGGCTGGGAGCACTAATTAAGCAAATTGTAGACCATTTTGGGGTCCCTTGTGTTGGGTAGCAGAACACTCATTTTGGGGCTGTAGTCTGCACAGTGCTAATTAGAGGGATATACAACTCTCTTAATTTTTGGCCACATAAGATTGATTGACGCTACAGTGCTAAAAAAAGAAGCAAACTTCAAACATCAAACATACCTATTATTTTGTCACATTGCATGGAAGCAGATAATTCTGACAATAAATATATGACATGTGTATATATGTGGGCAATTTGAGTTGGTGGCCACCACCACCATCTTTCTGACAAAACTGCTTTACATAGCATTTAAGGTTTATTTTTTGTGGTTTTCTGCAGCAAGAGTCTGTGGGGTGTTCCTAGTAGGCAGTAGTTAACACCCCACATGTTGAATGAAGAGTTGGCGTTATGGATCACCTGGTCACAACCCATAGAAGTGATGTTCCTGAAAAGTTCATGCTGGCTATGATAGAAAGGTGACAGAACACAGAGTGAATCACAGCTTCTTGTGTATAGAGCTAAGTAGCTGTAGGCTGGTCAGAGTGCTCATACTGACCCCTGTACACCTACTGGCAGTACATGAGCTTTAAAAATGGGCTGTGGAGGAAGGCGGCCTGGTCTGAGGAATCACATTTTCTTTTACATCATGTAGATGGCCAGGTGTGGATGCAAAACGCTTGCCTTTTGTAGGCAAGCTGGCAGAGGCAGTGTTATTCTGCTTAAAAATCTTGGGTCCTGTCATTCATATGAATATTGCTTTTACATGCACTGCCTACCTAAACATTGTTGCAAATGAAGTACGCCCCTTCATTGCAATGGTATGTCCTAATGACATTGGCCTCTTTCAGCAGAATAAAGTGCCCTCGCACACTGCAAAAAATTATCAGGAATGGTCTGAGGTACATGACAAAGTTGACTTGGCCTCCAAATTCCCCAGAACTCAATTCAATCAAGTGTCTGTAGGACACGCTGTACAAACTAGTGTGAACTGTGGAGACCTTATCTCACATATGATGTAAATGATCAGCTGTTAACACCTTGGTGCCAGATACCACAACACACTTTCAGAGGTCTTGTGGAGTCCATGCCTCGTTGTCTCTAAGCTGTTTTCATACAAGGGGGGACCTACACAATATTGGACAGGTGGTTGTAATGTTATGGCTGATCATGTACATGTATATGTATCACCGCTGTCTGTTTTTGTATCCCAGTTTTTTTCTACATAATTGTAAATCAGCAGCTAGTTACAATGTATAAAAAATGCATGATAGTTAGACCAACAGAAACGGTTCAAAATGACTTTAAGTTGTTTTGTTACATTAATTTACATTAATTGGGGAGTTTTTTTCTTCTGCTTTAAAGTCACTCTTTGGGAGATACAAGGTTTTGAACCAACATCATTGATATATATTGTAAAAGTTTGTTCTTATATGCTTTTCATATATCTCACTCCCTTGTCATTCATCCCCACTCCCAAGAATATCTGTGCTCTGCAGCTGAGAAGTTCTAGATGAAAGACAACTCAAGGCAATTCAGATGTGTTCTGTTTCCCTTACAGCTGATGGCTCTTTTCTATGTTCACCCACACATGTGGGTGTGTGGTTGCATGCTGAAGGATGAAAGCAGAATCATGAAGAGAATTTTGGAGTGTGCAAATCCCATTTCAGCAAGTAATTACACAAATCAAATGGAAGTGCTTCAGTATCTATAGCAGAACCTGAAGAGGAGCACAACGTCGTCATGTGTTAATCAGAGAAACATCATGGGACAAAGACAGGAAATGAGCTCTGAAAGGTGCACTTCAGAGAGAGCGTTACACAACCTCCAGAGGGACAGTTTCACCAGAAAATACCTGCCTCCACCTCTCAATCCCTCTCTCCCTCTGTCTTTTACATAAAAGAGAAAAAGATTACCCTTTCTGTGACCCTGATGAAAACAGAGATTGCTAGAGGAGTTTATAGAAGCAGACAAGACTCATTACAGAGTTCTGAACTAAAGTTGTCCTTTCATCTCTCCAAAGATTTTGGTAATGTGGAGAGGAAAAGTAAGAGAGAGAGACAGAGAAAGAAACAGAGGGAGAGAGAGAGGGACAGATGGATAGAGGAACAAAAAAAGATGGAAAGAGAAAAAGAGTGAAGGTGGATAATGAGAGAGAAATAGAGAAAGTGAATGAGATTGAGGAGAGGTTCGCAGGGAAACGGGCACGCAGAGAAACTCATTAATTGTGTTCTGGCTGATGCAGGGAGAAAGAATGGAAATTGGTTTTTAATAGCGCCGAGGAAGCCTCTGATTGTTAATTATGTATAGCGGCTACGTTAATTTCAGCCCTGGCATTAAGCTCATTAGCTTAAAGGCCTTCATATGACGTAATGATGTATGCAGATACTCCAACGCTGACTCTGATGGGTGGGGTCTCCTCTAATTACGTGATAGGACTCATGAGTAACTGACCTTCCTTTCCTATAAACTCTTAAATATATAGCCTAAACTTGCAAAGCATGATCTCAAGCCTTCTCTTTTGTTTTTCCATAGAATTGTCAAAGTATCAAAATTTAACAGACTGTATGTAGTACTGCGTTATTGGCAATAAGATGCTTTAATGCTAACAAGGAGATTTGTAGATCAATTTATGTCATGACACCAGTACTTACTCATTCTCTAATGAACTAACGTACACTACAAACATTTAGTAAAATGCCTGCGCATTTAAGAGTGGACACATACATACATATATAGACTTGCATTCTACAGCATAATAAAATGTAATGTTTAGTTCAGAGAAGACATGCTGAAGTATTTGAGAAACACATGGGCTAATCTATATCCCTCAAAGTGCTGTAAGTTAGTAAATAACATTACATTGCAATTCACACTGGTAGAGGAGGCAGTGGGTGAGTAAGTGAGAGAATGTTCAGACTGCGAGGGACTAACCCAGAAAAAATTAAACTTCATGACAAACAAAAACAGTAATAACTCTGCTATTATGTGTTTTCATGTGTGTGTGTGTGTGTGTGTGTGTGTGTGTGTGTGTGTGTGTGTGTGTGTGTGTGTGTGTGTGTGTGTGTGTGTATGTGTGTGAGATTTATTGGCACCCATGTGTTTAGTACTTTATGCAAAGTCCCCTTCCCAATGTAACAGCAATAAGTATTTTCCTGTAATCCTTGATGAGATTAAAGAATACAAAGGGAAGAGTCTGAGACCACATCTCAATATATAATCTCTTCCAATCCTCTAGGGTCCTATAGCTCCTTTCTTTTGGACTTGCCTCTTCAGCTCACCTCGCAGGTTTTCAGTTGGGTTTCAAGGATGGTCTCACCAAAAGCTTGCTCCTTTGGTCAGGGAACCATTTTTGGAGGAAAAACAAACCCAAAACACCATGGATCCTTCACCCTATTTAACAATAGCACACTTATCAAAAAGCTGTATTTGATATCCATTCGATCACAGAACTGGAAAAGTTTTAAAGTTCTTCCAGTAAATTTTCCAGAGTCAAAAAGCTTTCATTTCTTTCTTTTGATATGCCTTCCTAATATTTTGTCCGCATTAATAATTGCAATTTTGAAGTCTAGGGTAGATCCAGGCTCAGATCCAATTGGTCCCTGAAGTGCCCTATCCTGTCACTAGGATTTCATTTCATATTATTTCATTGGTTGAGTCTTCACAGGTGAGTAAATGAGGTACTTACTGTAACTTTAGTGATGCTGTGTGTACATGTAGGAGGAAATGTAATAATGGCAAAGATTCACATAGAGACGGAGTCATGGAGGAAAACCACGCTACACTTTCCATTGATTGCATTGTTCTTTTTACTCTCTTAAAACCAAAATCGCAACCATGCCAAAAAGCTGTTGCATGGGGTGTTGCTTGGCCTATAAGATAACCAACTTTTATTTAAACTTCAACAGGATTCCAAGATGCAAAACAAAGACAAAAATATGTATTGTATTAACAGATGGAGGTATCCCGATCCACGGGGATCTTATTGGATTCCAACACTTTTCATGTGCAGCAAACATTTTGTGTCGGGTGCGTCAAAACTGAACAAATTCTCTCGGATTTGTTGTTAAAAATTCTTCTGAAAAGTACTAGTGGTGAATAACATAGTAATCAGTATTTTAGTAATCAGTATTTTAGTAATCAGTATTTTACATTAACATTTAACTAAGTCTTTACTGGTAATACTATGTAACAGTATAGCTATAGGTTTGCATTTTTGAGATGCTGGTGTTGACTTCTTATGTTAAAGCTGTTTCAGGACATGGTGTTCTACAATATCCCATTCACTTTAATGAAACTTCAAGGAATATTTGCTATACAAGGGCTGAATGCCCTACATTATTCACTCCAAAGTCACACTGTGTTGTGTTTATTTGTTTACAGCTTGAATGTTGATGAGAATCACATCTACAAGTGAGAAACAACTGGCTGATTGTAACTACTTATAAGGACTGAAATTATTTTTGTATACGTGTTTGTGTGGGCCCTGGGGTGGGCTGGCGGTAGATCCAGGGTGAGACCCTGTCTTGTGCCCATTCACCCCGGGATAGGCTCTGGGTACCTGCGACCCTAGCGAGGATTATGTGTTTACACTTATTGCAAAAAATAAAATCAGTTGCTGAAACCCAATTGTGATCAGCATTGTATTGTTTGTAATGTTGTCTGTTTTCTAGGTCATTAATTTGTGTGCGACAAAGTGGTCCTGCTGAAATAAACAATGTGGTAATGATTTGGTGGTATGAGACAATTTTGAAACACAGATTAACTGCTTTACTGCTTGTGCTGCATTTTGGAGGTTAGATGCACTGTAGGATCAACCATGCATTGCTACTGCAAGCTGTGGAAAGTCTTTTGAAAAGTGATTTCTATACTGAGAAGAAGAAATGAAAAGTAAACCAGAAAAAAATGTAACTCAGCAACATCAGACACACACCCATCTACAAATCAATTTCAAGTGCAGAAAGACGCAGCCTACATGAGTGATGATAACTGGATGTAGGTGTGTCATGCATGTTTCTATAGCATGCATGGTTCTGTGAAACCAAAATTAACCAGATCAAATCTGTACAATGTAACAAAAGCATAAACCTTAGTTTGGACCTTAGTTCTGACTTCTAGGCGTAAAAACCCCCCCTGAGCTAATTAAACACAAAAATATTTTTTTGTTTCATGGCAGTAATTATGGAGCTGACTAAATGTGTGTGTGTGTGTGTGTGTGTGTGTGTGTGTGTGTAGTGTGTGTGTGTGTGTGTGGGTATCTGTTGATTTGCAGTGTGAGGAGGAGTGTGAGTTGTATTTATTCTATAAATATCTGATTGGGCTAAACAATAGTGTAATTACAAATAATCACGATGAATCACAATGAAACTCTTTGCTCAAGCCAAATTTATAATAATCAACACCATTCTCACACTCGCATCTGTTATAGTCATGTGACAAAGAGTCAGCTGCTGTAACTGAGTGTGTGTTTGTGTGTGTGTGTGTGTGTGTGTGTGTGCGTGTGTGTGTGTGTCGTCAGCTGGAGAAGGACACACATGCAAGGATGATGTTTATTTGAAAATATAAACTCTGACTATGTAAATAATACGAAACAAGAAACAAGCAGTGAAACACAATATAACATATTAGATAAACGAAGGGACAGGTTAAAGTGGACTAACACTGGAAGGAAGGCTAACATAGGGACATTTACACAGCGCCAGGAATAAGCACACTGACTGAATCTTGTTTAGATCAAAGTCCAAGAGTATAATTCACAAAAACATATTTAGGTTTAATTATATTACTGAGGTTGCATAATGGGTGAGATAAGCATCTTGGAGGACTATCTGGAGGAACCTGTCTTCTGCAACACCCACTTGACACCACCAGGAAAAAAACAATTAACAAACTGCAGCAAATGAGAGGAATAATGTGAAAGAAAGATGGTATTATTGAGGAATTTATTAACAGATGTGCTCCTGTCACGCATGCTCACTTCATAAAGAACGGAAATGAATTTGGAGGACGGTACAGCATAGACTGTCACTACTGCAGCCTTTTATCTGTCTTTAAACACACCATTTTAGAGTGACGTCTGTCTGCAGAAAGAGCTCAGCTCAGGATAGGAGCTGAACACTAGCTGGCTGTGCGATAAGAAGACTGAATTTTACTCTATTTTGGGGATTAGCGATTAGCTCCTAATGACCTGAGAACAGTTTATATTCATAATATGAATCCATTTACATGGATAACAACTGCCAATTAACATATTCAATAATAATAACTTGGAAGACACACACACACACACACACACACACACACACAGAGGCTTGGATTACTGTATATGTATTATTATACTATATGAGTTCTTACACTTTAATGGTTCACTGATGCAAAATAACCTAAAACCCTAAAGCTTAAATGAAGCCTAACAATACTATTTGTGTGCTATTTTAGAAAACAGAAACCATTAAAAAAGCATTACTAATATATTAGTGTTTCATAAGTATAGTAATACAACAGTAATACAACGACAGTCATACAGAGAGAGAGAGAGAGAGAGAGAGAGAGAGAGAGAGAGAGAGAGAGAGAGAGAGAATGCAATTTGGTGTGTGGATATGAGAGTAAATACAGTGATGCATTAGATGAAAAATTAGTAACATAGAAATAAATACAAACACACATCTTCCAACTGTACAGAAATGGACAAAAACTATTTCATGCAATTAACTTGTGGGTGGGTTTTAGGCAGAGAGAGAAATGTCTTGTCCAAAGACTCTCTTACTTATCTCGGCCGCCACTACACTGGGGGATTAAAACAAAATGAGCTCAGATTCCTGCACAATTTCTGCATGAACACACACACACACACACACACACACACACAAACACACACACACACACACAGGAATAATAACACTAAATGGCAAATATAATAAGAGGGGTATAATACTAACATCATCATCATCATTATCATCATCATCATCACCAACATCCTAATACTAAAAATGATATTATTTTAGATACAGAAGTCAAAATGGTTTACAGGGGAAGCATAATACAAAATATAATAAAAGAAATTCAGAATGATTTTATTGCCTTAAAGGGGCCCAATGATCTTTACTTTCTAAAATGAATTAAATTGATGTAGTGTGTAAACATATAACATTTCACAATGTAGCATTCACTCCCCAGTTCATACACAAATAGAAACTCCCCAGTTCATACACAAATTCATTTGCATTCAGTGTTTTTGTGATGCCACAAAAAACACCACCACAGTTACATATATCCACCTCAGCTGACAGCAGTTTAGTCCTGCTCATTCACACTGAGGTTATAAGGAGTGTTTCAGACTGGGCTACTTTTTGAATGAGTATAATACAGGAAATTTACATAAACCAGCCTTAAAGACACAGTAACAAAAACAGCCTGTTTGACTGAAGAATAAATCATGACTGTCTTTGGTAGATGAACTCACACAATGGTCATATGTGGACCCCCCCACAGATAGAACACAAGACAGCTCTAGTATTTGGGGCTTCTATAAGTCCATCTAGAAATTTTGGCATTTGATGAACTGAAGCATGAAAATACAAGTGCTACAAAACATCAGTAACTAATTTAAAGCCTATTCCCACTGCCACACACACACACATCTGTATAAATTTGCATCTTGAGGATTGCATTGCACTAAAGAGTGTGAGAAGAGTGTGATGAAGGGTGAGTGTGTGTGTATATGTGTGTGTGTATGTGTGTGTGCGTGTGTGAGTGTATGTGCGTGTGTGTGGAGGTGGGTTGTCTATTATGCCTGGGTACAAAATGCGAAGAGGGTTTTTTTTCAACATAAACACCCCCAGCAGAGTAAATGACTCCTGAGGAGGGGAAAGGAGTAAAGAGGAGCAAAAAAGGAGGTGAGATGAGAGGAGGAGTGAAAGGGAGAGAGAAAGAGAGAGAGAGAGGATGAGAGGAGTAGTGCTATAGCTGCTCACTCAAGCATTCCTTATGAAATCATCAACTAAATCCGCACTCAAATGCAACTGTTGTGTGTGAACTTTCCA
>JBBJLS010000148.1:12306556-12314056 GCA_037577275.1 Bryconaethiops microstoma | reverse complement strand
CTGTGGGAACGTCTTCATTGGGGGAGCTCCAGAATGCCCTCCCCAGCAGGCTATTCACCTCAGGCCTCTGCTCACCATTGGAACAATGGAGCTGATCAATGTTCAGACACTAAACAAAGCCCTGCATCAGGACACACATACACACACACACACCAATTCTGAAGTATCAAGGAGGGGTGGGGATGTGGTTTGCCTGCTGGAATTCATCATTTTGATGCCTAAGTAATTTCTAATTCCAAGCAGAAGCACCAGCCCTTGAGGGAGAAATAGTGTAAATAGCTTACAAAACCATTGTGATTCTTCATGTTTTCAAGAATTATTTTCTACTAACCACACATAAAAGCATCTCAGGATGTGAGACTGATTACTGAAAGTCTGAGATACAGTGATTATTATTATGTAGAATATTGTTACATGGTGAGAGTGTGCGTAATTGTGTTTGTGTGTGTGTGTGTGTTACATATTGTTTCGATAATTTTATTGGAATAAAGTCATTTCCTCTACATCTTGTTCTTGGAGATTCTGATTCTTTAAGCCATACCAAATTGCCATGAGGACAGTTTTGAAAGAAAGATAACCACTGGAATAATGTAATCATTATCACTCCGGGAATGTGCCCAGTGTTCAGTGGATGTCCCATTTCTTTGCAAATAAACATTGTGCTGACAAATGTCTCGCTGTGTGTTGTGTGCAGGCTGTTTGTGTTCTATAGAGATGACAAAACTCTTTGATACATCAGTATTGATTTGAGTCATGCCCCACAGCTGCAAAATCATAGCTTCATACTCATATCTCTGAAACCTCTAAATCTACAAAAAAGTCACATAGTGAGTGTCTAGGGAAAGGTTTGAGACTGAGCTCAGCTGTTCTCTCCCATAACTGCTTCTCATATCTGCGATTTCTTTCTTGCCAGAGTTCAATAAAGCATTGTGCTTGATATTAGGCTATCATACCGTGCAAATTGTAGTGTAGGTGTGTATGTGCGTGTATGAGTGCCACTTTGGCATCACGCCGCCTTTTAATACCTCTGCAGAGCTTGCAAAGAGGATCATCCTAGCCACATGAACCATCATAATTTCATTGACTTCATATCAATTCAGGACTGATAACACGCCCAGCGGTAGTCATGGCAAATTTCTTTACGAGACAGGTATCTTCTGTCAATGCTATTTACCATTGTTGTCTGGAAAAAAATGGTAATTTAATAGGAGAGAAATAAAAATTCTTAATTGTAATGCATGTTAATCCATCCATCTATTTTCTGAGCCGCTTATCCCTACCAGGGTGGCAGGGGGGTGCTGGAGTCTATCCCAGTGCTCACAGCTTCAAAGGCAGAGAAACACACTGGACAGGTCGCCAGTCCATCGCAGGGCAGACACACAGACAAATGCACTCACACATAGGGGCAATTAAGCATCTTTAGTTCACCATATGAACATGTCCTTGAACTATAAGAGGAAACCAGAGCACCCATGTGCCGCCCTGATCAGGAATCAAACCCAGTACCTTCTTGCTGCAGGGTAAATGCACATCCAAGGTGAACCAGACATTAGAAGAAATGGCTGCCAGGCAAAAGGACAGTTGATAAGGGGAATCCTAAAACCCCAGTGAAATCACCAGATGGTGTGTGTGTGTGTGTGTGTGTGTGTGTGTGTGTGTGTGTGTGTGTGTGTGTGTGTGTGTGTGTGTGTTGCAGGATAAGGCTTTAGTAGTTCTGAGGTCAGTGCACTTTATCTGAAAGGCCACTTACTTTGTGTGAGTTAAGAAATGTCTGTCCCGCATGGTTAGTGACCATCCACTGGGTCACCGCTGCACATTTAACACATTAAGAGAGAGAGGGAGACTGAGAGAGAGAGAAGGCCAGGGTAATCCAAATAGGATTAACCCTGAAGTGTTAGAGAGGGTTATCACACAAGCACAAGGACTGTATGGAGACATGTCACACCAATAACACATATGCACGCACGCACGCACGCACGCACACAAACACACACACACACACACACACACACACACACAGCAAACAGCACACACTGTGTGTCAGAAAAACAGATAAAAGAAGCCATCTCTCTTTTCACTTTCTCTGTCACAGGGACATGGCCAAGCACTGCATCACTCACTTACTGTTTTCACTGATGTGACAGGGCTAAGAGATAAGACTGAATTCGGCCAAACACACACCCTCTTCATCCTCCCAACCCCAGACCCCCAAAAAACACTGGCCAATACACATTTAGCAAAAAGAGTTCTAATAGAAAAAAAGAAAGAAAGGTACTGTGCAGGTACATTTTTGTTCACCAAGCTACACACAGTGTAAATGTACCCTCAGAAAAACAACATGGTCCTTAAAGGCCAGCTGTCTATTTTGAATAAGTTATATAAATTATGATAAATTGATAAATATGACAAATTATGTCTCAGAGAAAAGGGGCATATTTGTACTTTTCAAATAGAATAATAAAAAAGCTGCAGTTAGACAGGGTGTATGGAGTTAATCAACTTTAAAAATACAAATACAAGACAATACGGCACAATTATGTCTCCCAAATAAAAGTGTTGAAGACAAACCCATGAGAATACTACCACAGTGACAGCATTGATACATTGAAAGAGTAATTTACATATCCTATTCTTAAAAAAATGTATACAACAGGTTCTTCATCATGGAAAAAAAACATTTAACCATAAAATAATGCCATTTGAATTTAAATGATTCTTTGATTTTTCATGGCTCTATATATAACTACTGCCCTCTCTAAAGAACCTTGAAGAACCCCCTTTTTCACTGCTTGCATTTCTCCTTTCCTGCATCTCAGGATGTTATACAGTGTAATTGTGGCTGGTCTAAGCTGTTGTTAGGGCTTTATAGTCCATGCTAACTCACAAGCAAATGGCAGCATAGAGAGAGCAGCTGTGGGCTACGGAAGAAGAGAGAGTCGGCTCAGATTAGAGACCCAACTGCCTTCGCCTACCATCTACAGAGCGGCTGGCTTGAGCAAAAAACCTCACCGATATGGCCACAAATACAGTACGCTTTCCATTTCCCAAAAGCTTCCCGTTTCGGCCTGCAGAATTACAGGTTCTGAAAGGCCAAATGACCCAATGGCTTTGGTTTCCATTTTTATTTCACATTCATCTGTTTTATAACATTTCCTCTGTTTCAAATCATCTTCCCCTTGCCTTAAAAGCGTAAGTGATGATAGCAGTTCCTTCCTGAGAGAATTCACATCAGTGCTTTTCTTTTAAATGTGATTCTAATATGAACATGCTGTGGTCATAGGTATGTGACTAACAGTTGTTTTTCTCTCTTTCTCTTTCCATTTCTTTTCCTCTTTCTCTTCTTTTTTGAGGTTGAAAAGTTCAACATTTATTTATCCAATAAATTTATCCAATAGATTCTGACAACATTTGCACTGAGCAAGTGTTCATTTATTCTTTTGTGGCAGCGTTTGAATGGAGACTTTACAGAATGCTGGTAAAAATCCCTTTCAATCTTATGAATTTAGGTTGGAGTTTAACAGTGGATTTTCAGTTTAAAATGCGCAACCATCGTTAACCTATCTTATCTGTAAGAGGCCGTGTGTAGGCTTTCATTCCAATCAAACAGACGCACATTAGATTCCACAGCCCTTTTCATACCGTAGCCATAAAAGGCCATTTCAGCCTGTTCTGGAGCGCACTCAGTTTAGCCTTAAATTGTAATAATTCAAATTACATTAAAATTTTGAAAGTATTCTAATTAATTGCATGTTTTCAATTAATATTTTGACTGATTGTTTTAATAAAAAAATAGTCCATTTCCATTCCACTGACTGAATAACCACTAGGATGACAGCAATTAATTGGTTTCAGCCTTCAACATCCGCTGCCACGCTGATCCTTTAAGGATTAGATTGGTGATCCCTGTAGTACACTCATGAGTGCCATTTAAACACAGCCATTAACCCAGTAATTACTGAAACTAGGCAGGTTGCATAGAGTTCACATCAATACAGAGCAAATATTTTGGAAATTCATAACATACTGTATACTTCCATATTTTTACATATTGCACACTACTTGTATTCTTTAAAGCTTATTCAACCCAACAACAAAGAACACTTTTGTGGCTGGAACATGGATAGCTTAATTCAGTGATTCAGAATGTACAATCAACATATAAACAACAGTAATTCTTCTGGACCAATGTTAGCTTTCCCTTGAGAGGCATTCGCTGTAAATTTATGGGCCTAAAAGGGGACTGACTGCAAATATTTGTTTGTTTGCAACACAAGGACTGACAAGCCTCACGCAATCATCTCTAAGCATCACTTTCCCCATTTGTTCCCCTCCTTGGAACAAATCTGCAGTAAGAATGGCACTGGTAGTAAATTAATTGGTTGTTACTGAAGAATGTGTAACCCAGACACACACTCAGACCATCACCTAGAGGGTGGTGGTAGTTTTATTTCTCAAATCTAAAAAAGATTTGTGGAAATCTAAAAAAACTGTTGTAGACCTCACTCACAGCTCCATGTCAAAAACTATTAACAGGCTCTAATGCAAGTTATACTTTTGAATTATCTGGATTACTGTATATACTACACCATGTACATACTACACTCATTTTAATAAGATGTCTAATAAGGATTAGTTAGGATTAGTTAGGTAGGCTTGCATTTGTAATTAAACTCATAAGAATGAAAACTGGCCTTAGCTAAAGGTTTGATGGACATAGAAACAGGTGAGGTAGGTTTTGCAATAATTTTGCAAACAGCCAATTGCATCTGCTTTGTTTCAAATGTTACAATAACAACAAAAAATAACTACTTGTTTTTTAGAAGCTTGTAATGGAATAATCATTAATAGGAACGGTTGAAGGAACAGTCACAGTGAGGAACACTAGTGGCCTCCAGCTACTGCAGAACGTGGACTTTGCTTTTTCAACACATGTTGTCTGCTTGAGACAGTCTAACCGATGCCAAACCTGCCTGCTTCTATCCAAAAAATGAAACATTCTGAGTAACTGAATATTTCCTCTGGATCTCACACACTATGCACCACTACAAAGATTTGGCTTGATTTTGTTGTTTCCTGCATCCCAGGATGTTGTACGGTGTAATTGTGGCTGGTCTAAGTTGTTGTTATGGCTTTATGGTCCATGCTAGCTCACAAGCAAGCAGCAGCCTCAGGAAACCAGAGCAGTTGAGGAAACTGCAAGCTCAGCAGTCCATTCAAAGCACATCATTGAGAATTTAAGAGTGAGTGCAATCTATTTAAACACATCTTGTACACCAGGGAGGTCAATGGACATTGGCCTGTGTTGCAATAAGCCAGTGTAAAGGTAACAGGGCATTTGATAGACACCCTTATCCAGAGCGACTTACAATTACACAGTCAACAAAAATTTTTTTTTTGTAATCATCAGAAACCACAACACACTTTTCTAAACCAGTTTTTCATGCTGATTTCAGATATGCTTTCAGTTTTTTTTGGTCACATCAACTTTTTGAATTACGAGTAATATTAAATTTGCAATAGACTTGCATGCGGTTTTTATTTAACCGCAAGCACCGGTCAAGTAACTGTTTCAATATTTTCAGTGTGAAGTCAGATAAGCGCACACTGTGGCATAGATATAATGATCAGTGTCAGTCAGCTACCACTGTTTCTTCAAAAACATTTAGTATATGATTACTATATGCTAATTATATCACAATCATGCAATTTACAACTAGCTTCATCACAAAAACTGTACGTGCTAGGGAAAAACTAAATACAGATTTGAAATCAGCATGAAAAACACTATAAAACCCACATAAAATTATCTCTGATGATTTTGACCTGTGTAATTAGGGACAGCCCCCCTGGAGCAACTGAGGATTAAGAGTCTTGCTCAAGGACACTATGGTAGAATGTGGGGGGTTTGAACCTGCAACTTTGTGGCCATCATGTTCACAGGCACATGTTTAACCCACTCGGCTACTACCACAGTGTCATGGTCCTGGAGTACCACTGTCCTGTCTGTAAGGTATTTAGCGATTTAATGGAGGGTATACACTGTGTGATTTTAGACTGTCCCCAATGAAAGATGACCAATGTGAAAGAAACACTATTTTATCTTTGGTCATGGCTCCAAGAGGGTTATTCCTCCTTCCCACTGTGAGAGAGTTCTATACCTTTATGCTACAAAAAAAACTGCACTTGGTGTCAAATGCAAACTGCACTTGGTGTCAAAATAAAATGTTTTCATGCAACAAGTAGTGATCATGGTGACAGTGAAAGAGAACATAGTTAACCAGCAGCTGAATTAACAAGTTGAATTAACAAGGTTATATAGCTCCAACAAAGGCCTTAAACATACAATTTGTTTCATAATATGGAATTAGTTCAGTGAGCCAGAACTAACTGTTCTTAAGTGGGTGCCCCATGCAAGATTTATTTCAGACTAATGATTAGGAAGGTAAGAGAGGAGCCAGCAGTCACTTACAAAGACTTTCAGGAAAACTTGTAGGTAACAAAATAGGCAGTTACACAGAGAACAATAAGCAATCAACTGCACCACAATCATCTGTTCCTCCAGCCCACACAAAACTCCTCTGCACAGAATTGTGTGTCTATACTCTCGTGGGAGCATCATGATATAGGGCTGCGTCTCCGCAAAAGGTACTGGGGCATTACACATCATCAAAGAAAGTATGAATAGAGTGAAGTGCCAAAAGATATTTAAAGAACAGTTCATTTCATCGACCAAGAAAGGGAAGAAGATGGATGTTTTAACATCCAAAATAACTAAAAAACAGGTGAAGTTGCTTGAATGTCCTTGCTAATCTCCTGACACGAATTCCATTGAAAATTTCTGGAGCATTTTGAATAGCAACTCAGAGGGACCCTGATAACTCTGGGACATGAAGATGGTTTGTCAAAAGGAATGGGACAAAATTGAACCAAACTGCTGCAATAAAACAAATGTGGCTGCGGCTTTGCAATAAAGTATTTTGGTGTCTGAATATTTTTTTTCTTATAATTTTGGTTCTAGATATTTGGCTTCTAGATTTTGGCTTTTATTTATCAGAATCAGAATACTTTATTGATCCAGGAGGAAAATGCTTACGTTACGACTTCACTGTCAATACATTCATAATTACACACATACATAATTTTTTGTTCATGTTTATTCCAAATACAAGGGATAATATGTGTAATTTATGCACTCAAAGTAAATTCAATACTTCTTGTATCTTTCTATATCATTATATATTTATTATTATTAACAATTACATAACCATTTCCTATTAGTCAGATGTCAGAATAAGAGTTTGATCTCTATAAAACAAAAGGCTTATTCTCGTGTAAATGTATAACCCAGTGCTTTTTATCCAATTAGTCTTTTAAACTGTGCAGCTTCTACAACTTCCATGTGTAAAACAGTCAATTACATGTTCCACAATGAGCTTTCTGCCAACCTCAATGTGTGTGTGTGTGTGTGTGTGTGTGTGTGTGTGTGGGGGGGGGTGGGGG
>JBBJLS010000148.1:12204394-12220107 GCA_037577275.1 Bryconaethiops microstoma | reverse complement strand
GTGTGTGTGTGTGTGTGTGTGTGTGTGTGTGTGTGTGTGTGTGTGTGTGTGTGTGTGTGTGTGTGTGTGTTTGTTTTGTTATATTTTCTGGACAACAATTGGACTTTGTAACAAAACATATCAGGAAGTTAAGATTAAAGTTAAGTTAGGAGTTAGGCGTAAGGGAAGTTTTATATGGGGAAGTGTGGTAATATAATTTTTACCAGGATTTCTCTGTGATTTCAGTCTTGGAGGAATCTACCACACCAGTTATATTCATGTACCGTGTCAGGAAAAATTCTGTCCTCTTTTAAATTCTATAAAAATAACTGACCAGATACCATTTCAGAGATATGAGATTATGACGGTCATGTTATTTGTAAAACATATAGGACGTATGTAAGGTATAAAAATAAATGTGTCAGTTAGTTAAATGGATTAAGAACCGTGGAGTGCTAAAATAGAAGGGTTGTGTGTGTTCATTTTTTAAATTTTTGTGCAAGATATTGGACAGAGAAATCCGCCTGCCTTAAGTGTGTGTGTGTGTGTGGTGTGTGTGCTGCCTGTGACGGCTGGGTGGGGGAAGAGAAAGGGGATTAAGAGAAAACTTAAAACCCCTTTAGAGTTTAATGACCAGTAATCCATCTGTAATGAGAGAGAGAGAAACGTCATGTGAAAGCTTTTCTGTGGATTTACACTGATCAGCCATACCATTAAAACCATCTGCCTAATATTGTGGATGTCCCCCTCATGCTGCCAAATCAGTTCTGACCCAAAGCGAGCTTGTCCATCACATCCCACTGATGCTCCTTCGAATTGAGATCTGGGGTATTTGGAGGCCTTAAACTGTTTGTCTTGTTCCTCAGACACTTCCTGAACAATTCTTGTAGTGAGACAAGATCGTTGTCCACTGTTTAGGACCGACACTCTGTCCATGGCTGGTTAAGACAGCTTTCTGTATTAGTGCTGTGTTGATTTTGCCTGGGTTGTGGTCCACTTAAAGCTCTGATTCTTCCACATACCACACACACACACACACACACACACACGAGAAGGGCTGAGCCATTCTTGGCCCGCTGCTTAACACGCTCTGCTGACCGGCAGCAAATCATCTGAGACTTTCACAGAAGTGTAATGTGCCAGTACTGCATATGTTTGTTTGTTTGTGCGTGTGCTTGTGTGTCTGAGAGTATGCGTGTGCATATGTGTGCGTGCATGCGTGTGCTGGACCTCTGTACCCATTATGCCAGAGGAAATTCCAGCATGCTGGTCACCCTTTACACTCTGATCTCTGATACCAACTTTATAGCAAGAAGAGACAAGATGAGAGTAGAGACAATAAAGAATAACTAATGCTGACTTTTAAACCATTCCTGTGCAGAAATGGTCAGAAAATACTATAGACGATATTGACTATTGTGATTTAGGTTCATTTTCACTGCAACTGCTATTGTATGTATGCCTTTGGCCTTGAATTTATTTCACATATACCTTGCTTTTATTTGCCTCTTTTAGACGATAGCTGTCGGAAAGAATATGTGCTATTTTCACCACTCATGTTCCTTTTTTAGGAATATTGCTTTAATTACTGAGATTGCGGTTAGGGCTGAGGTGTAGTTGTAGAACCAGGCCTAGGATTAGGGGCACAGATACATACAATGATAAGATGAGTCATATGGCAAAAATATAACATCATGATTAGAGAGGTCATATCAGTAAAAATGGGTATCAGCAGAAAATGCTAAATCAGTCTGAAACTGCACACATTCAGATAGTTTGATGTCATGTTTGTTAGCTGTATACCTCTTGCTGTGTGGTAATAAAGTGTTTGTGCAGTCTGATCATGACAGCCCATTTTCCAATGCTCTTGAATGAAGTGCTTCAATGCAAAATAGCTCATTGTTAAGCATAGTAGAATCAGTTTCAACATCAGTATGAACTACTTACCACAGAAATGACACGCTTCATTGGTTCCTTTTATGCCAAACAACTTAACCACACATTTATATACATACGGCATGGACACAGAGTAGGACTTGTCTTGAAATGTAGAATCACCCATGTAGATTTAAGGCAATGGCTCTCAATCAGATTGAGAAAGAGCGTTCAGTGTGCATTAATTAACTTTCACAGGCTTGGCTTTCAAGCATAGATTCACACTCTCAGTGTGTGTGTGAGTGTGTGTGCCTGTACATATGTGTGTGTGTGTTTTCCTTTCCAAACAAATCTTTATTCAGTCTGGGAATTAGGCAGCCAGTCTGACGCTGCCACAGTGTGCGAGAGAAATTTTCCATAAACATTCACCCACACAGAGATTTGAGTACACACAAAGACACACACACACACACACACACACACACACACACACAGAAACGGAACACCCCTTACCCTCACTTTAAAAAATGGCAGTAGACCCTGAACACAGACACTTACACACACACACACACACACACACACACACACACACACACATATTACTTCTTGACAAACCGAGCAAACATACGCTTGAGATTATACTCTAGTTTCGTACTGTTTGATATGGTCTACACTCACACAGAATGAATGGAGTTTCTTTTCATTCTTAAAAGGCACAAACATTGCACAATCATAGTTTTAAAAAGTGCCATAGATTTAAATTTTAAATCCTTTAAACTCTCTGTATCTGGCCCACACTTAAGTATCTCTCTTCAGTATGCAAATGTTTGAACACTCCTGGTCGCATTGCATGTTTACAGTGAATACAATTGAATGCCAAATCACTGCTTATTTGCAGAATTTAAAAATAAAACAGGAAATGTGGCACATGGAACAGTTAGGTCACATTTATATTTTACCTGCAGGAAATGTACTTACAGTATTTTCGCTTAGAAAGCATTTGTAAATGACAGTGACTTGCATTTTAACATTACAGTTCTATATAATGCATCTTAATAACTGAATGATTAGTGTAGTCTTCAAAGAGAGTAATTAAACATATCCCTTGTACCATCAGAAGCACCGTACTGGACGCGGCCTGACCGAATGGAGAAGAAGCTCTTGGCTGTTCCTGCGGCCAACACGGTGAAATTCCGCTGCGCTGCTGCAGGCAACCCGACTCCCACCATTCACTGGCTGAAGAACGGCAAAGAGTTTAAGGGTGAACAGAGGATGGGCGGCATTAAGGTATATCCATGAACCTGTGTGTGTGTGTGGCTATGGAGTTATGTTTACATAGCATTTAGTTCTTTACAGTCTACACTGCCCCACAACACTCTCTCTCTCTCTTTCTCTCTCTGTGTGGAGCATGCACCTGTTGCTGTCTTTCAGGAAGGACTGTAAGGGTTGTCTCAGTGCTCTGAGTGTTCCTCCTGTTATTTATGTTTTTACCAGTGGGTGTGTGTTCATGTTCTCTACTGTCATTTGCTGCTCGTCACTGACGCTGGAGCTACTGCAAAAAAATAATGAATGAAATATTGTAGTATTTTCAACTGTGGTTTACTCTGTGTTAGGTTGTTAACTAATATGTATTGTAAAATAAATGTTGACCTGGAGAGTGACCTATTAAGAAGCATAGAAACACACACCTCAGATACACACACACACACTCACACACACAAACATTTGACTTGTTATTTACAATGTCAGTACAAGCAGGCATGCATATAGCTAATAAGTGTGTATGAATAAGTGTGTATGAATATGTGTCTAAGTGAGTTTGCTCAGTTTAACATACTGAGGGAAAAAAAACAAAACATGACATGCCGCTTTTATACAAGCCACATTTTATGTTACACTCTTTTACAAAATTCAGCGCTTAAATTCAGCACTTAAGCCATAACTATGTATTAAAATGTGTTGAGGTGTGTCCTCTGTAGTGAAAGTGAGTTATCTAATAAAAATCACAAAACATGTCATTTGACCATGGCACCCAAACATTTCCATGCAATCTAATATGTAATAAGACTTTTAAGTCTACACTTAAACCTAATATTAACCTTAACCTCAGTAGTCAAACAAGTGCTTTTTACCATCACAAAAGAATGAGACAGTTTGTGTGGCTTGTGTATAAAGCACTTTTCAAAGTTGGAATCATTTTACTGGTCCTCACATTGCAAGTTGTTTTTCCATTATACTGACATTTTTGTCCTTAAAATGTATAAAAACAAACACACACACACATACACACACGTCTGTGCATCTGTAGACAAATACCCCTCATGGATTTTACAAGTGCTATACTTAGATTTAATAAACCTTACAAGATTTTACTGAAAGAAGCTTTTAATAAAGTAAGACCCCGCGAGGCATACAACTATAAAACCACTATGACAGTGCATTTCCCAATTATATACACTATAAAAGGCTAAATGAAGTTGAATCATTCTCTGCTTTCATTGGCACACGTTTCTGGTGCCCAGCTGTGTGTTGATAAGTTCATCTGTAGGGTCAGAGTTGAAGATAGCATTGACAGCTTTATTATTGTCAACCCCCCCTCCGAATCTCACCCACACCAACACTCACACACACACCCCGGGTCAGGGTCAGGGCTCTAGACTCTGGCCGACAGCTTCACAATAAGTTCCCTCAACCTCTATTAAAGCAACAGGCTTAAAGCCATAACCCTCATAGCCATGCATATGTAAATGTGCCCTGACTATGTCCATACTCTGTTTTACAAACTTTGTGAAGACAAAATGTGAAGATCCAGGCATTACGACTTCATTTACTCTGAACTGATTTTTCATTTGGGATTATCTAGTTTAGTATTCTAGCAACACTGACTAGTAGTAGTTTATAGTGAAATGCTACTGACAAAAGAACGTATGAGTCAGTGTGTTTGTGTTGGGAACAGTGTTTATTATATATTTATTAACATCAATAGAATAAACAAATAAATTGTTGGTGGAAAAGGAGATGAAGTTGTAGTTTTATTGTTCAAACGGTCTAGCTGGTTTTCAGTTCAAATTTCCTTTGGTTCCTTTGGTTTGGTTTTTTCATATATGATAAGGGGTATACTGTTCTTTTGTTTTGCTGTAGTGAGTCATTGTAAGGAGTGAGGAAATAGGTCTTTTGTTTTGAAGTCTGGTGATAAATGGTGTGTAAATGCGCTGCGAATGCCTAATGAGCTCTAGATGTAAGAAAATTAGCCGCTGCCTGTAGTCTTATTGTTTAAAACTGTCTAGTCTTCTGTCGAAACAGTTGACTTTCCCACAGCTTTCTCCTATATAGACAAACACACGCATACATACATACACACACACACACACACACACACACACACACACACACACACGTGCACGGAGCTCTGTACTGACTGGCAAGGCTGAAGGGTCAAAGGTCATCCCTCTATTGAGTCATCAGAAGGGGGTGGGTCTGTGTGGGTGTTGCCGTGGCAATCGAGAGCCATTGATTGACAGGAGAGGCGTGGCTATCGTCATGGTCACATATGGCTACCAGGGTCTCATTGTTCAAATGCTAATCCACAGCGGTACAGGTTAGTCACGCCGCACACACAAACACACACACACACACACACACACACTGAGGCTTTTGTTGGGTTAGTTTGTGTGGACATTACGACACGTTAAACAGCTCAATCAACAAGTCAGTTTGCAAGAACGTATTAAGACATCTACATCAGTGACTTCATTTATTAAATGGCTCTCAGAAGGGGGGCTTCTCTCACTTTCAGGTTGATGTTTATTATGCACCATTTATAAAAAGTTGATTTCCATATATTTGCATAAACCTGTCTGTATATTTTACTGAGTGAAGTATTTAATTGCGTTGAAGCCAAACACATTTAGTATTAAACTATTCTAATTCCGTATTTTATTATATATGTATATATCACTTGAAAATAAAAAAAACAAAAAACAAACAAAGAATAGAGCCTTGTTACCTTAACCGGCTTTAGGAAGATGTTGTTGTCAGTGATTTGTTTATTACTATATGGATGGGCATGTGTGTGCATAGTAGGTTTGTGTGTGTGTGTGCGCGTGTGTGTGTGTGTCAGTGAACGTGGAAGGGCAGGTTCTATGCTCTCTGCTGGTACACATCCCTGTCGAACTACTTTGGGGTTTTTTCTCTGTAAAATTGTTGTATCACTGTTTATTGTGGGGTCATATCCCTGTGTGTTTGAGTTTGTGTGTGTGTATATGTGTGTGCACATCCGTATGTATGTAATTATAGGCAGTCTGTAAATGATTGATGGATTTGTTTGATGCTGTAACTTCAGTGTCTCCAATTAGAGCCATGCTTTCTGTGCTGCTCTGAACAGCAGAGCAGGAGGAACAGAGGGAGAGCGAGAGAGTTTTGTCGTTTTAATGACCGGCCCAGGGGTCACTAGTTTCTGTTTCCTGTCTCTGTGGGTCAAATTAAACAGCGCTGTGCTGTCTGAATGAGCCTGCGCCATCCTGACACCGCCGTAAATCCTACACCGACTCGTGTTAGTTAGAGAAATCTTAACTTTCTGCCTGCCCTGTGTTTCCCCCTTTTATTCCTTTCATCTGCCATTATTCTCTAGATGTCTCTCTTTCTCTCCCCCCATCACATTGTGATCCCTGTGTGGTGTTGTGCTCCACGTATTGTTGTGCACCTTCATCCCTAACCTCTTTAATCTGGAAATGTCATAGTACTGAAAGAAATTACAGTGGAACAAACACACCGAACTCTACTTCCTCTCTGTCTCTATCTGTCTCTATCTCTGTCTCTATCTGTCTCTCTCTGTCTCTCTCTCTGTCTCTCTTTCTGTCTCTATCTCTGTCTCTCTCTCTGTCTCTCTTTCTTTCTCTATCTCTGTCTCTCTCTCTGTCTCTGTCTCTATCTCTCTCTGTCTCTATCTCTGTCTCTGTCTCTGTCTCTCTGTCTTTCTCTCTCTGTCACACACTCTTTTGTAGAGTTGTTACTCACTTTCTCTCTCCTCTCTCTCTTTGTCTGTCACCTTCTCCTGTCTTTTAGCCATCTCTCTACTCTCTCTTTCTCTGCCATACTCTCATTTCACTAATTTCTCACTTTCTCTCTTTCTGTTCTCTTTGTGTCACACACTCTTTTACTTATCTCTCAATTTCTCCCTCTCTCTTTCTCTCGTTTTCACCGTCACACTCTCTTTTATTTCAGTCATCTCTCTCTCTCCATTATTTTTACTCCCTCTCCTTCTTTCTTATTGCTTTCTTTCACCTCTCTCGCTCTCTTACACCCCCCTCCTACCTCACTAGATAGTATTTGGATTGATTTACAGTTTCAGGGACAGCTGAGAATTCTTAAGCCTTTTTTTTCACTGAGGCACAGCGAACCCACATGATACCAACTTCGGAATAATATGGCTTTCCACCCGTTCCCCACCACCCCCCGCGACACACACTCGACCCCTCTCTCTCACACACACTCTGATGCAGCGTGTCCGTCAGTAGGCTCTTAAGAGTCATTGACTCGAAGAGCAGCAGCAACAGAGAGGGAGAGGGAGGAGAGAAGGAGAAGAAGAGCGACAGAAGGAGAGGTGGGGTGCGGGGGGCACACCGGACACACTTGCCAACTTTCTGGGGCATGTGTGTGTGTGTGTACGTGTGTAAGACCAGTCAGTGTTACCATGCGACTGTGCGAAAACACAGCCCATAATATTTACACAGTTACATTTTTTTCCACTTCAACCTCCAGGGTGCAGATCAAGGGACAGAGAGAGAGAGAGACAGAGAGAAAAAGAGAGAGAGAGAGAGTCTATAAGTACAGAGCAGCATGAATGGGTGGTAGACCCTTTGTAAGTATGTGCAACTTTGTGTGTAGGAGCATGTGTGTGTCTGTGTGTGAGTGTAGAGGTTAAGGGTTCGTGTAAACACTAAAGAGGCATACTTTGTTACCCGTCGGCACATTTTCCAAGTCTGGTGAGGTTAAGTGTTCCATGTGAGTGGTACTGTTGACATGGCATTCAGAGGATGTGTGTGTGTATACGTGCGTGCATGTGTGTAGATAGAAAATATCTGTGTGCTGTTGTGTTTGAAATAGGTTTAAGTTTCATCCACATTATACACAACACATTGACATGAATTCACCAGTCACTTTATTTAACCATTGCAATATGCAATGTATTACAAACACATTGTTGAACAATAATGTAGATTAATTCACTTTTCTTGGGTTTTATGCAGTTAGGGCACAATCTGAGTTTTTTTACAGTGACTATCATGCTGCTGAGCACCGGCTGCAAAATAACTGTTATTGCCCCTAAACAAGCTTTTTTCTTCAGCTGTGACAGCGGAAGAACTAAACAAACTGGAAATAGTCTGAAATGCAGTTTGGCAAACAAGCTGGGCTATGATATGCTCTACAGAGCAAAGCCATGTTCAAGTTAACCTGGCAAGTATTGAAAAAGCCGAGGTGCACTTGAAATTGCGACTGCATTATTGCTCTGTAACATACAAGGCTACTACTTTTTTTCTGGCCGAAGAAACTGGCAATATTACAGCATACCTGTTATTGTGTTTGGAGCCTCTTTGCTTTAGTGTTTTCCTTGTTTTGCAGAATGTTTGCAATGAAACATTATAGAGCAATAAAACAATCCCTGTCATCTTTCTTAAATATGAAGAACTTGATTAAAACGCCTGTCTGGGTCACATAAGTGTTTGGTCACAGAACAGTAGAAAATGATGTGATTGGTTAAAGGTTTTTGCATATGTAGTCTTATGTGATATCAGCATTCCAAAATTTTGATGACACCCCATTAACTACTGTATTTTATTAACTTAAAAATGATCGGGTAAGTACTATACAGTTGAAAATATATGTTGTTTTATAAGAATTAGGAAATCTCTTGCTTATGACCTGTCTGTCTCTCTCTCTCTCTCTCTCTCTACCTCTCTACCTCTCTACCTCTAGTTGAGGCACCTGCAGTGGAGTCTGGTAATGGAGAGTGCTGTTCCATCAGACAGAGGGAACTACACATGTGTAGTGCAGAACAAATATGGGACCATCACACACACTTACCAGCTTGACGTGTTAGGTAAATACACACACACGCACACACACGCATTCACTCTTCCTACTGAAACATACCACCCTTTTACCCGTTTCCTCTGTGCAACTGTTTATCGTCTTCTTGCCTTTTTCTCTCTTGTCCAATCAGAGCGCTCCCCTCACCGGCCCATCTTGCAGGCGGGTCTGCCAGCTAATCAGACAGTAGTGGTGGGGAGCAATGTGGAGTTTTACTGTAAAGTGTACAGTGACGCTCAGCCTCACATTCAGTGGCTCAAACACATCGAGGTCAACGGCAGCCGCTATGGCCCCAACGGCACCCCATACGTCACTGTTCTCAAGGTACACCATCACCCATTCTTCTGAACATACACAACCCCTTCCAGCTGACGTGACCGGCAGGATCAGTTTGACCAGAGTCATAGTTAAAATCTAATATACACAGTTTTTTGCCTTAAGTCAGCCAAAACAGGTTTGGTGTCTGAACTTTGCTTCATTCAAGCAGTTATCAAGAAGCCTGAACTTTGTCCACTGTACCTTGGACCACTAACAGTGGGTCATGCAGTGTAAAACACTGAAACATCTGGAACTGATGTTTAGATTATAAGAGGTCTACCCATTAGATCTGATTTGTTCCGATCTCTGGTCCTGATAAACCTATGTCTGGAACAATTTGGTGATTTCTCCAAATTCTGATTCAGTTCATCATTTCATTGTTGTGCTGTACAGATATCCTGTTCAACCTACAATGATAAACTGTTAGAAGTCTAGAGCAAGGACTCTTGTTGGTATAGCAATGGCATTCCTGTCTGGCTGAGAAATTTAACTTTTAGAAATTTAATCTCCTGTATGTTTGGAGAATGCCTTTCAACCATTGATACTATGTAGATGGAGCCCAAGGTTCCATGAAGAGTCCAGTATCCTTCCTAGGGGTAACCCTGCTTTATCAGTGCCTCTGCAGCCTGCCACAGGGTGGATGGAGGGAAGTGTTCTCTCTCGCCCTCTCTCCTCTGAGCTGAAGTGAGGGAGAAGGGAGAGGGAGTGTAGAAGTGAGGGAGAGGGGAGAGGGAGCGAGGAGGCACGCACACACATCTGCTTTGGGCTAAGCTAACCGCCGCTCTGGCGTCACGCGGGGAGACAGCCGCTCTCTCTCCGCAGAGAGAGGAGGAGGAGGAGAGAGGGAACGAGGGACGAGGCGCCCGAAAAAGCCATGGAAAAAATGAGCGGGGAAGCGAGGGAAGGGCCGAGTCAGCAGGCAGAGGAGGGGAGAGAGAGTCGGCTGGCCAGACCGCCACTCTATTTTCGACTCCATATAATTGAAACAGTATTTTAGTGGGAGCTGTGCACCCTTCCCCACTGCACTCATCTGCGCAACCTCCAAACTCTTCCCCTCCCCCTCCCCCGTCTCACAGTACACAGTGACAGATCATGTGTGGCACAGTCTGGAGAGAGAGGGGGAAAATTGAGACAGAGAGAGAGACAGAGAAAGAAAGAGAGAAAGAACAAAGCACAAGTGTAATTGAAGTGAAGTAAAAGAGGGGGAGATGTGTTTGGAAGAATGAGAGGGAAAGTGAATTGTGTTTAAACTCATCAGCACTTAGAAAAGTCTTTGAGAGACTAAAGGCTTGGTTTGGTGTTGATGTCAATGCATAGAATCAACATCAGATGGCAGCGACTGCTAGCTTAATTTGTTCTGTGTATTTGTGTTTGAAATGCCTTCTCAATCAGCAACTGTGAAGTGGTACTGAGGTATATAGTGTGTTTGTGTGCAGAGAGAGAGAGAGGACGTTGCAGCTCACTCTATATGAGGACCCTTGGGGTGGGCAGTATAACAGTATGACACTGTTAAATCACTATAAGCAATGTATAAACATAGTAAGTAAATATATGCCAATGTTTATTATAAGATACAGATACACAAATTTCAGATATCCATGTTTCAACTAGTATGGCACTGGCAGCTTAGCTATAAACGCTCAGAAAGAAATGTACCCATCACTGTCACTGAGGTGGTACGCTCAAAGTACCTTTCCTTAGAATATGTAATTGTACCACATTTCTTTGCAGGTGCTTTTTAGATTGCACTGACTCCACAGCATCTGGCTTGACCTCCAGGCTTTTTATTTGATCTTTCTGTTTAAAAGCAGTAAGTTATGAAAAGGTACAAATATGCCCCTTTCCTTTGAGAAAGTGTAGTGTACCTTTAAAACTCAGGTAAAGTATGCAGTTAGGCCTTAAAGATCATGTTGTACATTTACATTGTACCATGGGGAAATAAACTTTACCTGGACAATTCCTTTTGTTCTGACATTGTGACATTACAAATTGTATAAGAGAGCTTTTTTTTTTTTTAAATGTTTTTATCGATTTGACACGATTTATGGCCCAAACTGAAGACCTAGCTTAGTTACGGTTCACCAACACTAAATAATACTGACAAACTGCATTAAAAATAGTTTTTTAATTGAAAAAGGGTCCTAAATAGTCTCATAAACCATGCTAATTTGAATGTAGTGATGCAGAGTGTGTGAAACATTGAATAAAACACCCTTTCTCTTACCATGTAACATGAGAGTATCCTTGAGTATTTTGATGTCATAGTTTGTCGTTTTTGTCCCTGCCTCGTGCCCGTTGACCGCAGGATAGGCTCCGTGTATCTGCAACACTTGTGAGGATTAACCGGTTACAGAAAATTAGAGAGATGAGTTTTTTATAGTGCCCACCTCTTATGCTCCCATATCTTAATGAGTTTGCTGTCATTTACTAAGTACGCATGCATGTGTGTGTATGTGTTTCTGCAGAGTCTGAACAGTACGAGTAAGGAATGTCATGTTGAACTCACTCTGTCGAATGTGACAGAGGAGGATGCAGGACAGTACTGGTGCACAGGCTCCAACTTTTTAGGAAAGTCTGAAATCTCTTTCTGGCTTACAGTGCGCCAACCAGGTAAACCCCACCCCCAAATGCCTCAGATAGACACCGTCCACTTTCAAACAACAGCTGGCTGTCAATCACACTCTCCTATCGGTGGCGGTGGCTTCTTTTAATTTTTGTGTTCCCTCCTGCACTCTTTTATTTATGGATGGACTGTATGTCAGACCTGCTTTGATGGCAAAGGGTGTGTGTGTGTGTGTGTGTGTTTGTGTGTATGTCTGCTTCATTTTACTCTTCACTTCCTCATCTTCTCCGATCGATGCGAAGCACAAGGTCTGAACTATAATGGAAACCAGGACTGCGTCTTACACACACAGACACACACACACACATATTCATATTGATTTCCCATACACAGCTACCCGCAACTGAACCATCGCTCTTTTTCTCAGCACACACACACAGACATGCACACAAACTTGGCAGCTCTCTCTGATTAATGGATGGCAGCGTTAACTACAGAGAGCTCGAAGAAGCCTTAAAGACATTAATGGCCACCTCACCACAGAGTATTTTAAACTCAACTTAAATAGGAAACAGACACAGAACACAGTCACTGAAGCGCCACTGAAAACACACAGTCTGGAAAGAGTAGGTCCATAAACCTCTGACAAATCAGCCTCCCACTCCGGATGCAAATACTGGCTATGTCTCTCTGTACACTCTGTATTGCACTATTTTAAGGGACTTCCATTTTTCAAGGGCTATATTTATAATCTTATAACCTGTAATACAGAGAAAGGACTCTCAATCAACGTATTTGAAGGTAGTGCAAGGTCAAGATCAGGTGGACAGGTAGAACAGAGACAGTTCAAAGTCAAATCTTCCAAACAAGCCCAATTTACATGGGAGTAGGTAGAATCATAAGGGTCAGGCAGAGCATGTTATTCAGAGTAGGTAGCAGTAAAGTAAAAAAAAAAAGAAAAACAAGAGTATCATAGGCAAGGCTACAGGCATAAGTCAAAAAACAAGCCAGATCAAAGTACAAGACAGATGAAGGCAAGGAAAACAGAACACTCAGTCCGCCGTGTAAGACAATACTTCACAAAGTTAGCTTTCGTAACGCCATCCTTCAATAGTGCTAGAAACATGAAGTAATCTAGACACTTGATTGTGGAATCACTAGCTCCCCTGGTGGTGAAGAGCAGCTCTGGACATCACACAAACCCACAATGCACTACAGTATGCTGTGTCCAAACTTTGCCCACTAGCGGACCTGGTGGGCTGAACGCTTAATCATTTTTATATGGAAATTGTAATTGCAAATAAAGGAATGCAGTTTTCAAATCGCAGTGTCTCTGCCTAATTAATGTGCTGTCTTTAGTTTTAAATGTGGATGTTTAACCCAATAGTGCAGTCCGGCCTCAAGTTCTGGAAAAAAGGTCTGAATAATCTAAACTGCAGTTACAGAATTAGTAAAAAATAAAATCACAATAAGAAGCAATGTTTTATACTGTTCTTGTGTTTCTGGCAAACAGAATAACAGAAGTGGGATCATTTCAAATTCTCTTTCCATGGGGCTCGATGCTGCTGGGGTAAGGTGGAGGGTCTCTTTCAGGTGGGCTTTGTGACAATCAGGTGGCAGGCTTGTCGACACGAAGCTTTGCTGATGTTTATCTGGTGTTGGGATAACAGCTTCTGTCTAGGTGATGGCCTCCATTTTCACCCTTTTTTCCTCTCAGGGGCTGTGGTTTATCTCTCTCTTTCTCTCTCTCCCTTTCCCTCTGTCCCCCCTCCTCCAGACGGCTGGCATTAACACTACGGATAAGGAGCTGGAAGTTCTCTTGCTGACCAATGTGTCCTATGAGGATGCGGGCGAGTACACCTGTCTTGCGGGGAACTCTATTGGCTATGCCTATCACTCTGCCTGGCTTACCGTTATACCAGGTACACATATTCTCCCGGTCTGACCGCTCACTGCCCTCTATCTGCTGCCATAGACATCTCCCTCGACTTCTTAAAGTGTGTCTTTTACTGCCTTGTATCCCATTAACCCTCTGAAGTCAAAAGTCAAAGCAGGTAATAATATTTTGATGTGACTTTAAATCAGTTAGTTTTCACTCTGTGGAAGAAAAGGCAGATTCCAGTTTTAATGTACCCAAACAACACAGCAAATCCAGCTGGCTCAGATTAAAACTTTTACACAGCAGTCAATCAGGTTTGTAAAAGATGGTATTAATATGCTTGAGTTGATTGAACTTGACGCTTTTGATTCATATTGTCATTTGGATGTAACCCTAATTCATTACATAACTACAGCATTAATTAGGTAATTATATAATTCCATTTAAATCTTCTTTGATGAGTTGTAGTGCTTTCTCACTAGTTTCCCACTCATTTCTTCACCATTACTGGTGTCCTAAATGCAAAATGTCACACATGTAATATAAAAGATAACAGAAAGTGTATATTGGGCTATAGAAGATTAGTGTATTGTGGAATGCAGAGGAGTTTTACTTAGTCTATTTGAGGTTTCATAATGTGTTGGGAACTCGTAACTTTTAGCTCAGTGTGTGCTGATGCTATTCAACCTTACTTTCATTACTCTACTCCTAACACCCCTGTGGGGAGCTACAATAATCGACAGCACACACATTAGTCTTCTTCCTTGCAGATACACACACACACACACACACACACATACTTTTCTTTTTTAATTAAAAAAAAATCTCTTTTTTGGCCTGCTCAAGGGAGCTTGTGATGCTCATGCCACATGAATAATGGTGTCCCCTGGGATAGGAGCTTTATGGGCTGTGTGTACCTGCAGGGGCGCATGATAGCTGCTTAATTAGTTTGTAATGAGGCTGTAAATTGATTGTGGGCTTTTGGCTTAATGACTCAGCTCTCAAACATACATTACTGGTAGACCTCACATCACTACTGATCTGTTCAGATGCTGGTTAGGGACGGATATTTACACCATGTTTTACTGTCTGAGTATCCACAAATATATTTAAAACAATGTTTTAGGTGTATGTACTTTAACGAACTCTCAGTTTACCTGAGGAATGATATCTTCAACAGCTTGTTTCACTCAGTTAAAAGTGCTAAGATGAAATTACTAATTGTGAGCTTACATGAATATTACAGTCATTCATAGTTTACATTCTGCCTATATTTTCTTACTGGTCATGTTAACTACTGTTGCTGAAACCATGTTGCAATTCACGTCTCTAATATTTGCTCCTGTACCCCTGTGTCAGCTGTGGAGTTGGATAAGGAGGATGACTATGCTGACTTCCTTATCTACGGCACGTGCTGCGTGCTCTTCATCCTCACTGTCATCATAATCATCCTCTGCCGCATGCGCATGAACACGCAGAAGACCCTGCCCACGCCTCCTGTGCAAAAACTCTCCAAATTCCCCCTCAAGAGACAGGTAACAGAAAGTAGATACAAGATTTGATCAGTCTACCCTACTCACACCTTTCTTTCTTTTTCTTCTTTCTCTCTTATTCATTTAGGTTTAATCCAGTTATCTTTCTACACTATGGCAGCATAATGTGATATATATGAATATATAAGACAAGTGCAAAGTTGTGTATTGCACAAAGAAATATACAGAGACTGAGTATACAGTATGAAGTGTGTGTGCGTGGGAGAGAGAGAGAGAGAGAGAGAGAGAGAGAGAGTGAGAAGGGGTGTTTGTCATAGCTGTAATGTAGCAGCAGGTTATTCATGTTCTCCCATGACTGCCAGAGTTTGGATCATATTTCACTTTCACTGCAACCCAGTCTCTCTCAGTTGTTTTAAAGATTTTAAACGGCAGCAGCTGCAGCTGAAAACACACACACACACACACACACACACACACACACACTCAGCTCTCATTCATTGATTTCAGGGGGGAGGGG
>JBBJLS010000148.1:12178338-12189252 GCA_037577275.1 Bryconaethiops microstoma | reverse complement strand
CTTGGCTGCAGGGTGAAGGAGATTAACCAGTCCCCCTCTATAGTGCCCTCTGGAGGCCGTGGAGTGGGACTGTTACACTTTACCTGGTATGAACGTTTTACTTCCAGTCGATCAATATCTCACTACATTAACTCACACTTCCTTCCTGCACACCCACAAACTCCTGATCCCATTTCAAACACAAGTACATTCGTAAAAGGATCTCAGACTGAAAATCTTCCTGTTGGGATCTTCTCCTCTGCTCAGTATCCTCTCAGGATATCAACACTGTCCCTCGGGGACCTTATCTTAACAAGCAGAATTCTGTTTGCATTTATAATTTTTAAGTTGCTTTAGTTCCACACGGCCTGTCTTGACTCTTTTTATTTTATTTTATTAATTAAAGTTATTGAGTTAAATAAAAAATGTGAATAATCCGCTCAGAAAGTGACTGTAGTGCAACTCATTTAAGGTAAAAAATTTAACGTTTTGGACCATGTTGTTTGCTTTAGTGTACATTTACCCTAACATTTACCTGGACAGTATCATTTTCTGAAAATGTAGTGATTAGATCATTGTTCTGGGAAAAACTAGATTTCAGTTTCTATTTTTAGTGCAAATATGAGTACAGAGGGACTCTGGTGGTACTTCAGACTGCGTCAGCGTTTAAATAAGTTGTGTTTTATACGGCGATCTGTTTCAGCAAGGCGAGGCTCAGCCTCACCCCAGGAGCTGAGAAGATGGAACAGCTTGGGTTCCTGCCTCTATAGTGCCATCCTTACGATTGGAGGAGTTTTCTGACCTGAATGTGTGACTTGGCATAATGTGGTTATTTAGAGCAACAATAAACATTTAAAACATATTAATTGTAAAGGGTGGTAATAACTTGACAAACCAAGTGTTTGTTTTTGAAAAAAACAAGGATTTCATCCAGGGTCTGGGGAGGTCTTAAATATCACATAAATGTATCATTCCAAAGGTCATTGCAATTATAATACAGAGTTAGTACATCACTTTTTGTTGGAGGAGCCCTGATTTCCCAATAAAGGTGGTCTTTTTTTGGCTAACTTGGAAAAGACTCTTTCTCAAGCATTGCTTGTCTTGAGCCACCGCTGCTCAAAAGAAGAGGAAGACCTGCATTAAGACTCTTCTCAGTCCTGGTCCCCTCAGTGAAGGAACGAACTCCCTCCGGCGATCAGATCTGTGGAGGCCCTCGCTGTCTTCAAGCGTCTTTTGAAGACACACCTCTTCAAGGAGCACCTTGGTGACTAACAAGTCCTCTTTTTTATCTCTTATACAGCTTTTCCTATATATTAAAAAAGACCCTCACTGTTGTCCATGTTTTTTGCTTACTTTGTACTAACCTCTGATTTTTTCTTTTCTTTTGACAGGGTTTGCTAACGTGTGCAACTTAGTTGGTAGTAACTTGGTTAGAAGCAGATTTGAGTCTAACTTAAAGTAAAGTAACGTGGCCCCTTATAGTCACACGGCACAAAAAGTGAAATTCTTTCCCTGCAATTAATACATTCACCAAGTGAAGCAGGGGGCTACCACCAATGAGGGGTGTACGGGGAGCAGTGTGTGGGGATGGTACCTTGCTCAAGGGAACCTCGGTCATGGCACTAACTGTTGAGATTCAAACCCACAACCTTTTGATTGCAGGGGCAATTCCCTAGCCACAAGGCTACCAGCTGCCCCAGGCATTAGCAGGTATGAAGAACAGACATGGACTTCTTTAAGCACTGATGTACGTCATTCTGGATAAGAACGATTGCCAAATGCCATAACTGTAACTGTGATTCCGCATTTAAGCATGATCACACTGCCTCAAGTGATACAAGTGTTAAGTTTAAAGCACCTTTACGTTGCCCTTTTTTCTCTTGCGCCCACCCATAATATCTGTGAGGGGCCTTCCACAATTCAAAGGCTTTTAAAGGGGACATATTATGCAAAACTCACTTTTTGCATCCTTTTGTATTTCCATCTGTGTCTCTACTGCTCCTACAAACACTCCATCCGTTTTCTGTGAATCAACTGAAAGATTTTGGTGTCAGGAATCATGCTTCTACGAGCCGTTTGGACGGCCCCCCATTGTGACGTCAGAATAGAGAAATTTGCATAGAACCACCCCTCATCTGTCGAGCCCCCACCCACTAGATTAGTTGAAGATCTGCCATTTTTGTCTGCTGGTTTTACGAGCACGGATAAGACTCCGAGCACTGTGGCTACAGGTAAAGGCAAGTCACTCATGAAGTGTTGTGTTCATCTGGCTCCGGGTCCGACTCGGGGTCGAACATATAGGGCTGGATAGCGCCTCTGTTTCACATGTGTTAAACATGCAGCGTTAGCATGGGATGGGTGGGGCGTGGCCAGCAACAACTTATTTGCATAAAAGTGACAGAGCCCTTAAACGGCTCATTTTGAAAGGGACTGAAACTGTCCAGAATAAAGCTGGTGAATCTCTTTATGTGAGAGTGATTTTGTGGAAAGAACTTCATGAACATGTTCTGTACAGCCCATAGACCTATTATAACTAAAGTGAGTTTAGCATAATATGTCCCCTTTAAAAACTACATCTCTACAGAAGATGCCTCTCTATTTCTCAGAGGCACTGTATGTTGGTCATTATCTTTCTCAGGACTGAGCACGCAACAGTAAAGCTGTGTCATCAGGTAGGTTTACACCGCTGAACAACTTTCATCTCTGCCTCCCCGTTCAACTTTTAATAGACATGTTTACTTGTTGGCCCTTCAGATACATTTTCTTTCATTAAAAACAAGATTGTTGGCATAGCTCACAAAGTTCAACTCCCTAGTACAAAGGGAGAATGTTTTTGAGACCTTGGTAGTCCCTTTTTAACTTGAAGGTTAGCTATTGACAAATCTTTTAAAACGGCATCTGACAATTTTGTTTTTGAGAACATGTTGTCATTGTGAGTGTTGAAATACAGATTACACAAATTCAAGGATACAGCAAGGTCAAATAGCTCTTACAGCGCGGTTCGGGCGTCTGTAGGATGCTCTTTGATACATGGGCCTTTTGTACACACTGCTGTTCAAGTTAGCAGCAGACAAGACCACTGACCGGAGTTGTTTGGGAAACGGTGAAAGGTGGAATAAAAAAAAAAAACACGTTTCCCCCTTACTCCAATCAGCCAAGATATGTTTAGGGCCAAGATTTAGCTCTTCTGAAGCTCTGGAGCTATGAGTCTCACTGTCAAGGTGGACAAACTCGCAGGAGACAGGCTGATTAGATACTTCTTTTTAATGGTGAAAAAACACCATTAAAAAGTCCAAAAGAAAGTCTCAGAGGACCTTCACTCTGAATAAACTTTAACAAAAACTGTGCTACACACTCCGTGGAGTCTCTGTAATGCTGCTGCTCAAGTAGTCACACCTACAAACACACACAGGAAAAGAGTCATAGGTACGGTAATTCGGATCCAAGAGCTGGGGCTCTCTCTGTCTCTCTCTCTCTCTCTCTCTCTCTCTCTCGATGCTTCTGGGGGCGGAGAAAGGTGCCACCCATGCGATCCTTCCCGACTCCTCTTTCTTTCCCTTTGGATGTGCGCAGGAATTAATGTACACAGTAGTAATCTCACTTTCTCTTATGTTACACAGCACAAAACCCACAATATTGAATTGAGTGACCACACAATAATTCTGAGGCATGGCTGGCTATTTAACCCCACACTCACACACACAACCAATTACACGACAAAGACAATCAACTGACACACCAGCGCACCTCAAAGCAAACACAAGACAGGTGGGCATATCATTAGGTACCTAGCAACCCAGCTAAGGAGGTAATAAAGTCCTACTACTCACACCTGGGCTGCCAAACACACAGCAAATCACGATGTCATCACTTCGTGCCCAGAGCTGTGTACCACCTAGTCCTCGGGCGACAGGCTTTGCTGGGGGCATGACTGAGCGGGCACAGACGTGACACTCACCTAGTAACTGGAGTTACTGGAGTATCTCCATCCTTCCCACCGCCATCACACTCCTCCCTCTGTTACACACCCACACAATAACATAAGTCAATAGGTCAAAATCATCAGATATAAGTTTATGTGGGTTTTGTATGCTGATTTCAAATCTGTGTTTAGTTTTTCCCGCATGTACAGTATTTGTGATAAAGCTACTTGTATATTACATGATACTGGTATAATTAGCATATAATAATCATATACTAAGTGTTTTTGAAGAAACAGTGGTAACTGACTGACACTGATCATTATATCTATACCACAGTGTGCGTCTATCTGACTTCACACTGAAAATATTGAAACAGTTGTTTGATTGGTGCCTGCGGTTTAATAAAAACCACATGCAAGTCTATTGTAAATCTAATATTACTCATAATTAAATAAGTTGATGTGACTGAAAAAAACAGCATGAAATCAGCATGAAAAAATGGTTTAGAAAAGTGTTGTGGTTTCTGATGATTGCAACAACAAAAAAAATTGTTGACCTGTGTTATTTAAATCCATTGTTTCCAACCAATGAATAATGAAATAAAATTATTACTACAATGATTACAGTTTAAATGCTGCAGATTCGTTCCCCGTCCACACATGAATAAATTGATTAAGACAGATCTCTAACTCTCTAACTAGGTCTGAATGATCAGAATTTAGGATTATTATCAGAAATATAGACTCTAAGATGATTTATAGTCTCTCTCTCTCTCTCTCTCACACACACACACACACACACACACACACAAACATACACACACTACATTTTGCTATAGTTACACAGAATCATGTGTGACATCAGGCTAGTTTCTAGCATACAGGCAATTAGCACCAGTTTTATAGCTTCCAAGCTTGTAAACGCTACGTTGATGAACTCGTTCCAAAGAGATCATTCTAAAAGTAGTTTTTTTATGCTACATATTATTCCAATATACTTGGGCATTCTTGGACATACTTGCACATGAGCATTTCGACAATGGTCCTAAGTCAGTCAGTCTGTTGATCAGTCAGTGACTCAGCAATAGACAGGGACGCTGTCCTACTGAGTAATATTTAGTTTAAAATAATAGTAGCATCCATTTTGAATTATATTTTTTACGTTTTTCCATGTTTATAGAGTACGGTGCCAAAAACCACATAAGTCTTTTTGATCACTTAACAGTATGATGCAGTTTGATGGAAGTGTGCACAATAAGTATGGGTGGCTGTTAGCTTCCAATACTTCTTCCTTACTATTCCTTTAAAGGGCTGTGTGCACTTGGGTGTATAATCAAGAATAATAAATATGTGTGTGCTGTTGTGGAAAATGAATGGCGCTTCTGCAGGGACTTAAAGTCTGAGCGGGTAGGATTTATAATGATAATTCCTATTTTATAAGACATCTGAGGTTTCGTGGTTTTTTCACAGGCTCCAAGAGTCAGAGGGGCCAGACCCCATCCCAGCTAGAGCACAGCTCAACTCCAAGATCCTGCTTTAGTCAGGGCACACACACATTATTCATAAACACTATTGTGAAATGCTTAGAAATGCTTCATAAGCAAAGAAAGAAAATGGTTGTATGCTTCTGATGTTGAGGTGAGGTGCGTGGTTAAGTATGTGTCCATGTGTTCATGTGTGTGTGTGTGTGTGTGTGTGTGTGTGTGTGTGTGTGTGTGTGTGTGTGTGTTTGTGTGAATGGTCTTCTCCTGTAACTGGGTCTTGGAATGTTGTCAGAATAACTATGCCAAATCAGCAATTAGTGAGGCTGCGTGTGAGACAGCCGTGAAGAAGAGTGAGGTTTAAGGACAGGTGTCCACAAGACACACATGCACCCACACACGTAAAGTTACACACAAACTCACACACACACACACACACACACACACACTCTCTCTCTCTCTCTCTTTCTCACACACACACACACACACACAGGAAAGGGAGAGAGAGAAAGAGGCTGTCATTGTAAAGCAGTGTAATTTAACTGGTTTGAAATGTCAACTATGTGCAGTAGCCAGCTGAAAGCTCTGCCACACATCAGGCTTTTACCTCAGCACTGCAATTATCTAAATGTCCAACTCCAATCACTCTAAGCCTAAATGCTTTTCCCCGTGTGTGTGTGTGTGTGTGTGTGTGTGTGTGTGTGTGTGTGTGTGTGTGTGTGTGTGTGTGTGTGTGTGTGTGTGTGCATGTGAGCAGCTGAGCACCTAACCTTTCCTATCTCACACTCATCTAAGGCAGAGAGAGTTTACTCTTCCCTCCGTCTCCCAGGCTGCCTGAAAATGTCTGACCCCAGTGGTCACTTTGTGAAATAAATAGTTAGCTTGTGGGGGGTCCCCAGATATGTACTGGGGTCTGCTTTCAGTTTCTGTTACCACACTTTACAAAAAAAGAAAACAGCAAACCAACAGCTCAAACCTACACCACATTCAAGAAAGCAAGTGTCCAAAAGCAAAAAGTATAATTACAGTATTGCTGTAGTTAAAAAAAAAAAAAAAACAGTTGCTGATGTTCAGTTCAAACAAAACATACATTTATGCTTCTGATGAATGGAGTACTTTCTTTGAATGAAATTCACCCTTACTGTCATTTCTTTACACTTGCTTTTATACACACAGTTTAAAAGATTCCTGTGTTATGCCTAACATACAGCATACAGATAAGAAAATCTACCTAAACATATAATAGTGAGGTTTCAATAAGATTATGAAGAGGCAGCTGAGATGAAAGGTTAGCTGATTAGTTATCACAATTCCAAATCATTATAGTTTATACATTATATTTTGGCACCTGCAGATTCACCAGTACCAACAACTTAAGACCCCTAAAGGCTTTGTTCACCAAAAGTCTGAGTATGCCTCGCTTTTCAAAATGTATAATAAAATAGGTATACTCTGGTGTATCTGAAGGGTTTTGTTGCTCAACACGGCAAGGAACCTCTTTCTTTGTTAGGAAGGATCCATTTGATAGACTGCTGTTTTTGCATGATGTGTATGTGCAGGCAATCACTTTCTCTTGATGCATCTCAAAGCCGGGGACGGAGCGCAAGCTGAATTTTTTATTGCCACCTGCATCGCTGTTATGTCACAAAAGCCTGTCCTATTTTGTTGGACCATTGAAATGCAGCCGAGATTTCCTTTCAGACCTTCAATTACCCACAATCTTATGTAAGAAACAGGTCTCAGTGTTAGGTACGCTAGGGCTTTTCATATATTCACATTCACAGATGCATTTCAGTGAGCCATGACATGTTGGTGCAAGCTATTAGGGCCATCTGAATTGTGCATCACTGAACACGGAAAAGGTCTCTGCAGGCTTATCTACAACCTTGACATCTGAAATAGTGATTTTCTAAAGTAGTGGTTTCCGACTTCTTCCTTCTTACAAGCTGCTACACACCCACTTCAACCAGGGAAAGGCTTGTTAATCAGTTGATTAGTTGGATCAGGTGTGTTGGGAGCATTGGAAAACTCTAAGATGTACAGATCCTGGTACACAGAGCAGGCAGCCATCTGAAAAGGTTTATTTCTGGTTTCAAATACTGTACATAGTGCATAGTGATCCAGACATGCAATCATAATGTAACTAACAAAATTTGACTAGGTGTGGCCAGTGTAGCGCACAATAAATATCAGATGTTCAGTGTACCTCTGTGAGGAGACAAATGAGTCACATCATCACATCAGCAGCTATTAGCTGTCAAGCAATGTTTGTAGTATTAAATGTGTAATCTAACTTTGTCTGACATGAAAACATTACAAGTGTTGCAAGTGTTGGTACCACAATCATGTGCATTTACAGCTGAAGTGAAGTACAAACCATGTTGCGAAAGACATGTTGCCAAAAGGGTTATGCCTAATGGTTTCTGAAGGACCTGGAATAATGTGAGGTATTGATCTAAGTTAGCTTTGTTCTACTGATGAACATCCCACCTTGAATCGAAGGAACCTGGCACCAAAACAAAATTCTCACCTTATTGTAATTCTTTTCTAGATTTAGCCTGATCCACAGCCTTTAGCTTCCATACACAAATTAACAGAGCTGACATAGCAAAATCAAGGAAAGCAGATAAAGAAGATTTCATTTAATTTCATTCAAACCCGAACTTCAAATGTACTGCACTCGCTGTTCTTTGTCCAGAACATTGCATATGACAGCACGTTCTGCAGTAGTTTGGTTTAGCTCTGTCGAAGTTTGAAATGTGTAGCCAGTTCGCCTGTGATCTATTTAGCTCCAGAGCAGAGCAAACAGTCAGTTATATCACCAAAAACAGCATGAGAAGTTTAGGCGGAAGACTGAGATGAAAGACGAGGAGATAAAAATGAAGGCGAAGGAAAGAATGAAAAGATGCACGCACATGCAGGTGAAGAGCTGCTGTCTGGAAACCATTTCTACTGAACTGGGCACCTGTTTTTTGTTGTTGTTGTTTTTTATGTTTATTTGTTTTTTTGTTCTTTTTGCTATGAGATATGGGGTTATTTCATGCATACACCTAGAATTGTATTAACCTGCACATTTGTCTAGGGAGGCTCTAAATGCACTAACTAAATACATGACATGCACAGAAAATGGAAACTGCGTGTTTTAGCTCTCAGAGACAATCTGGCTAAAGGCCAAATAGATTAATGAGCACTTTCTTTCTGCTGCGTGTGCGTGCATTGCGTGTGTGAAGAACAAAAAGAGATAACAGAAGAAACAGCTCCAAGCAGACCAGTAGCACCCTCATTAATAAAGAGGAATGTCATCCAGTGCTTAGCGTGCATGTGTGTGTGTGTCTACAGATGCAGCCATTCTCCGTAAAAGGTAAAGACTTTAATTTGATGTTCTTCAGTTCAGTGGCAGTTCAGTAGATAAGGGAACTGCTCAGGCCTAGTCGTACTGGGAGAACTTTCGTTGTTTTTTTCACGGCTGGTTGCGAACAGTTTGTGATTCAAAGAGAGAGAGGGAGGACTGTAGACGTATTTGCTGTGAAATTAGCGGCCATTATAAGTGACCAGACTGCTTCCACATGTGCAAGCTGCCTATCAAACTGGTCAGGGAATGAGAGATACAAAGAGAGAGAGAGAGAGACAGAGAGAGAGAGAGGGTTTAAATTGTTCCCTCAAAAGACATTTGTTAAATATGCAAAAAGAAAACAGAAAACCAGAGGGAGGAATTAATCGGCTCATGGTGGACACTGCACTATGCTGTTAGTGCACACACTCTCACACTTTCAGCACACGTTCTGGCCCACCTTATCTCAGTCTTAAACTCCTACAGTCCCAGTAAAAGTTTCTGTACACACCAGTGAATGTCCTACAACACCAAGAGAAGACCAGGACATACATTAATTAATGAATGTTGGAGCATATCTGAAACTCTGAGTATTAATCTCTCAAAGAAAGACATTATAAAGAAATGCAAATGGTTGTGTATATCCCTGTCCTAATCAGTGGAATTAATGACAGTACTGCTTTGAAACACAATTGATTTATTAAGACAGGAACCCTTAGGGTCTTGGAGGCCTTCAGAGGAAGCTTAATGATTTCTTGAACATATAAATTATGCATTTCTTTCGTTTTTAGTATTACCATTATTATTATTCATATTTTAAAGAGGCAAGATATGCAGTGCTGCTGTTATTTCAATATGAAATTCTGGTTAGAAACAATAGGTTTAAATTCTTGAAATGCCCAGGGGAAAATTGTCCAAATAATTTCTCTGTGGTAAAAAGGTAGATGTAGCTAGGCAAGTTCTCGCAATCGTTAGGCCTTCAGGTGTTTGGTACCTAACGGGTCAGATTAACCTCCAACATAATTGGGAGCTGACATTGTAATCAGTCATGATTTGAAGTGAAGGCCAAGCCACAATAGTAGTTTGCTTCTGGATTAATTTGGGTAACGGTAAGAATTAATGGTGCAATGTTTTTGAATGAGTGGGAATTCAGGAGGATTTACATAAAAATGGCAATAGTTTTAAAGCAGACATCTTACTTATCAGCAGCATACCGTTCAGGCCTAAACGGATGTTTTCCTCCTTTATTTCCATGCCGAAGTTCCTCCTGTTTTATTTGCTCAAACAGAGACGCATAAAAAGTAGACAAACACACACACACACAAGTGACAAGTCTGTTCTATTGCTTACCAATTAATCCTCTCCAGGCTTGGTTTATTTTGTGTGCCTTTTTTTTTAGTGTTTAGTTTGTTCTGGACAGATTTCAGAGTGAGGGAGGGGTGTGTGTCAGTTAGTGTTTGTGTGTGTGTAGCGAGGTTTTGGGGTACATGCTCCGAGGGGTCCCTCTCCCTGACAACTGTTGTTGGGACAGAGAAGGCCAGTCAATAGAGTCCATTCAGTGCGCATTTCCTGTAGAACAGAACCGGAGAGAAATGGAGAGTGAGAGAAAAGGGGTGTTGAAGGGGTGGGGGGGGAGCTAGAGGGAGAGAAAAAGAGAGGGAGAGGGAAAAGAGGAGGGAGGAAACAGTAAAAGTTTTGCGCTGGCATCTCCTTCCTGTGCGAGTTTTTGTGCCAGCTGTCTTTAAAAATGGAGGTCTCACACACACAATGCTCTGGCCCCCATCTCTCTGTTAACACACCATTCTAGCAGTGCCAAGACAGCCAAACCGTGATCAATCAGCACATCTGGAACGAACGCACGCGCGCGCATGCACACACACACACACACACACACACCTGCAGACAAGGAAAATCTGGACACCCATCATGCTCATTGTGAATGCATATCATTTGCACTACAGAGCCCTCCTGTGTCTAATACCACTGTGTTCTACTGGAAGGAGGAAAAAAAAGAGGACAAGTAGTAACACAAATCATATTCTATAATACACCATTACTCATTTTCCCTCCAAACTGTCATGCTGAATCCAGGGGTGTGTGTGTGTGTGTGTGTGTGTGTGTGTATGTGTGTGTGTGTGTGTGTGAGAGAGAGAGAGAGAGAGAGAGAGAGAGAGAGAGAGAGAGAGAGAGAGAGAGAGAGA
>JBBJLS010000148.1:12146085-12171427 GCA_037577275.1 Bryconaethiops microstoma | reverse complement strand
AGAGAGAGAGAGAGAGAGAGAGAGAGAGAGAGAGAGAGAGAGAGAGAGAGAGAGAGAGAGAGAGATTGAGATTTTGAGGTCTTCTGAGTACACAAAGTACGCAGTCCTCAACCTCAGCATTCATACTAACTAAGGCATGCAGTTAAGGTTTTTTTTTTTTTTTTTTTTTACAGAACGGATAGACTTGTTTTCACCTCCATTGTGCCCCAGACACACACCTTAAGCAATCTCTCAGCATCAGGCTACACTGCTCACCTCAAAACTAAACAAGCAGCCAGTGCAGGTTGGTTTAACAAGCCAGGCCTGTTTGTGCTAAGATGTTTAACTTGAGGTGTCAACACCAGTAAATTTACAGAGAACAGAGCACTCTGAGAGATTGCATTAAATTGAAGTACATGAAAAGTACAATAAACCTTATATTTCCTTCTCCTGTTATTTCCATTTTGGAGACGCAAAGTTTTGTTATCACTGCGACATTACAAAAGCTGTGATACTACACTGGTTTTACAAGCCAGGCCTGTTTGTGCCGAGATGTTGAACTTGAGGTGTCAACACAGAGAAATAAGCGACTTACAGAGAACAGAGCACTCTGAGAAGGCAACCAGCCGACACAGAGCTTTTTTTACAGGGCAAAATGTACTGCGACACACTTTCTCACCACTTCACAGGCCTACAGTATTATTCATCCTGTTTCACCAACGGCATTTACCTTTGTGCACTGTCAGCTCACTTCGCTTGGCTCAAGAACGGATGAAGGCAGTGAAGTGATCTGTCGGTAGAGTAAGATTGTTTGCCTTGATAAGATCTCTTTAGATAAGAGAAAATGTCTAGGAATAGGATGAGCAATCTTATAAGATCTCACAACAATAGAGCCTACCTTTAAGATGCCTTAGATTGCCAGGATATCATTTTTGAAGGGTATAAAGTGTGCAGTTTTTTTTTTATCCATTCAAGATGGCACACGGTTGGAGATTGGGGCATGTATGATAAATGAACAGTCTGGCACCCAGGCTGTGGTCATGTAAAGGCCATTTTTGAGTGCGTGTTTGAGCTGTGTGACAAAAGTGCAAGGTTTAGTTTGAATGTCAGTTTGGAAATATTGAGATGCAATAAAAATGTGTGCTAATAAAAGAGCAGTTCTCAACATTTTCAAACAATCCGAGTGACATATGGAACAGTCATTGAATAGATTCTATTACCTCTCAAACGGGAACAGTTTGAAATGGCTGAATCAGTAATGGGAGGCTTCTGTTTTGAGTCATAACTCCCCCGGTCTAGTCAAACTATTATAGGAGGCCTATGCAGTGAAGCTGGGGCCTTGGGTTAACACTGTAATTAAACACAGGTACTTTAACTTGCCACATGATTTCAAGTCAACATTACCATCCATTTTTCCAATATGCCTTGGCTGCCAGCCAATTAATTTGGTTTACTGAACTTGCTGGGGTCAGAATTGCAGTCTTTTACGATCACTGATGCATATATTGCTTTCCATTTTGGTTTCAGTTGCACTCCTTACAAAAATATTCCTTCTACTAAACTTTTTGTTCCACGTAGTAAAAGATAAACTCTTATGAAAAATGCTGAGTAGGACTAAATATGCTTCAGAACCCACACACTTAAAGTGTTTCATAATCTCGAAGGGCATTTCCTTTTTGATTGCATCCTATTCACCATTTCGAGCAATGATTCTTTATTCACAACAAATATTGTTGTGTGTTTCTTCTCATTTTCTGGTCCACTGGATGCAGTTCTTTTACGTTTGAGTGTTCTACTTTTGAAGACTGGAAAAGCTTGTTTCTCAGTCGACACTTCATCCATTTTCTGTTCTTCCAGCACCAGGTTGATTTCATTAGGATCCCTTCTCAGAAGCTTTTTCTACAGTCTGTGGTTCATGAACTAAGCAGAAATGTCTAAACAGGTCTCCTGACATCAAGCTTATTAAGTTACTGATTTTTTAAACTACTTTTTAACTAAAATTGTTTTATGTTAACACCTCTTTATACCAACCAGAGGATTGCTGTAAATATGCAGTTTTAGTTTTAGAGGAAATTTCAAAGCTCCATTCAGGTTTACAGAAAAGTGCCACATTAGGTCAAGTATTTTTTTGGGTTTTTTTTACACACAGCAGTATTTCTCAATTCTGCAAGTTTTTTTCATGCACTGATTTTGAAGTGATGCTACAGTATGAGTTTTTAACCTGAATGTCTATGTTCTGCATCAATATCATACTGTCACTAACCATTAAAATGAATTTTTGCATGTTTTTTTGACAATCGTTTGGCCTAAAACACACGCACATATTAAAAAGCTGAATTCAGCATTCATGATAAGGATGAAATCAAAGGCCTTGTTAATTAGCTGGTGAGTCCAGGTGTCTTAGAGAAGACGCAAGATACCAGAAGACCAAGATTTAGAGGCTTTCTGAATTTGAGAGAGAATCTTAACCCAGGCTACAGGCTTGTTTAAAGGCCTCTGTTGCTGAAGTACCAAAACAGTTACTGAGCATTTAAAAGGAAGGCCTGCTAAGAGTTTTTGGACGTTTGCATGTACATCAGCATGCAAATAATTCCAGCAGCCACAGAAAGTGAAAAAACTAGAGTCAGGTCCTAATGTACCAGGTCACAGACAAGCGGTAAATGGCACTGGGCATGAAAAGACATAAGGCATAGAGTTGGAAAAACAAATGGAAAAAAAACAACAAGTGAACAAAACAAAAGGATGATATATGAATAAGTGATATTTGTGCAAAATGAAAAGGAAAGGGTTTCTCAGAATCAGTTTGCCTTATTTTATTCAATACTTTGGAACCACTGAGAATTAAAATGAGTATATTTACATCTGAATTACTCAGAGCAAAATAAAAAGCTGTCATATTACGCATCATTAATTTTGTAGTAGTAAACTCAATTAAAAAAAACAACACTGAATATCACTCTACTTTTTGGATTATTTTCAAATATAACATCTTTTTTTTTGCACTTGTTCCCCCTTTAGCTTTAAATAATTACAAAATGAATAAATAACACATTGCATAGAGGTACAATTCTCCTCCTTTCATTTCAAATATTTGGTGAACTTAAAATAATACAAAGAATCATTTGACTATTAAATGCCAATCCACTGTACACTTGTATGGTCATAACCATACAGGGCATGACAAAGTATAGTACTCCCAGCTTACTTTCTGCACATATTCCAAATTTTGCTTCAATAAGCAGTATGACCAATTATGCAGACATTGTGCAGAATTTTTAATGATTAAAATGTGTTCATTTTGGTAACATTAGGTTTTGTTTAAGCACCTTAAGATCTAAAATGAAAAACTTGAAAAATACAGAAACTCAAGCAGTCAAATACTATTTCATGCACTGTACACCAAGTCTATAACAGCAAGTGTTGCTTTCACAACTCCAGTGACCGCAGAGGGTCACGAGCAGTTCTGCCAGTTGAAATCATTGCTGCTCTAAGTCCTCAACATGCTTTCCTTTCTATAGGGCACACCTTTCTGACACCAGTACGAACCTACTAACCTCATCTAGCGCTCTTTAAGATTTAATATAGAACTATAACAAGTACCCACATGAGTACACCACAAACAGAACAGAGTCAAAAATAAAACTAATTTCAAATTCATTGTTTAAAGGGGAAATTCAAAATTTCTGCATTATTCGATCATCAAAATCATTACGAGCGGTTTGATGTGAAATTTCACTGAAATGTACCCACTTTTCTTAACGTCGCTGGTGATAAGGAAACAGGGGTCATGATGTCAATAACAGCAAGTTTATTTACTATCCAAATTAACAAGTGAACCTACAGATTTTTATATGTAATACTGATAATGGTGAAATAATGGTAAATCTAAAGTTTTTTTTTCAATCTGTTTTGCCTTACCTTGCATGTATTTTATTCAAATATTTTAGCCACAACCTTATTTCAAAACTAATTAAACAATGTCTCAGGCAACAGAAAATATATTTGTAACATTTCGTATATCACAGCCTTGTGCTACATAGCTTTTAAAAATGAACTTTTCATGCATCTGGTTTCTATCACCACCACTGTAGAGAAATACAGGTCAATAGCTTTCTCTACAGTGATGGATTTCACAATAATCCATCAAACCACCTAAATGTTTTATACATAAAGATTGAAATATGCAGAAATTTGGAAAACTTGGAATCCCCCTTTAAATAAGCCCAAGCTCTGGACTGAACACAGTACTGTTGCGACGTCTTCCGGAGTTTTTTCCCCTGCCTTCTCCTCCAGTTGTCTCCTATTCTACATGTATCTTCCATGTGCGTACCTCATGAAAAAGCTATCGCTCTGACCACATGGCTTTATAAGAAAGCCAAACAGCAGCAGCAGTGCATGCTCAAAGTAAAAAAATAACATAAATGTTCATCTTTTCACTCCTGCCACTTTTTCAAAGCATACTCCATCTTCATCTTCTTCAAACATCTCCACTAGCACCTGCAGCCCTTGGCATACATTACACAAATGTACCTGAGTCTGGATCAAGCCTTCAAAAATAACAATAATTTTTTAAAAAGCTTTAAATAGTGCAATCATATATATCAGCATAGCATTTCCTGCTCCCTTTATACAACAGACACAATAGAATGAGATTATAATGTAGAGCAGATGACCTACAGGTTTAAGGCCTACATGTTGACATGCAGACAGAAGCTGCACAAACACAGACTGTTACTGTGGTGAGGGTTGACCTCTGTCCCTCGTCTGCTGCCTTGCTAAAGCTTATGGACACAATCTGAAATAATTAGGCACCCTGACTCTGTAAGTGATCTATCTTGCACCCTTGCTCTCTCTCTCTCTGACGCAGCACAGACACCGTGCTTTCAGCTCAGACACTCTGTTCTCTCTGTGTGACATGTTTAGGGTTGGGAATGATGTATTCACTGTCTGCTGTGCCCTGTGCAACTATGCTATGCTGACAAAATACTCTGTGTGTGTGTATTAGTGCGTGCGCACATATTCCGCCTTCGCTTGCTACCCTCTCCATCTATGGTGTGTGTGTTTACCCAGTGCTCAGACTGACTGTACCCAGACTGGCCTCACCATGCCGACTCTGAGGCGAACCCTACACTGGCCCTGTCTGTACGCTCCGAGCTCCCTCCATCTTCACTTATCCAAACAAACACACGCACAAATCCTCACACACACACACACACGCACACACACACACACACACTTGGAGCACCTAACAGCACCCTCTCTCAAACTTCTCTATCCTGTGCAGTCACATATAACACCCTGGCCCACCATTACAAGAATATATAATTGCAATTTGTTCCAAGGCTAACTATACTCCACTATAAAACCACTATAGGTAGCTTTCAGGTAGCAGTAAAAAAAAAAAAGGGAACACTGTTAAAGGATTATATCCATCGTTTTTCAGCCTAAACTCTATCTGCTGCATCTGTAGCCTTAGTTTTATTACCATAAAGTAGTATTTCCCAACCATCCTACTTGAGGCCCAGCATCCAACACATTTTAGTGCTTTCCCCACATTTTAGTGCTTTTCTATATCTGCTTTAAGATAGTAAGAACCAATTAGCTGGATCATGAGTGTAAGGAGGAGGGATAACACAAATGTAACAGGTAGTAGGCCTCCAGGAACAGGGTTGGGAAAATGAACAAGTTTTCCTGTGTTTAGAAACAAACAGAAAACCTTTGACCCAAAACTGTCTTGTAATACAAGCCAACATCAAAGTTAATGTCTGTGGTAATCATCAGTTTGCTACAGATGCAACAGATACATACAAGGTTATGTAACGTTAGCATATTTCTTTACATATTTTAGGGGAGGGCTGTCTTCTCTACAATATTTCATCTATAAAAGGTAGATTGCTTTTAATTGTTTGGATTGTCAGCAAGTTTTTCTTGTGAGAATTAACAAAAAAGAAAGCTCATTAAACATATGCAGCCAAGATTTAACTCAGTTAGAGTTGGGCTAGAAAAACTGATTAGTGCATTCAGGCAAAAGAAGTGCCACAAGTTCAGGTTCTTTGAAATACATTCGCCATTTCAGCTCCTAGTTATTAGACAATATTTACAGGTCACCCAAACTACGTTCAGTCACATATGTTAAATAATTCAGGTGTGATGTGAAAAGGACGTGGTTTAAATGAAAAAAAAGAAAAAAAAACACATACAAAAATGAATGAATGACAGCAGTGGAATGATGAGGAGGATGACTGTGTGCAAAATGAAAAATTGTCTCGGCAGCAATTACATCACTGCGAGCTGATGGTTAAGGGGTGAAAGGAAAGATTGTTTCGAACATTTATCATTTAGTATCGCTTCTTTTCAAGTAGGAACCCATGGGCTTTTAGCACCAGTATCTCCAGTGCTCCTTTCCCACTAAACCATAGTTGCAGATCTAGTTCTGAACTTTAGCTGCCTCCTCCTTTTCAGCTTTTTCTTTGGCTTTCTCTTTCTCCACCAGCTTTTCCTCTTTTTGCAGCATCACCATGATCTCTGCCACCTGCGTAGTGGAGATGTCGATGTCCTCCTTATCGATCAGCTCCACCACCTGAAAAACACAGGATAAAACGATAGATACCTCATTATCTCAGATTTTTAGACCAGGGGTTTTCAAAATTGCTTCCAGTACATTGCTGGAGGAGTAGTGTCAAGCACAGCTTAGTCATTTCCCTGGTCAAACAAAACAGATTAAAGCTCATCTGATAATTACTGGGTTCAGCAAGTATGTTTAAGCAGGGGGATTACACCAGACCTCCAGGATCAGAATTAAATAACCCTCAGTCTACACCAGTGGTTCCCAACCTCAGTCCTGGAAGCCCCTTAGCCCTGCACGTTTTAAAGGTTTCCCAGTTCTTACACACTTCATCCCAGGAAAGCCTTTATGTCTGCTTAATTACTTTGATCTGTTGTGTTGGTAGCACTGAAACCACAAAAATGTATCAGCACCATTCTAGATCAGGGTTTCCGTTTCTTTGCAACCTACAGCAACCGGTCACGAACACTTCAATGAACCACAAGGTCATTTAATTACAAACAAATAACACACTACTACTAATCAATCAGCCTATCAAGTGTGCCGCAATATTGTATTTAGTCATTTATTTTGGATGGATAAATAATGGACAAATGATCACTATATTGTTCTTATTTAAAATTAAATTTGGTTAAATGTATGTATGTATGTATGTATGTATGTATGTATTTACACATACTATTTACATATATATTCATTGGTTATTGGCTTGATGTGGGAATTACAGCCAATAAACTGACAGACCTAGAAGAAAGCATTTTTGATTATTAATTTTGATTATTTGACTATTAATAATGATTAGTCATGATTAGATTCTATAAATGAAAAATGTAAATATAAATTTCAGGTCTTTTCAAGTTATTAAAATTGATAGCCTCATAGACATCACATCATCATTCTTTTATTTAAGTAAATGTTAGTAACCCATATCTGCCCAAACATACTCTGTGTAGATATGTAGATCAGATAGTGAGCACAGAAAGACAATATCCAAACATGAATTGGCAGGCACAAAGACAGACTAAGGCCCTGTTTTTTCTCTCTGCATGTCATGGTTTCCTCCTTTTACCTTCATAACATCATCAATGTCTATCTTGCCATCCTTGTTTTCATCCAGTGCGTCTGCGATGCTGAGCAGCTTCTGCTCTGGAATGCTCTGGATCTGCCTCATTACACCAATGAGCTCGTTGATGCTGATCAGGTTCTCCCTAGAGGATAGGAACATACTGCATACAGGAAACGATTACTCGCTAACACAGAAAATGAGATGATGGAGGAGGAGCAACTCGGTTAATGAACCAATCGCATGCCGCCAATGCTACAAAGGGTTCCCAGAACACAGGATGCAACGGTATGTACTATGTAATGATTTATGTTTTTTTCCTGTCCAATAAAAACTTTGTCCAAGTGCTAAAATGACATTTTAAGAAAACTTTTTCGAGCAACATTTTTGTGATTTTAGCACCAGAAAAGCAGAGGTAACTTTTTTGGTACGTTAGCTGACAAGATAAGAGCAACAAAATCACTAAACTCTGCATCGCACTGGTCCGCCTCCCATAAGTTTTGGAAAACAGACGACGATGATCAAAAGAGCAGCCCACATGATGAGGTTAGCAAATGACAAGCGGATTTGCTAAAGACTAATTAGAATGAAACCAAGATGAACTGATCACACTGAAACATGAGAAGAAAACTAAGGAGTGTTAGTGGTACAGATTGCAAAAGACACCACAGCATCTCCTTTTCTTACCTTTGTAAGTCACTACGTTTCTCAAAGAACAATCTATAAAAAACAACAAAAGGAATCTATTAATTTAACTGGGAACCCTTTCGGTGTTCAGTTTAAGAACACCTGACTTAAGCTCCACGTGCAGTCATCCTCCCACCACCATTTTAGCGTAAATTACAAATAAACAGTATTTACAGCACATACACGCTACATGTAGACCACATACACAACACACATGTACAAATACACAAGTAAACGATTCATACAAACAAGAAACCCAATTCAAACAAGCCAGTTTTTCTTACCCAACAGGTGGCGTAGATCCACTGTCCATCTGTCCATCCAGCACCAGCTTATCCTTCTCCAGTTCATTTATTATCTTACCCATGCGGCTGATCATGCGGCCGACACGGCGAGTAAGACGCTTACTGGCTTTTGACTCCTCCACTACTTTCTCCTGCCCAGTCTTAGACAGCTCCTTCTTTATCTCCTCCAGGTCCTGAAGTACAGCGGGGCAGAAACAGGACAGAAGTAAGGAACATTCTCTCACAAGTAGGCTTTTTAGTGGAGAAAGAACAGCTCCATAACTGTCTGCTTTACTCTGTTATTCTCTATTGTTACAATGCATCCATCTGAAGGTCTATGGAGGAATGTTGTTTCGTTGTGTACTGTGTATATGGCTAAAATGACAAGAAACCTACTTAACTTGACCTTACTTGATTCGATTCAATTTTGGGAGCATTAGAATTTATTAGAATATTAACAGGTTCATTTTTTGACAGAAACAAAATTTGAGGCACTAGTTTCACACACAAAAATGCTGTCTATATTTCAATACTTTGTAAATAGTTTCTTGCATCACATTTATATTTGTATTGAGCGAGTATTTTCTATTACTCACCTAGAGAAAATGTGTGAAATGATTTCCCTGCTCACTACACACACGATCCAACTAATCAGCTAATTAATAAACCCTTCCTGGGTTGAAGTGGGTGTATTACAGCAGGGGAAACACTAAAAGGTCTAGCGGAAAAAGAATTCCATGGCCTAAGAAACCCATGTGTGCTAAGAACTGAAACTGGATCAATTTGATGCAAGATACATTGATCAGCCTCAATATAACAACCACAGGTGAAGTGAATGACATTGGTTATCTTGTTATGAGAGTGACCTCTAGTGTGCAATCCAAACTAGTACTGGGAGTAAATGCATTCCCTGAGGCTGGTTACAGAGGCTAAGAACCAGTTTACATTAGTAGCAGTACTTTAACTATGTCTGATTTACAATCAAAGAGACAGAAGTGTGCCTGTAAGGCTCAGAGGGAACCCAAGTGATTTTATTTTTCCCAGTGTATTCTCCCTCCCAGACTCACTTCATTGTACTCCTGCACATCATCTTTTAGCTCCTCCAGCTCCTCCTTTTCCTTGGTGAGGAGTTTCTTCTGCTCCTTCAGTTTGGTACAGGCGTCACTCAACATGTCAATCTCCTCCTTAGTGATCTCCTCACCCTGATGGGTTTCAACATCACAGTTAGTTCATCACATAGTCTATCGCCACATCTTCCCAGCTCATCTATGCACATGCAGTGTCTGAACAAGAAGGGGAAGACACAAACATCCTATAGCACCACTTCAGGGTTGTTAAAGGGTTACAGGAAGGACAGGGTGTACTAGACGTGTCTTTACAGACAGTGTGGTGTGTGCTCGGTGACTGTTAGTGGGGTTACACCACAGCCTCAACCAACAAACAATGGGTAGAGGAGTGGAGCAGGTTACACTAGATAGACTAATAGATTTCTGTTCTTCATGAACATTTCAACCAGAAATTTCGGTGTGATGTTTCTTTTTATGGCAAGACACTACAGGGCCTACAAGCATGACAATTTTGGTCCAGCCAATCCTGTAGTAGATGTTTAAATAAAATGCATCTACATAAATAAACTGTTAAGATCTGTAAAGTTCAGCATGTTTAGTCAGGTCATGTCCCTCACATCCAACCATTTTTTCCAAAATGCAGAAACTTTAATAAAGGCTTAGCTCATTTACACTTATCACAATCATGTACAGTTATACATTACTGAAATGCTGTCAAATCTAAATATCTAATCTATCTAAATCGTCTCTGTGCTAATAACAAGATTTACATAAATTATACACATTCTGAGATCTCAAAGGGGAGCAAAACTCTGAGGGCTTTTATTAAAACAGTTTTTCTCAAAATCAACCAAAGGTTTCTGCTTTGAGAACACCTGCATTCATGACATCTTACACTGTAATTCCTGACCATAATCGTAATTTATTGATGTTGGATTTATGCTAAATTTGCAGTAAAATGACCTGAGAAAAAGTCATTTTGCTGCATTTTTAATCATTAAATAATGATATTTCAAACCGTTCTATAAAACCCTTTCTGCTTTGTGTGTCCACAATGAAATTGTCCACAACGCAGAATTGTGCATTTTAATTAGGCATTCTGTTTGTCACTAAATAGATATTTTCTTTACCAAACATCCAATACAAAAGAAATGTGCATGAATTTCAATGACCAACTGGCAAAGTTCATGTGATACCTATTACTTAAACAAAATACCCTATTTACCTGTAGTGTCTTGCCCTAAATCATTTTTTGCAAGAGCTTAATCTATTTAGAATCAATTTCCTTGTAGTTGCTTAAAATGTTGTTATGAAGAGCAGAACCGAAAGTGTGCTGTTGAATGAAAGCTGATCAGTGTATAACCTGAATACGCAGATACTTCTGCCACTGCTCAAACTGATCGCGGCATGAAGAGAATGAGTTAACACACAGACACACACGTTACACACACAAGCTGAAGTATTTAGTGGGTTAATTGAAGCGATAATCAGGAACTCGAGACAAAAAAAAATGGTGTGGAAAGAGTATGGTAAATGTATATATTGATAGTTTTGAAGTTCAAAAACCATTCTGCTGGTTACCACAGTTTAAAGTTACACTCTTTGATTTGTACCATTTGGCATGAGGAACAGGTACAGTTGATCTGCTTGCAACCAATTTAGGAATACTCTTAAAGTTTATACATAAAAATCTTAGCAAAGTTTAAATAACATACTTTTGCAGGACACAGACAGCATAAAAAACTAACAACGGACAAAACTGACTGGTAAAAACATAAATGTTGTGAAAGCTCTGCTAAAATCATCAAGAGCAGTGGATCAATCAGTGTTTTATAGTGTGCATGTGTCCCATGTGTGTTAGTGTAACCTTAATGTCATCAAACACTGGCGCGGTGTCTCGCAGAGTTTCAGAGTGGATTGCCCCATCTACACTGGAAAGAGCAACATCTGCCTCCAACTCAGCTTTCTGCAAACACACACACACACACACACACACAAATTAGTGCTCTACTAGGCTCCATTAGGCTGCATGGCCAACCCTATAATCATAAATTCATACAAAGTACAATTTAGGTCTGGTCTCAGTCCTTGATTAAGCTTTAGCCAAGTGAATCGCCACAGATATTTGAGTTTAATACAAAGGTTAAATTAATGTGCAGAAAACCATCTTGTAATGAAACACACAAAGGTTTTCACATGTAATTAAATTTCAACTGCAAATCCAACCAAGACGTTCTAGTACCAGATGACACAAATACAAAAAAATAATTCATTCAGTATGGGATCAAACATTATGACGGAATATTTACACTATTGGCTAGTAATGAAGATTGGGTAAGAGATTGAGAGGTATTGAGACCTGTTGTTCCATTGCTTTCTCTGCAGCATCAGCCAGCCTCTCCATCTCCTTCTCTCTGTTCTCCTGGAGGATAGCAGCTTCCTCCTGCAGTGTGTTCTCCAGCTTAGTCTTATTATCCACCTTAGAGAAGTCCAGCTCTGCTACCTTCACTTGAGCCTCTTTAGTCTGGTAATACACACATATACATACACACACTTCATGTCACATAATAAACGATGCCTACATTCATGTCGCCATGACAAATCTTTCTATATTATGACTCAATACAACCCCTTCCTAAGCAGACTATATTTATATTTTATGGGCTTGTAGCTAAAGGTCTTTGGATGCTGGCCAAGACATTTTTATTCCAGAAGTCAAAATGCTTTTTTTTCTCAGCACTTCATCGTTCTAAACTTTATTCTATGGCTCATCAAAATGCAAGTTGTGCTCAAAATAAGAATATTTTACAGATCAAGTATTTGGAGGCAACACAAAAATGAACATGATTGTTTTCAAGAAACAATAAAAGATTTTCTTGAGAGTTTGATTAACAAAATAAAGTGATTTAAATGAGGGGTTTGTACATAAAGCTGCTCAATATAACTGTTATAAAGATCATGCATGCAGACTTCTCCCATGAAATGGGCTACAGAAAGATCACATAAACATGTCATGTTGGGTTGTAACAAACTGATTTAATTGTAAAATATTTTCGAAAATTAAAAGGACAATCCAGCCTAAAACCATCTTTAATATGGTATACATTATTCTATAGCACAGCGTTGTACCTCTAAGCCTCATCAATTAGACAGGATTCGTGATCTCATAGAACTTTTATGTTTTTTCATTCATCAGTGTTTTCTCATGAATTTTCTCCACATAATACCTAGCGGGTACTATGCAAACACATTATAAAAGCAGTAAGAATATCTGTGCTGTCAACCAGTACTCACAGCTTTTGTAATCTATTGGGTCATAAATACAACCTGTCTTGAATTCGCATACCTTGGTTGCTGAACAATATTGTAAAGAAAATGTTTACCTTTAATTAGTACCAGAAACAAGTGCTTTACCCTCTCTACCAGAGGTAATCTAGATAGACAGGTATTAGAACAGATGTAGTAATGGTTCAAATTTCCATTTAGACCAGAGTGACACTTAAAAAAAAAAATTTAAAAAAAAAGCACACAGATTTTTTTTTCATATTTCATGCTCGTAATATCAGTTGTGTGTTGGTGAAAATACTTTTCCATATCTCTTGAAGAGAATAGAAAGTTACGTCTTAGAGTTAAGTGTGGATGCTAATGCTTGTTTCACACTAAATATTTCTTCAGGCAGGTGTGTGTATGTGAAAGTGTGTAGTGTACGTACCACTATCTCAGGCAGGGTCTGCAGTGTGGTTTTGAGCTGGTCTGTAGGTGACAGCGTGTCAGGGAGGTACATTGCCCTGGACAGCAGCAGCAGAGAAGTAGGGATGTGCTGGTTCAGATGCAGCTCCAACCACTGCCAAACACACAGTTACAACCACTCTCAGCTACACCGCACAACGCACACTACACAACTGCCAACGATCACACAATTCAATCCCAAAGTACAAAGGTTCCCCAATAGGGTGTGTGATACCTGTTTGAGCTGTTCTTTAAGCCTCTCTTCCGTCACACCAAGAGCCCTCATCCCGCGCACCCTGCATGCAGCCTGTAGCTCATTCGCATTCAGGCTGTCCAATCCCTCCTCTGCTATCAGCTGCGGACACAATATCACAATTCAGACTGAAATTCAATCCGACCCAAAGCAATGGCACATGTTAGCTTGCATTCATGAGGATGTGTTAGATTTTCTAGCTAAGCAACCTTTCAAACTAAGCCTTAAGTTACATTTACTATCTCAGTAAATGTTTCATGGTAACCACTTTTGATGAAAATGTATCATTTGTGCATGAAGACTTGGAGTGTATTTTAGAGTTTTATTTACTGTATGTTTGGAAATTTCATTTCCACAGTTAATGTGCTGTTTAGCATTAATATGTTGTTTTTGGGTGATAACATTAACTAGGATACTGAACTCTGCACTGTATTGTAGCAGTAATGCTTAAAGGAATATGTACAAACAGATAAGTATTATATTGTTAGCCATTCAGTGGATAGTTTGCCCCTCAGCCTAATTAACCTATTCCACTGGGCCTGGATTTGGTTCGGAGTGAAAGGAAAGCTGTGCGCTGGCCCAGGCACCTTATCATCTGCACGAATGGCACGAAGTTTCATGATGAGTTGGAAGCGCAGGAAGTTGTTGGTGCCAATGGACTGCAGCTCCAGCAGCTTGCAGAGAGCCACAAGCTGAGGCCGTGTCAGGTTGTCCAGGGTCAGCTCATCCTCAAACAGCTTGGAGAAGCGGATGATCTCATCATTACTGGGCCTTTCGCCTGAGTCACGGATCTGAAGCAAATAAAGAACAAAAGACAAAAGAGTGAGCAGTACCTAGGGGTGAGAGAAAGAGCAAACTAATTATTAGTAAGGTGGCTCAAGATGTACTTTTTAAGAATGACCACACGGGGGCGATGTATAACTTTATGAGTTTTATATGGGTGGGGGAAATCGGGGATTCAGACATTTTGGGTTCATCAAGCATTGTGCCTACTTCATTTTAGGCATTGTGTTGTCTCTTATTGAATAAACAATTGTCAAACCTGCTAAATAGGAGTGAGATCAGGACTGAGCGAGAGCTGGAATGTTACCTTTTGGAAAAAGGTCGAAAACTCTTCAGTGACGTTGCCTTTGTCCGCCTTGTTCCTCAGCGCAATCTCTTCGACAGTGTCCTGTAAGAACTTGGCCATCTCCAGCTTCACTCTCAGCTCCTTCTTCAACCTTTCTTCCTACAACATACAAAAATGTACAGGTAAAGCCCTGAAATCAAAACAACCTACATGATAACACACCCTCAAAAAAAGAACTATTGTTGCCTTCACTTGCATTCTGATTAATGAAACTTCATATCACAACATCTTTCTCCAGGATTGTTCAACAGAAATGCTTATCACACTTTGGAGCATGGAACAGGGGTACTGAACTTTGGTCTGAGACCACCACAGTCCAGCACAGTCTGGTTCCTTCCCAGCTCAAACACAGATAGAAAACCTACTAATTAGAGTTGAATTGGATCCATTTGAGCAGCGACTAAAATGACTGAACCCTTTGTTCTCCAGGAGTGAGAGTAAAGACAAAGAAACAGACCATTTGTAGCACAGAAATGTAAAAGCATACATATCCACACTTTGGTCACACAGGAAGCTATAGGTTCACTCTACCTTCTTAGACTGAGTCTCAAAGGTGGACGGCAGCATGTTGGGGAAAAGCTTCAGAGCGACAGGCAGCAAGAACTCCATAAATGGAACGATGATGAAGACCAGAAAGGGAACGAGCCGAAACACATCTGCACACGTCCTCAGAAACTAAAAAAATGACAAAAACTATGTTATGTAAGTATGTCAAGCAATATATACTGTCTGGTGAAAGACCATAGACTTTGTTGTTTGGTCTAATACCTTTAATTGACTGAACACATTTAGTTGATAACTCACGTACCTAAAATCATTTAAACATTACCTTCTCAAACAATCCAACATCACTGGTTGGCATCTGTTACAATTCACATTTTAAATTACCCCACTGATCACTCTTACAATTAAAATAACAAAGCCTGATAGACATAACCATTTATATGCAGATTTTGCTACATAGTGCTTTCACATCATTTAAATTAAGTCTTCCGAAAATTTTCCTAATTACCTTAATCATTTGCGAACATCTGAAAGACGATATAGGGGCTGCTGCATATATCTGGAATGTTCTCTTTGATTTTTTGTCCTTCTTTAAAGAAATGGATGACTCAATTAAAATACCTGCTGCATTACTCACAGATGAAGTGAAAAACACTGATTATCTTGTTAGTGGGCCTTGACACTCCTGCGTATGTCAAGGCCTAGGAGATATTCAATATTAAGAAAACAACCAGTTCCCATCTGGTGGATGTGGGAGAAATAGGAAGGTGTAAAGACCTGAGGGACCAAGGGCTAAATCGTCATGGCCAGACAAGCATCACTGAAAGGGCAAGGTTTTAAATCGTAATCGTGAGGTGTCCTAGTCAGCAGTGGTGAGTATTCATCAACAGTCATCTGAAGAAGGATAAACCACAAAATGGCAACCTGGATTTGGCCAGCCAAGTATTCACAACGACATCAAAAACTATCCTGTTTGGACAAAAACGACAGGAGGGCTACTACGGCAAAAAATTGTTGTACATTGGTTATGGGAGGAATGTATTACAACACAAAGTACATCACTATACCCAAGTATTAGGCAGCATAGGTACACCCCTTTGAGACTGTATTCCCAGAGTGTCCTCTTTTAGCAGAGAAATGAGCCCTGCCACACTGTACACACTGTTCGGGAATGCCCTGGGCTTGATATACACATGACTTAAGGATCTGTCGCTAACATCGTTTTGGCTGATACCACAGAGCACACTCCAAAGTCTTTCTGAGTCCATGCCTTGGTGGGCTGGAACTGATTTGATGAACCAACATCATATCAGGAAGGTAGTCATAATGTTTTGGCTCATTAGTGGAAATGATCAAATTATTTAACATTCTAGCAATGTTACGTGTGCCATTCCCCCTTTTCTTTTCTACCATTCTTGGTCATTCCTGCTGTAGAAAACATCCCAAGAGAGTTATGGGACGTTTTCTACTTTTACAACTAAGCTCTAGTTTTAACATGCCTATAATATATCAACACCAGTGCATCAGGAAAGTAGGTTGAACATCTGTTCTTTTAGATCCCAAACATGCACTTGTGTGCTTCAAACATGTAATGGAAGTTTCCTCTCCCCTCTCTCCACCTGCAGGTCAGGGGTCCTATAGAAACAAAGCCAGCCAAGCTGAAAAGAAGCTTTGTGCTTTGCCCATTGACATGTATATCGCCTCTGTCAGAGAGGGGTTAAATGGAGAAAAAAAAAAGTAAAGGGAGGAAAAAGAGGCATGGGGTTTGGTGGTTTTAGAGAGAGATAATGAAAGAGAAAAAGTGAGGGAGTTGTGTGAAAGAGAGGGAGAGAGAAGGAGGAATGGGGGATTGATAAGAAGTGACATCAAAAGCCTCAAGCCTGAATGTGAATGAGCATTAAAGAGGCAGGAGGGAAGAACAGCAGTAGGCAGCTAAAGTAGATGGTAAAGTGAGGCTAAGGGCATTTGTGTGAGGACATTTAACCTGTTTTACATGAGACAGGTCCACAAAAACATTAAAAGACTCTGCATTTGCATACTGTACTATAAAAATTCAACTGTAAATGGTCTCAAAATCACAACCAATGTACTACAAACTAAACTCAGTGACTCTAAACCCACATCAGGATGAGGTTTAATACTACACAGTTATACTTAAGGCAAGGTACATATCCCAGTAGAAATAAACAACAAATTCAATGCACAGATTCCCAAAAACGCTTGGAATTATGATTTTGTGTGTAATCACAATCATATTCAAATCACAAAACTTGAACAAAGAAATCTGCTTGTGTTGTAACACTTATATTTTCAGTAAATTGCTAAGTCTGGCAGCTTCTAATCAGATAGTCATGGTCATCAAGAACAGAGGCTAGTTTATCTGTGTGCTAATGGCAGGACATTTTATCAAAGGTGGATGCAACAGGGCAATGAACAGCTGACAAGTGTTGACAGGCACTGACTATTAAGTAACTAATCACTAGTGTGCATTTAAATCCGGCCATGCTTCATTTTCCACTCGGCAATCAGTGATCACAGGACAGCATGTATATTTAAATATGATCCAAGCTGAGATCTGACCGGAATGTAACACCACACGCAATGAGTCACGTGTTTGTCGGAGAGACTGAGATGGTTAGACGTTAGGGCCATGTAGCTGTAAGCTAGCATTACAGTGAGAAAGACACCCCGACTGTTTAAACCACTTCTTCAATGTAAAACAATGTGCGTGTTGGTTTTCAAGCAAGACTCTGATCACATTTTAGGATACATTTCTGCAGAAGTGCACATAATTCCCAAGTGTTTGCAAACCTTCTCACAACTGTCTACTATCTTGATATGTGCTATAGACATTTTCAGTGAATATTTAATGTTGAGTCTATATACAGACTCCATATTATACTCTATTTTCCTTCATGCTAGAGAGAATCACGATAACGATGCTAACAATTTCTCTTTCAGTGTGGCCTTAACCTCTCTTTTACCTCTGTTAGAAGTACTGCGGCTCCCCGAGGGATATCACATTACCACAGTAGACACTGGGCTACCAGCCAGCAGTCACATACGCTTCAGCTTGGGACAGCATGTCACCATAGTGCTGCTCTGTTGACCAATCAATCATTAGCCAGGAAGAGGAGGGGAACGAGAAGGACTTGGAGAAATGAAGAGAGACATATGTTCTATGGGGGCAAGGCAAGTAGAGAGAGTGTGAGGAAACAGAGAAACAGGAAGAGTCTGTACTGAGCCGAGCATGGAACCATGTATAATTAAACCCATCCTTGACCCTTACAATGACCTTAACGCTCACTTCATCTTAGTAAAGTCAAAGACAGCTCCACTCTGTTAGATGTGCCTGATGGGTCTGTCAGTCTCCTGAGCTTAGTCCCACAGTGAGTTTATCAGATCACCTCTCCCCAGGACAGCACGCTTCAAGTACCATCTAAATGACCATCACCTGAAGACTCTGCATGACGCCAATTTAAGTCATTAATAAAGAGAAGTGATCCAGTCAGGATTTACAGGGTTTGGATTAAACTATTACATCAGGCCTATCCTGGACACCCCAAATACTCTTTGGCATCCATCTGCTCCACAGGATTTAATTGCATTACATGGAACTAAATACACGTGACAGTGACACGGCAGAAAGAGGATGCCAAAAGGTCTACAGAGAACATATCGTTCACTTATGGATGCATGTGTGTATGTGTATACCTGTCTTCTTTCTCGGCGTGACAGACCGTGTCCATTTAGTACTCTCCACAGCATGCGTCCAGCGATGGTAGTGTCAATCCACAGCAACCGGAAGCCATGATAGTAGTGCTTGATCTCGTCAAACACACGCTGCCCTATTGTTCTCCGCACAGGCTCCGTGTCCACTGTCGGGCTGTAAATGGGACCGCCTTCCTCCAGTTTCTTATTTCGATCTTTCAGTGACCGCAACGAGCGCTCCACCTTCGAGTCATCATGGAGACAGCCAGTGGTGTGCACCCACCGTACCGGCGCAGTGCACAGCTGGGATAATGTACGATAAGAGGTGGAGTAAGTATGGCCTGGCAGGGTTGAGTCAGGAATCAGGATGGCACAGTAAAGACGAGAAGAAGTAGCTGAGGAGCGGTGACGGACAGACGGGTGGTCAGGATACATCAGCGGCCGGACAGATGTCTGAGTCACGGAGCTGCCTCTGAGGACATCAGGACTGAAAAATATCAAACAGACCACTCACTTTACATATTCTGACTGCACCATCTTCTTTAGAGAAGATTTTGATCTGGATTTTGATTCAAATCTTACCTCTGACACTGACATAAAAATAGTACATTGCATAGCCAAAAACAGTAGTAGCCATCTCAAAGACTGAATTTTGCCTCCGTTTTTGTCCATTTGTATAAATAAAAAAACATTCCTGCAATTTCTGCGATATTTTAAAAGGAGAAAACAGTCAATTATATTTACTTGTCTAGACTAGGCTAGTTGGCTACTACACTATAAGCAGTTCAGCTTCTCAGCAAACTACAGAATATAGAATAACAGAATATAGATTAAGAAGACTTTCAGAAACAACTGCTTTAGATTATTTAACAACTATATTTAGGGCAAATGAGTTTCGACATGCCGTTTGCACAATGCTAATTTGAAGGGTAAACTTCCATTCATTGTTAGCTACGTTAGTTATGTTATTCCAGTAGAAAGAAATAGGCAAACTTTAGAAACCAAACATGTCTTAGCTGATGGACCAAACTTGGGGTCAGGGGAAAAATGCTGAAAGATGACACTCTGTCCAGGTGTGTTTTAAAAAGTGCTGGTTAATGAAGGGAGTCCTGGAAGGGTAAATCTGTAACACTGATTTCCATGCCAGGTTACCTGTTTGCAGCCAGCCTTAGTGCAGTACAACTGAAGCAGGTTCCTTCTGTCAGGGTTCCTTAAAGAGACAAAGATGAGAACATCACTTAAAACATAATGGATGGTCTTTATGACCAGAAGCAAGTTGTCCCAACCATAGAATATAGGCAACATCAGTTAGCCCTTTCCGTTCACTACACAAGTTGTGTAGAGACCTGCAGAGACCCTTTTTGGTTGCAAAAAGAGAAGAAAAAAAAATAATCCTGAAGCATTAGTAACACGCTGAGTGGTACTGGCAGTCAGCTCTGAATGGAGTTAAGCAAGTTCTCTGCTGAATATAGGTCAGGACTGACTTTCGATGGATTCATTGCAGAGCTGCACACTTATCTGGCCCTGTCAGCTGAAGAAATCTCACCAAATGATTCATCCTTTAGCATATGCCAGGTCAGACTGAGGCAAACATTAGACAGCTAAGGAGAGCCTGTATGTTTTAGTTACATATACTCAGTGGCAAAAGTGAACAATTTGTTGTTTACTAAATCCATTTACTAGTGCACAGTCTTACACATATATAGGATATGTAATCTTACTAGCTACTGCCTGTGCTGCTGCCTTTGCATGTAAAATTAAGAACAAAGTTTACCCCTTTGTTTCTGTGTGCTCAGACCACTGCCTTATAGTGAATCACAACTATATTCCAGTTTCCTAGAAACCTCCAGAACATTAATTATTCATTAATTCATTTAGTTAGTTAGTTAGTTAGTATCAATAAGTACACCTACTGTAATAAAACAACCAGGGACTCAAGAACATCTGTTCTAATTACCTTTATTTACATTTACCTAATTACACTTTGTAGGAAAGATAAAAAGCTGTACACAGTGTGTCAGGTCATTCTTGTATGATTTTGTTTTAGTTAAATTACTGGCAACCTTAGTACCGCTACTGTTTGAAACTGATTTCTGCTTCAAAATCCCAGTCAGACATGTGACCTTCAAACAGTAATCCCCCACCTCTCGTTTTAAGATGAATGGATGAGCTAAGAAGGGCCATCAAATCTGTCTTTCCACCCATCACTACTGAGAACTCCCACTGGGAAACAATCTCTTAAACAATGGCCTTAACCTAGCTACCCTTCAAATGTCCCACATGGGAGTTTTAAATGTTCTTTTGTGATACGTCAATGGTAATCAAACAAAAACACAATATCATGTTAAGAAGCTGGCTACTGGTTTAATCAAAGCTAGGTTACAGTCTTTTCCTCTGCACTGATGAAAAAGAGGCTAAACGTAAATGTTGCAAAAAAGACGGGAGCGGAGTAAAGAAAGAAGAAGAAAAGAGAAGATGAAAAAATAACAGCAAGATGAATGTATGTTTACAGTACTTTGCCATAAACATTCACTGGCCATTCAACTTAATAAGTCAATAGATTACTAGGGACAGCAATTACATGATGATACTAAAGAAATTATATTCCAATATCATTATGCCTTAAACAGCTAGTCACAGATTAAGTGGTTTAATGTGTACAAATTGCTTTATAATTTTATAATAATTTATGTTGGTAAAATCAACTCATTCTGTTCTATCACCTGTATACTTACACTAGATGAAATGTTCCCAAGAGTGCTGTTAAATTATTATGGAGCTGCACAATCAACGCTGATACCTGATACCTCCCCAAGTGCCAATGCCAGTGATGATCGTGCCACTGTACATTCGGCACTACAATCCACCTGCTCAGCTGATAATACGTCAGCAAAGGTTAATTTTTCCACATCAATGTAATTACATGGATAACCATATGAGATCATTTTAGCTGTTGACAGTTACATTACCTTTAATATGACATTTAACATGATTAGTTTTTTTCATTTTAATACTGTACCACTTGAATATTAAAGCACACCAAAAAATCACCACTCTTGTGTTTGCTACCTTTTAATACACTGGTAAAATGCAACATAGTTACAACTAAAAAACTGATAATGTGATCTACAGAAAGTGTTAAGTATCAAGTATCAAGTATCAAGTATCAAGCATTGATAATAGTCACCGGTATTGGGGCACTGAGGTCTGAAGTCAAATTCTATTTAGGGACCCATTAATGCTTGGGCTGGCCCTAGGAATACAGATTGTAAAAGTTGCACCACTAAATAACCACTGGCATCTTTACTCTGTACATCAGGCTTCATCCTGCTTTTTGTTTATACTTAACAGCTGAGGAAACTGAGATAAAGACGATCAGATTAAGAGTGTAGATGGCTTCTTCACCATGTTCGCTCAAATATAAATCCTTATCATTTCCTCCTCATTCGGGTGTTGTCTCTTTATCCTCTATGACACCTCCCTTACATTTACCACTTCCTCTTTCCTCAAAGTCAGTCACGTAGGTGTTCTTCCATAAAATTAGACTATTTAAGTATTATTTAACTACACTTTGTTTCCTTCACTGCTGTACCTGCACAGTATGTATTTTAGCACTATTCTGACAAAGAGAGTGAAATAATAATTGGTGGTGGAATTTTAAAAACACTGAATGTAGTATTAAGTGCACTCCCTACTTAACCATGCCATTCAAGCAGACTTATAAATAGTCGCCACCTTCATTCCTGGGAAACGCCTGCTCCAATTATATGCTGTACACAAAGCATTCACTGAAATTCTTTGCAGTTCACCACCTTAAGATTACAGACCACCGGAGGCCACGCTATAATCTGTCCTCAACCCTCAGTCCTCTCCTTCTGCAAGGTCTGCTCTCTGCAAGACCTTTGGTCCAGTTCTCCTGGAACAGCTTAATCCTGGGATGACCTAAAGTCTCAATTAGACTCTTAGGACATTCTACCTCACCTCAAACTGTACAGTACTGTACCGTATGTGGGACCCTTGGCCTGGCGCCAACAACTGCAGCCTAATCCTGCTCTTCTCAGGAAGTCATTGGGTCCCGTAGGATGTATTTACTTCTTCGCCTCTTTTCATTCTCTTTCTCAGTGTAGACCTGTAGGGTACATCTGACCTGGTGTGCTAAGGTTAAGACTACTTGGTCACTTTGTGTTTGGCCTTATGTATCTTCTTAAAAAAAAGGCCTGGACTGATCATTTTTGAGCAGGACTGGTTGTACCTGGGGAAGTATCGTATGATTGCTGAAGGGATTTGTGCAGGAATGTCGGGGCTTCTGCCAGAGATGTCACAGGGCAGCAGCCAATCAGAAGCAAGGACAAATGAATAATGCTCTTGGATTGGCCACTTTCAAACCTCCCGCCTCTGAGTACAGCTGTATCTCAAGACGCGCTTTCTTTGTGTACCAAAAAATGTATACAGTTACATTTTGTATGGAAATGCAGTTGAATTTAGTTAATATTTATGTTACAAAATTAGTCAATTATATTTTTATTAATAAATTAGCATTAAAATGCATGAAAAAAAAAAGAAAAAGGGGAGGATATCTGTGGTTTCTGCGAATTTGCGGGGTTTGCTGTATATCGCTATGGTGGAGTGCAGGCCAACAGTAAGCTGCAATGTTTTTTGCTGCCATGCTCGCCATGCTTCATCTTATTACTGTTGATGACGCCACAGTCATCAACAGTAATAAAATGAAGCATGGCGAGCATGGCAGCATATGTATATCAGCATATGCATATCAGTAACATGTATATCTGACCTATAATGTTTCATTATAGGCTATCTGTCGACATTTGGGGACAACACATAATATTTGGTTCAGTTTAAATCAGCTGCTCAAGTATTTTACTGATAAGAGAACAAGCTGTAAAACTGTAATCCAAGCATTAATAGCACCGTAGTTTATTTGTCTCAGTCCTTCCACAAAAAAAAGAAAGAAAGAAACCAAAACCATTGAGTCCCATGATGGAGACCTGCTTCTTCACGCACCCTGTTGCTATGGGAACCAAATCTTTTGGTTTCCAAGAACAGCAAATTTAATTACAACTCTGTCCTTTAAGCCAGTGGTTTTCTGAATACCCCCGCACCACAAAGTTAAGTATTTTACAACACAATCATTCAATGCATAGTATTTTTAATGCATTAAAAGCAACAAAAAGCATTATCACTCTCTATAATCACTATGCTACATACTGAAAATGATGGGGTATCAATACTATAGATAAATAATTTATTTCTAAGTAATTTGCTAGTAGCACAACTCCAAACTCCAATCTGAAATTTACTAGTAAATTTCTTAGCCGTATGTTAGTTATCTATAACATATATATATATATATATATATGTGTGTGTGTGTGTGTGTGTGTGTATACACACATATATACATATACATGCATACACATACACACACGCATATACACAAAGTGTATAAATCAACAATACAATATAATAAATAATCTAAATCTTATATACAGAAAACACAGGACTACGAAAATGAATACAACAGAGTGTACATAAAGTGCAGTTGCAGTCTTGTAGTGTGAAGCAGTGACAGTTCAGCTGTTAATGAGGGTGATAGTGAGGGGAAAGAAACTGTTCCTGTGTCGGGTGGTCCTGGTCTGCAGGCTTCTACATATCGTCTGCCAGAGGGCAGCAGGTCAAAAAGTCTGAGTCCAGGGTGTGAGGGGTCTGTGATGATTTTCCCTGCCTGTTTCCTGGTTTTTGAAAGGTACGGGTCCTGGATGGAGGGCAGGGGTGCGCCAATGATCTTTTCTGCTGCCCGTACAGTGCGCTGCAGTCTGTTCCTGACCTGTTTAGTGGCTGCTCCATACCAGACTTTGATGGAGGATGAACTGGATCAGCAGCTCCTATGGAAGACTGTACTTCCTGAGACAACTAATATAAATAACAGTAAAATAACAAAATAATCTTTAAGAATGTACAGTTTACTAAATTACATGTGTGTTACATTATGCTTTAATTATACATTATGATTTTGCAGAGTCCTGGTAGGATGGTCGTGTCCCTAGTGGGAGGCTGAACCATCCCGTACAGTGTGTTTATAAAGCCTGGTCAGTGGTGGACAGTAACGAGGTAGATTTACTTGAGTACTATACTTAAGTAGAGTTTTTGAGTATCTGTACTTCACTTGAGTAGTATTTTTTTTGGAAAATTAAGACTTTCACTTCACTACATTTGAAAGATAAATATCGTACTTTTTACTTCACTACATTTCTAGCACTGGTGTAGAATACAGACAGGACGTAATTAGTTCAATTATGTGTGTGTGTGTGTGGGGGGGGGGTACAGGTATATGTACTCCTGCAAGGATATACTTC
>JBBJLS010000148.1:12131993-12145985 GCA_037577275.1 Bryconaethiops microstoma | reverse complement strand
TACACATATGTATATATATATGTACTTCCCACAGACTATTTCGGCAGGGTTTAATTTTTCACTTTATTTTATATTGTTCTTATCTCTGTGTCTCTGTGTGACAGACAAGTCGCAACGTAAGCAATTTCCTCCGGGACCAATAAAGTTTTCTGATTCTGAAAAATATTCAAAGTGTGGCAATATTCTGACAGACCAGCATGACAGTTAACTTGAAATTCATGCTGCTGTGTGAAGAGATTTTAGCTTCTGTCAGTATTTTTAAGAACACAAATGACCAGTGGTAATAATTATCCAGTGACTGGCCATTTTGTTTAAAAAAAAATTAAGCATTCAAAACAGTATTGTTTAGGATCATGTGGAGGCTTGCAAAATGATGCTTGTTATTAAGGACTTACAAAAATCCTCCAAACTGAAAAACAAAACTGAAATCTTTTGTCTCACACTGGATCATGCAGGTCTACTTAACAGTAGCTTCTGTAAGTCCCCAGAGGAACCCGGCTGGAAAGAGAGAGAGAGGAGCACTGGGCTTCTGGTATGGGTCCAAAATGTGTAAAAGTATTTCTGTTGAGGAGCTGTGATCTCATACAGAATGCTCATGTTTCTAAATGCGGCTGAGTCCAGTTGGCTGCACCCTCACTGCTATAGACCTTATCAGAAAAGAACAGTTTCAGAAGATCATAAATGTGCAGAGTGCAGCAAGGTCAAATCTTTGTAAGCTTTCTAAATATTTAATTTAGAGCTTCTAGGCCTGGGTTGGAAAATATGGTAATTCATATGGGAATCTTTTTAAGCAGGTGCAGCATATGAACAAAGACCAAAGATAATTACCACAGAAACCCACAGAAGAAAAAATCCAGACACCGTCTGGCCTTTATTCTGGACATTTGCTTTTAGACTGATGTCACCCTTTAGTGAAGCCACCTGACTGATACTTGAATTTGGGTTACATTTCATTTGGATTCTCTAAGTGTCAGCTACCCATGCCTTACAGTACCAATTTAGATTTGGTTTCCACAGATTTCACAGCTAAGAACCAGTTAGATTCACACACACACACACACACACACACACATCTTTCCAAATTGTAGTATTGGACCTGTAAGAGACACAAATCAGGTCATTCTAAACCATGATTATCCCAACGTTTAAGTAATGTTATATTTAATATTACTCAGTTTATTTAGTGGTTCAGCAGTGTTTTTTACAACCTGGGTCTAAGGTAACAAATGGGTTTATTAATGTATGGGTTTATAATGAATGAAAAAATTAATAATATTATAATAATAAAATTCCTAAATGGTTCTTAGAAAAAGCTGTAAATGCTGTAGTAACACACATTTTAGTGTCTTTCCTGACCCAACTAATTAGTTTATTAACAAACCCTAACTGAGTTGAGATGGGTGATGGGCAGCCGGGACTAAAGAGTTCAAAAGGGCTGTTTCCTGACCATGTCAGAAGCTCCTCTAAACATGACTACCAGCAGATATTACAGCCACAGGAACTTCCACTGTCTTTAATATTCACAGATAACAGTCCATGTGTTATAGTCATTTTCATTTAGGGAAATGGAATTTATGTAACTTACTTTTCATATGGTACAACTAGATAATGAAGTATTCATTTTATATTATATACCAACATGTTTTGTTACCAACTCTCACATGGGGTACATCTTCAAGGTCTTACAAAATGAAAAAACTGTAAGCAAACAAATTTCAGGCGCTGAATAATGCTAAGTAAGCCACCTCCCAGCATTGGTTATATCATCAGGAGATTGTGAGTTTGATACACAGTCATGCCACAGTCATCTGTGGCCAGGAGTCTAATGGCACTTTTCCATATGTGTATGAGAACCATGCTGTATCTAAACTGTACTGTGATGTTATGGAAGTTTGATTTTCTGTTGCATCTTAGCCTGGTAAAAGTACTGCTGACAGTTTCGCATTTCTCTAAAATGTCTATTATTGCACTCCCAACAAAAGGTACTGTACATAAGACTGCAATAAGTGAACTGTGGGAAAAATAGTGTTCATATTGTCTGTACTGGAACGTCTCGGTAGCTGGGTGTCTAGTGATTAGGGAGTTGCCCCTGTGATCAGAAGGATGTGGGTCCGAATCCCAGGACTGCCGTTGGCACAACTGAGGTACCCTTGATAAGGCACTATCCCCACACACTGCTACAAGGGCACTGCGCCATTTGGTGAATGGCTTAAACGCAGAGAAAGAATTTCACATTGTATGCTGTGGTGTGGTGTGATGTGGTGTGGTGTGTTCACATGTGACTATAAGGGGCCACTTTACTTAAGTCAGATTCTTGTATTCAGACTAGTATGCAAACCTTCATGAACTATAAGAAAGCATCAGTTGATCACCTGATCAATCAGAAGCCAGCTACAATCAGCGGAACAGTTGGGTGGAAAGAAGGGTGAGGAACGAGGGAGAGGATAAACAGACTAATTATGATTAGTTACTATCAGTTTATGCCCTGAAAGACTCATTGTCTCAGTCTGCAATAACAATGTTATTTCAAACACCATACCAAAACATACTTTTTACTCAGGCCTTTGAGCAAGTTCAGAAGTAACTGATAAATGTAACTGATTTTAATGAGTATAGCACGTATATCTTTATTTTAAATGTTTTATTTCTGTTTCTAATTTAATTTAATTTCATGTTTTGTCAATTAGTTAGCTTTTTTATTGATTCGTACTGTACAGCACTTTGTTGGACATGAACTTGCTCTAGAAATAAAGCTTGCTTACTTACTTAATTATTGGTGGTTTAATCAGATTTAAGACTTAAGAAAAAGAGTTATGAATGTGTTACAAATACAAGAATCTGACTTACATAGCCTAACAGTAGTCCAGACATGCTGCTACTGTTATGAATGTGTTATAAATACAAGAATCTGGCTCATATAGTCTAACAGTGATCATGACATGCTGCTACTGTTATAAATACAAGAATCTGACTTATATAGTCTAAACGTGACCATGACATGCTGCTAATGTTATGAATGTGTTATAAATACAAGAATCTTACTTATATAGCCCAACAGTGATCATGACATGCTTCTATTGTTATCACTGTGTTATAAATACAATAATCTGACTTGTTATACAGTCTAACAGTGATCATGACATGCTGCTACTGTGAGTTATACATTAGCTACCATGACAGTGCATAATGTGATACATTGGTTGGTTCAGTTTGGCATGTAGGCCGGTATATTAGGCTCTATGTGGGTGAATCGGGCGCTTTGTACACAGTGTTATCCCTTGTGCTATTAGGTGAAGCTGTAAAATGAAGAAAGAGTTGCTGCATGTGTAGCAAGAGCTCTTGGAGGAGCTTGTCCTCAGATAACCTCCTGTGTGCCTGCGCCTCAGGCCCGTCCCAAATGACAGAGGCCGGAATGACTCACGGAAAACTAAATAAACGTGTTGTAACACGCAGATATCTGCTTTTCTTCCATTTATGTTCTGCGAAAATGTGACAGAGATCAAGCATGCTGTGGATTTTTCTTCCAGTATGTGAAAACGACACGTGAGTGAATCAACAACAATGTAGAAACGAGACAATTTTACTGCCAGTCTTTCTGGAAACTGCCCACCTGTCTGCTGTAGCGGACCACCACACAAAGCCCCAGCTACACAACACCACGTGTCCCTATCAGTCCTCACTCCAGAGAGTGTCTCTCTCTGTCCTAACACAACTGTAACTGCCTCTAAAGTGATTTAGCAGTAAATGCTACAGTGAAGTAAAAAGTTAGCTTGCTTGCTAACCATGTAGGCTCCACTTTTCCTAGTCTATAAGCTTGTTTACTACCATCAACCTAGCTAATTTTCTTTCTTGAACTTTGCAAGAGTCTGATTAAACAAAATATGTCTTCTTTTGAGTTAATAGCCCGTTAAAAGTCTGGAAGTAACATCAAACTTCACATGACAGGCATCCTAGCATGCCAATACTGTGGTTTAGGCTGTTTCGTTAAAAATGACGTTAAGGGTTTTATTAAACTGTTTCCTCCTGGTTAGTGGAGTTGAGTCTCTCATCGCCCTGACACTGACGGACAGACAGGCACCGTTTTGCCGGCTATAGCAGAATAACAACAGGGCCGAGCCGGCAGCATGATGCTGGGACTGTTCAGAGCTGAAGTTAGCATTGTCACGTAAACAGGAGGTGCACAGTCACACAAAAACAAAAGAAGAGATCTTTACCTTTTCTGAGCTCGCTCTTTAAAGATCTGACGTTAGAGGATTTCATCAAAGGAGTCCGAGATCTCGAAAACAGAATTAAAGCCATTGTGATCCCGAGTGGAGGAAAAATCCGTCCCACGTTAAATCTAAGGACGATGACGACCAGGCTCGCTGTCGATAACCAGTTTATGGACGGTTTACCACCTATCTAGCTGCAAAAGTCATAGTCCCAGATCCTAGCTGCCATGTCCTTGCTCCATTTGCTGTGATCCGACAGCCCAAGCAGGGGGTGGCCCTCGAGCGCTTCCGTCGTCCTGGGAGTGAGGTCGGCCGGCAGAGGGAGTGGAGCCCTGTGAAGCTTTGAGGGTCCGTTCCAATCCACTGCTCCCTACCTAATGCACTGCCAAATCCAGAACATTTGGCTTTGTCCACTTAATAGTGCACTACCTGTCCTGTGCAGGATCATGCATGTATATACAGCCGAATCCCATATGACTCTGTTTGAGTCATTTTATACTCTGTACGAGGTGCTGTTTTAAGTTCCGTGAAGTGCACTAAGTAGGAAGTGTGTGTGAAGCCATTTCAGTACAGTGTTCTCACAATATAAGAATTGGGACAGACCTGTTTTTCAGGGTTTGAGCTAGGCCACTTTCTACAGTTTGGGTAAGAATCTTTTCTATTCCAGCATGACTTTGCCCCAGTGCATAAAGCAAGTTCCATAAAGGCATGGTTGGATGAGATCGGTGAGGAAGAACTTGAATGGCCCACACAGAGTCCTGACCTCAACCCATCCAACATCTTTGGGATGAACTGGAACGGAGATTGCGAGCCAGGTCTTCTCACCCAACATCAGTGCCTGACCTCATAAATGCTCTAGAGAATGAATAGGCACAAATTCCCACAGGAAAACTCCAAAATCCAAAAGCCTTTCAAGAAAAGTGGAAGCTGTTATAGCTGCAAAATGGTGGACCAACTCCATATTAAATTATATGTATTTGAATGCAATGTCATTTAAGTGCCTGTTGGTGTAATGTTCAGGCGTTTCCATATTTTTGTTCTTATAGTGCACAAGGCTACATTCGAGTGCTCTACGAAACCTTTCCGATTAACTTTCTGACAGCTATAACCCAGCCAATGTAATCGCTGCACCATTTGAGGATGGAAAATTGCAAAGAAGAAACTGGAGAACAGTAAGCCAACTTTAGCTTCGTCGAAGATACTCAGGTGACGACCTGGGTCCTTTGTTTTGTTTGTTTTAGTTTTGATATTACTCACACTCTTTCCTGTTGTTGAAAATGTTTGCTCCTTCATGTATGCTTTCTCTCAAATCGAGTGGAAAACCCCATGTACACTGAAATCTCTAAAATTTTTCAGAAGTAAAATTAAGGCAAGGGCAAGTGAAAGCTCAAAAGTGCCACTGCAGTTCAAAAACAGTTTAGTGATAGAGGGCACCTCACAATGCACCATTTCTGCTATCACATCATCACAGACTGATTTAACTAGTTTATTAACAGTAACTATCAGTGATGGTTGCAAAATGACAAGAAGGGAAAGGCCTTCTTAAAATGTGCAACAAGAATGAAGCAATGCGATGTGGCTGAATTTTAGAGTCCTCTAATTACAAGAATAGGATTATATTTCTATAAACACTTTGTAGTCTTCAGGGATTACATTAGCCGTCTGTTTCTGATCGCCTTTATGTGTCTTATGCAGCCTATATGTAACTATACAAAATAAATTCTTTAGAGGATAAAAAAGAAAGACAAATTCAAGGACACCTGATTCAGTCTTAAAATATGTTATATTAACTATAATACTTATGTCATACTTCAGAAGTCACAAACGGATTCTTATATTACAGTTAGCATACAATTCTGTATTTTTTCTTGCAAGTGTAATACGCGAGAAGGCGGCCAGCTCTAGAAAATGACTCCATCGTTGCTGCAACAGATTTTATTAGCGTGCTTTCCCTTTCCTAAATATTTTTTTCGTCAGACTGCAACTTGATGATCAATTATTGGAGAATGTGCATTACAGCCACATGTCTCAGAGCTCCGAAGCACTTCAGGTCTATGCTCTACAGGAATCCCATTTAGAGTCAATCTCTCTGGCGCGCTTATTTTGGGTTGCCAGGTGGTGCCCCTATTTCACGCTCCCATTATATTAAAAAGCAACATTTGTTTGCTTTTATATTTTTTAGAAAAAATGTGTGACACCTACACTTTACCCTTTTTGTGATTAAAACACAAATTAGGTGTTCATTAGGTTTTAATATGCACAAGCCTTAGGTGTTCATTAGGTTTTAATATGCACAAGCCTGTATAATTTTAGTGTCAGTCCCAGGCCAAAGTAAATGAGGAGGGTTACATCAGGAAGGGTATGCGGTGTAAAACTTGGCCAAGTCAAATATGTGGACAACGGGCGTCAGAAGCATTTTTAATGTGGGGGAATCTGGAACCAGGGATGGAGGTTCTTCGTTAGTAAAGTGGCCCCTTATAGTCACGCGTGGACCCACCACAGCGCACATTGTGAACAATGTGAAGTTCTTTCTCTGCATTCAACCCATTCACCAAGTGAAGCACTGGGCAGCCAGTGATGCAGCACCCAGGGTGCAGTGTGTGGGGGCAGTACCTTGCTCATGTGTTACTCAGTGGTGCCACTAGCAGTCCTGGTATTTGAACCCACGATCTTCTGATCACAGGGGCAACTCCCTAACCACTAGGCCACCAGCTGCCTCATTAGTGGACTAGGTTGTAATTTTTCTGTTATGGTTTATAGCAAAAATACAGAACAAAGTGTGTTCTGGATCAGTTAAATACGGAACATGTCTGGTGGTTAGGGAGTTTCCCCTGCGATCAGAAGGTCATGGGTTTAAATCCCAGTACCTCTAGGAACACCACAGAGGTACCCTTAAGCACGGTAACGTCCCTACACTCTGCTCCCCGGGCTCTGCCCACTGCCTGACTTGGTGAGTGGCTTAAATGCAGTGAACAATTTCGTGCTGTGGTGTATTGACGTGTGGCAAATGGACAATCTTGAAACAGAAGAAGGGGCTGTTATCAAGGCTCTGACCATTTTTCTTTGGTTCGTAAAAACGGAGCAACTGGCAACCTTTGGATCCCGCCTCCTTTGGTAGTACGTCACATGGTGAGGATGCCCTCCTTCATTCGTCCCTGCAGGTTGCCCTGGTTCAGGCAGAGACGAACTTTTTCAAAAAAGGCAAAAACGAACGAGCTGAGTGTCGTTTTAGTGTAGCGCTGGGGGCCGGCGGGTGGTTTTGCGGCGGACTGTGCGGGTTTGTGAAGATGTGGCGCGGCGGGAGGAGGGAGAGGAGCTGCGCGGGGTTTGAAAAGGCCGGGTGAATCGAGCCGCCGCTCTGACCAATCAGCAGTGAGTATTTTTCGCGCTGGTCGGGATGAGTTTCCCGCAGCACGGCTCTCGAATGAATAGAGGTTGGACTCACCGACATGCTTCAAACGGGCTGCTTTCGGCTGGAAATACATGTTCGTATCGTATCTCATGTCTAAAATGTTGTCCTGTCAAAAATGCTGCTTTAGAGTTACAGCGAAGCAGACAGTATGTTTTTGGAAAAAGACACTGAAGCAGCTGCAGTCATGCTAGGCTAACAAGCTAGCTCGTCTCTTGTATGGGGTTTGTCAGAGAAAGCCTTCAAAATTACCTAGCCAGACACTCCGCCGGGCGCTCTGACTCATTTCTTTTTCCTTCTGGATTTAATTAATACATTTCGTTCCTAACATTCAAATTATCTCTCGAATTAAACCCTAAATCAACGCTCTCATATTTTATTTAAGTGAAAGCTAGCTAGCAACATCATAGCTGTTAGCCATGTAGCTTGAGGGCTAACTTTTTTGTTTTTGTTTGTTTGTTGCTCTTGCTGCTATTGTAGTGCAGTCACAGTTACTATGTTAATATCAAGCAACTCGACGCATAGTAAGCTTCCTAAGTGTAAATACTAACACTTAGAGCCAAAGTGATCTAAAGGGCTGCTTGGATTCAGCGCCCAAATGGACTGCCTAACTAACGTTGAGGTTCGTTTTAAAGTCGTTTGCCGCCAGAAGTTTATTTGTTTTTAAAAGTGTCCTAATTAGGAAGCGCCATTGTAGATCCATTATCGAGGCTGTTTTTTTTCCTCACTGATGGCTGGCTGATCAATGGAGTTAAGGAGGAGATTCGCTCAGATTGCCCTATTTGAATGAATGAGTTAACTCAGTTTGATACCTTCATTCAGGTTGTGATCTGGCGTGCTTTAGAGCTTTCCATTTTATATATTGTACCATGAGCTTAGTTAACATTGTGCTGGTACTAAGACTAAATGATTCTTGTGATTCTGATGGCAGTGATTGGATAGCATCAAAATCTTTGTCATTTAAAGCGGTAATTGCATCTTTTAATGTTTTGCTGTTTACACACACGCATTTCAAAAGAGATGGCTGTAACTGGTCTGAGTTGTAGTGAAAGAACACAGGGACCCTGAGCTCGTTCAGCAGCCGGCCGCCCACTCACTGCAAATTTAAGATGGTAGCCATCTTTAAGTAGGGCAAAATCTTTTTCGTTTAATTATTCGTGGGGTTATCAAACCAACCCATCGACAAATGAAACTGTACAGCTGTTACAAAGTCCTCTCCGTGAGATTAACATAGCATCCGGACACACTCGGGTTTTCTGCAATCTCTACAGGTGCAGCCGTGTGGATGTGCTGCGTGGGGTTGTTGTCTGAAGATGTCTGTGCATATAGAGTCTGGTGACTTCATCGTGAATTTGGTTGACTGTAATCTTAATCAGCTTTGTTTTACCATGCAGAACAGAAATGTTTGTGTTGAAGCCTAATGTAGGCTGACTTGAGAAAATGTTATATTGCTACTTAACATAAATCAGTTGATTTGTTTAGAGAGAATGCTCACATTAGTGTAGTGTTGCAACCAGACTTTTTGAATTGAATGAGCTAAATGTAAAACAAGAAATTCCTGTTCTTATTTCTGTTTGTTTTAATTTGCCGCAGGCCTCTGATTGGCAGTGATGGACAGTAAGGGGAGGTCGCTGCCCGCAATGCCTGAGCTAAAGAACCCTGCAAGTATGAAGCAGCTCTCTGGCTCACCAGGTGGATGTAAGGGACGTGGTGATGGGAGCACAGATCCCACCCTTCTGTTGGATAAAGCAGCTACACAGTTGGCAGCCACCCCCCAAGAAGGTGTTCTGCAGAAGATGGGTAACCACAACCACACACACAGTCATAACCATGCCCACGAGCGCTTGAAGGATCTGACCTCTCGCTTGTTAAACGGCGATCAAGATAAAATGCCAAAGCTCTGCACTGCCCCTCCTGCAACCCCATTCCTTAAAGGTGTGGAAGCAGGTCCTCAGCATGGCAGCCCCCAGAGGAAATCTGAATCCTCCCCAGAGCTCACACTCAAAATAACCAAACACTTGGCCAACGGGAAATCGTCACCACCAAGCCGGTATGACAAGAGCTATGGAGAAGAGGGAACAGAGAAACCAAACGCACCTTTGAGCCTATCAGAGGGCATTCTGGATTCTCCAAACGTGAGAAAAGAAGGAAGGAAAAGAAAGAGGGGACCTGTGAAGAAGAGAATGCCACCAAACAGAAGGCACCAGATTGTACCTGCTGCTGTTGTCCCTGAAAGATCCTCTTTTTCGCACACCAACATGGGGCCCTTTGATAAAGCCACAGTGTCACATAACTTCACCCCTGAGACAGATGTTCTGCCCATTGAGTCCCCTGACGTGATTGACATTGATGTACCTGCCTGTGTATCTCCGTTACCTGCTGTGGTATGGCTCTGCTTCCAGTTCAGTCTTCACCAGTTGCTCCAGTTATCGTAGAAGCTATTTTGTATTATGTTATTCAAGCAAAGCACCAACCTTCCATTAAACCCCTGAAGCATTTTTGCCTCAGCAATATAAATTAAAGGATGGGAATATCCTGTACTTTACTTTGTATTCTGCTAATATTTGGAGTATGTTTATGCATTCTCTGCTGATCAGTCTTTTCAAAGTACATTAAAGGAATTATAATTTAAAATTACAATTACAAAGAATGATAAAATTATACTTAATTATAGATTGCTTTATTTGTATGGTCAAATGCTTTATTTGTGTACTCAAGATACATGATATTAGAATTACCATGCCCATCACTATATTTTATGCACATGTGTGATTGTAAGTTGTACTTTTATTACACACTTTTTTTGCATCGCTTCTCGTTATATTGCATTTTGGCAAAATTCCAACGTCAAAACATTTATCTAGTGTGGGATGCATGTATTCAGACTTCATCAATACTCAGCCTCCGATCAATTGATCAAGTCTGAATACACGCATCCGACACTAGATAAAGGGATTGACGTTGGAATTTTGCCAAAATTCAATATAACGAGAAGTGGCGCAAGAAAAAGTGTGTAATAAAAGTACAATTTACAATTGATTGGAGGCTGAGTATTGATTTTTTATTTTTTTTTAAATCAATTTTTGCGGTCGAGTCGGCTCTAATGTATGGGGGGGAAAAAGAGGTGCAGAGTCTCTTTGGAGCTCCCACTACATTTTGGAAATTATGAAACGATATACTTAGTTGTGCACTTGTATATAACTGTGATTGGTTGGTCAGGGGCCGAGTATTGATAGTTTAAAACATGGTTGAGACGCTTCTGTAAAATATTGAGAGCAAGAGTCTGATGTCACAGAACAGGGTCCACTAGACTAAGGAAACTACAGCTCAGGTTAGTTATATAAGACCTGACTCTTTGTGGTTTAATTTTTTTAATTGAAAAAAAAAAACCAAACTATTTTTGTATCCAAGTTACCTCTGTGACATGAGGAGAGAGGGTGGATAGTTGCATTGTCTTTAAAATGTGTGTCAGAGAGTGAGTGTGTGATGTCACTGCAAGACATTGGGCAGAACACACAGCAGACTCATAAACAGACTTCTGAACACTAAAGCTAAGATTAGTTATGAAAACGAGTGTATCACTGTTGTGGTTTAATCAAAAATAATGAGCCTGGATATTCAGCGGTCCTTATCCATAAATGGCTTGATAAGAGACAGCAAGTTAGCGCCCTCTTGTGGTTCAGTGGTAAGGCACTATCCACTGAATCAGAAGATTGCCTGTTTGAGTGTTTTTTTAATTATTATTTTTTAAACCTATAAAACCAATGTTTGGGTGTCTCTGAACACGAAGGTATAGCAGACATACTTCATGTTTTCTAACAAAGGTTCATCCAGTTTCAGTGTAGCAGGTGGTTATCTGTACTTGAAATCAGTTATGCTACACTGCCTGATTCCCAGTACAGGTCACTTTGCTGCAGGTTTGAACGGAAAACATGACAGTGGAGTGGTGACAATTTTGAAATGCTGCAAAGAGTTTCTAGATGTAGGCTATAGAAACATTATGATTGCCAGCAAAATATATTTTTTCCTCATTCAACTTTAATAGATGAATGCACATTGGTAACTTTTTTTCCCCCCATATTTCCCCCAAATACATTTTTTGCTTAAAATGAGAGCTTTTAATACCACATAGTCAGCTTGATGAGTAGGTGTAGTTGGAATGAAGTTTTTTCAATGGAAGGGTGGTTCGTTAAGCACAGAGAAAGATGTCTATTGTATTGTTTTCAAAATGAAAAGTGCTCAAACAGCTCTCTATGGTTAATGTGTATATTCTGAGAGAAAAATACGTTGCTATGTTAAGGGGATGTCAGGGGTGCCAAAGGTGCGCAAGACACTATGTGCAGCAAATTGGAGATGTACACATTACTGATTTTTTTTCAGTAAGCCAAACTGTGCAACAGCAGCCTTTGCAGAAAATGTCATGACTTAATATTTTATCAGTAAAGGTTTACTAGTTATAAAACAAGTTACTGAGCTGTGGAAAAGCACAAAATATTTTACACATCGGTGAAAACATAGCTACAGGTGCTTATACACAGAAAAACACGTTTGTGTAATGAAGCCATCAAAATGTGACTAGCGTATTACTCGTTATGGAACAAGTACAGAAAGTCTGTTCCATTATAGCCGTATGTTGTATGGTAGTAGCAGCTAACATCGCTCTGAACATTGAACTTAATGTTTTTCTTTTGTGTGGCAGCCCATGTCAGTGGAAGAGGAGGGCATTTGTGCACGGGGTGTGAATAAAATTAAGGTGGAACATACAGAGAAGCAATCTCATTTGCAGTTTTTTGTTGGAGATGTTGTCTGGACTAAAGCATCTGGATACCCCTGGTGGCCGTGCATGATCACTACAGACCCAGAGTTTAACCTTCACTTTAAACAGAAAGGTAAAGGCTGGCAGACACGGCATAATTCCATTGATGGTATATTCCATTTATGGCTTACTGTAATGACAAATGTGTCCTCTTTTCTTTTTTTCTTTTTTTAGCATCAAACAGCAGGGCAGGGTTACTGTACCACATACAGTATTTTAGCAATGTTCCAGAGAGAGGATACATTGCTGGGAAGAATATGGTCATATTCTCGGGAAAAGAGCAGTACCAGTCACTCTTTCGTGGCACCAAACAAACCAGGGCCCATTGTGATGGCAAGAAGGTACTGCTACTTTTTACTCATGTCTTGTTCCATTCATAAATCTGTGATTGTGAATAAAGTGTTAATATGTTAATCTTGCAGGAATAAATTGTAGTACACTTCTGGTACATGAAGCTGTTTTTTCACAGATATCTTTTTTTCAGCTGTTAGTCCCACGTAAGCTGCGGATACCATGGGAGATGGGCATCTCCCAGGCAACGGAAGCTGTAACTTTACCCGTACAAGAACGACTGGCAAAGTTCGGCTTCAAATATGAGGCAGGCCAGCCACGGTTCAGCTCTCACATGCTGCAACTTCTGCAGCAGTGTGAACAAGAACAACAGCAGGGTCATGAAAAATTTCCAGAGTCAGCCAGCCTCACTCCCCCAGACTCCACCCAGTCCAGCCCCACCACTGTACAGACTCCCAGTAGCCCTCTCCCTTTCCCCTGTCCCACCAACAACAGCACTTCAGCAGGGAAAATGTCCCTTGTCACTAAAGCACCTAAACTACCAACCAAGAGGGGACAGTACAATCGGCACAACACCTCTGTGAAGAGGAGAAAGAAAGGAGTAGTCCCTGTTGTAGTTCTTCCTCAAATTGACTCTACTGTTCAGGTTGGTTGTGGCACGAGTTTGCTGTGATTCGTCTGACTCTAGTGTAGTCTTGCCTGTTATATGTTGTATTATTTCACATTTCAGGATATCCCTATTGCTGTGCATAAACGTGAACCTAAGAAACAGGCTAAATCTGGACAGCTAGCTAAGGAGTCATTGCTGAAACAGGTGTGATTATTTATTTATTTTTCCCGGATTACACTAGATTTAGCAGTATTATGGAAAACACTCTGTGTGTTGTACTAACTTTGGAACATTTTTTGCGTGCATGAACGTGTGTTTGTCTCCCTGTATAGGATGTCCTGACGTTTGCAGACATTGACCGACAGTTAAAAGCACCTCAGAAGAAACAGCGAAAACTCAGGCAGAAGTTTCCTGCAGCGCCAAACTCTCTAAAAAATAAGAAAATTAAGGCATCTGCTAGTATTGCTGAAAATCCAAACACAGAACCAATAAAGCCAGTGATTCTAGGTGAGTCATCTGGCTTTCCTTATACAGTACTGTGCAAAAGTCTTAGGCACCTATGAAAATTGTTTGTATCGGTTTATATCAGCAGTGGGTTTCTTTCTGCCAGCAAAAGCACAAGTGAACATTAGAATAAACTCAAACGAACAAGAAA
>JBBJLS010000148.1:12103947-12128733 GCA_037577275.1 Bryconaethiops microstoma | reverse complement strand
TAATATTAATGTTTTAACACTAACTTAACACTACTGTCCAGTAGTAAACAGGTTTTAAGTATAATTTCCCCAGGTGCCTAAGACTTTTGCACAGTACTGTATACTTCCTTGGTTTGCATCTGAAGCTGTGTGTTTGTTGAGCAGTTGCGAATTGTTTCCAGCTAAAAACAGATGTTTTCCATGTTTTTGCATTTTATTTTTGTCTCTTTTTTTACAAGATGGAAAGGTGGACAAGATGTGGAAAAAAATTAAACAGGACAAGACAGTTGTCAGCTGTAGAGGTTAGCTAGTAATTGACACGATTATAACTATATGTATTCTCAGATGCTGAGCTAAATGTTATAACTTCTTCATACAGGTAAGAAGAGAGTAAGAAAACGTACACTAGAGGAAATCGGGGAGGAAGAGGACCCCCTTCCCAAAAAGAAAGCCAAGCTGGGGCAGGGTTTAAAACGACGCAAGACTCTAAAGGTATGCTGTATGTTGCAGGTGTCTTTTAAGTAACTAGTGATGCAACACTAAGGATATCCATATCTAACAGTTTCACATAGAAAATTGACGGGGTAAATTTCATCAACGTTTTTTAAAAGCTTCAGTTTGCTATGTAGCAATTTTATAATGTGTATAATACACATTTATGTGCTTAGTTTCAAAAAGAAAATGAGTTTATGCACTTCTCAGTTAGCTTTGGGTCCTGCTATTTTTTTCTCTCATCTTTTCCAAAGGCACCAAATACTGAGCCAGTTGTCAAAAGGAGAAAGAAACAGAATTCTGCTGTGGATAAAAGAAAGGGATTCAAAACCGCAGTCTCTGGTAAGTAAAACAAGCAGTTCAGTGTTGACAGGATGATGTTTGTGTTTTGAGTTTATTTTTAAAATATATTTTTTGTGTCTCGTGTCAGGAGAGAGCCTTCAAGTTAAGGCCAAACGTGTCAGAAAGAGAAAGGACTCTGCTAAGCAATTACTGTCTGCCTCGTCTAAAAATCGCCGCCCATCAGCCCGCCTAGAGCTAGAGGTATTTTTATTTTCCTCTATCAGCCCAGGGTATACCAAGGATCATGCTCAGTGGAATCAGGTTTCCATGGGGGGGGAGGAAATCATCACTAACCTAAACATTGTAAATTTAGATTAGTATGATGAAGGTAGATGCTAATTTTCAATTTAGGCCATTTGCATTTACGTTTCAATGGCAAATAGTGTTGCGTTCTTCAGTACTTGCCAGTTGCACAGCGAGAATAATCTACATTGTGCATCTTACATCTACAACAGGGTTGTTTTTACGCTATAATGAGATACAAGGTACAAATTCATTTATTGTGAAATTCAATGTCATAGACACTGTGTGAGGACAGACCCGATTCTCCCAGTGACAGTACTGATGAAGCCCATACAACCAAGAAGGTGGAGCGCACAGCTGGTACTAAAAAAGAGAATGTGTGTCAGGTTAGTGAATGTGTGCCGATCTTGATTTTTTGTTTTTGATGTTGGACTATACAGATTATATTTTATTTTTTTATTTTATTTTTTTAAATGAACTGTGTATTTGTAGATTTGCGAAAAGACAAGTGAGGACTTGTTGACATGTGAGGGACAATGCTACGGTCTGTACCACCTGCAGTGTGTAGGTTTGGACCAGCCAAAAGACAAGGTGCTCTGTACTGCCTGCAGGACAGGTGAGCGAAATGCAAGCTTGAATTAGTCAAATGTTTCACTCGGCATACGCGTGGTTTGTGTAACCTGAGAAATTATATATACAAAAATATATTCTCAATCTTTTTCTCAGGGGTGCACGCATGTTTCACCTGTAAGCAGTCTGAAGGAGAGGTGAAGCGCTGCAGTGTCCTCCACTGCGGTAGATTCTACCATGAGGCATGTTTGCGTTTAAGTGCTTTGACCGTGTTTGATAACAGAGGGTTCCGCTGCCCGCTGCACACCTGTCTCAGCTGTCACTACAGCAGCCGCGGCACTGCAAAAGCCACCAAAGGTAACACTTATGTAGTGAAAGCCCCCCCAGCCCTCTCCTTTTTTTATTAAAAGGCTGCTTCTAACAGTAATCTAAAGGTGTTTTCATAATCATTGCTTATTTGTTTACATGTGCAGTTGTTAATCTTTTGACTTCTTATAAATTTGCGTTTCAGGAAAGATGATTCGTTGTTTGCGCTGCCCAGTGGCCTATCATGCTGGGGACCTGTGTGTAGCTGCAGGAAGTGAGATGCTGACAGCTACGGCTATTGTGTGTACTAATCACTTCAACCCTAAGAAGGGCTACAGTCATCACTCGCATGTCAATGTCAGCTGGTGTTTCATCTGCTCCAAGGGTGAGAAGATAACTGTTGTTTGACCAAATTGCACATTGGAATTAATAGATCAATGAAAGTCTTACAGATGCATAAGAAGTCTTGATTTGAAATAGCAGCCTGTTACATAACCCTGATAAAAATGATGTAATCACTTACAGGACATTCCTCCAACTTTCTAATTTTGTGGCAAACTAACAAATCACAGATGTAACACAACAGTATTTGTTTAATAACATTCTGGCATCATGAATAATTGGCATGGTTTTTTTTTTTTTTCCTAAATCAAGTAGTGGGGAAAAAACATGGAATCAAAGTGGAGAAAACAATTATGGGATCCTCTTATTTGCATATATAAAACAAATACTGGCATAAATCAGTGCTGATTAGTATGCAGTTAAGAGAGTGCTTGAAGATCTTAATGAGCTTTTGGACTTGGCTATTTGAAAGGAAACATGACCCCAGTAAGACAGTTGTCCTCCAATAAAATTCATCATCCTAGTCAGCTGTACCTACAATTTGATACAAAAATAAACACTGTTGTATATGGGAAAACATACAGATTATGGAAGACATCAAAGCACCTGGAAAGAAAGTTGAAAAGATGGGTGGAAACAAATGTCATTGTTTGTTCGTATACTGAAAAAAATCAGCTGAATGAAATGGGATTTACATACAGAAAAGCCAAATGAAAGCCAGCACTAACACCTAAACAGAAAAAAACACTTGCAATAGTCAAAAGAGAAGCAATCATGGAGTGCGAATGATTGGATGAAAGTTTTTTAGATCTGTGATTTTCACAGATTTATCACAGGTCTGAAAAAAAAATGGAGAAAATTGTTTTTCATTAGTGAAGTCCATGCAATCATAAAAGCCCATGGGTGAGCAAATACTAATTGTGAGTTTGTTGATTCCAAAATGTCTTTTCTTCTACTTGACCTGGGAAAAAATATGCCATTCATTTAAAATGGTTTAATTTTTGTTTGTTTGAGATATGAAGCTATTTAAAAATCTCACATTGGTGATTTTATTTGCTGTGAAGAAAAATGTAGAAATTGTCATTTTTGCCAGGGTTTGTAATCCTTTTATAGTCTTGTTAAGGGTGAGTGATATGTCACTGTGATTGTTTTTCTATCAGTGCATTTTTATATAATGTTTCAATAAATCTAATATTAAACAGAACTAATCATGTTTTCTTTGTGATATAGTACTGATATTCATTGCCTGCTCAGAAATGCTTATTATAATTGACACAATCATGACAATTTTATTGCCCACCCCTGCAGTGCATAATGTCCCTTAAACTGTATGTTCTTGCATTCTAGGTGGCAGTCTGCTGTGCTGTGAGTCGTGTCCAGCTGCATTTCACCCTGACTGTCTGAACATTGCCATGCCTGATGGCAGCTGGTTCTGTAATGACTGCCGTTCAGGCAAGAAGCCCAAGTATAGGGACATCATCTGGGTCAAACTGGGAAACTACAGGCAAGTTTTATCCTTTGCTGAACATAGATGGTGGTAACTATTTGTGATTTTTATTTTTGGCCTTTAGATGAGACTGTAGTATTTCAGTGGCTTCAAAAGCCATCATGTATCCTTTAGCATATCCTTTGTTCCAGTTAAGTAGAACCACTCTAAAACCCTAGGTGGTGGCCAGCAGAGATCCGTCATCCCAGAAACATCCCTACAAATATCCAGCATCTGCGGCATGAGATTGGAGAGTTCCCTGTTTACTTTTTTGGGTCCAAGGACTACTTCTGGACCCATCAGGGCCGTGTGTTCCCTTATATAGAGGGAGACAGAGGGAGCAGGCACCAGAGAACTGGCATTGGGAAAGTTTTCAAGAATGGTAAGGGGCCATGCCTTAATATTGTCAACATAGTTTAATTTTTATTGGTAAAACAAGAAGCAGCTTCATTTCCATGAGTCTGTTTCTCACTGTTCCCTTCCTATTTTGTCTTTAGCCCTGCTGGAGGCTGAGGCTCGATTTAAACAAATAAAGATGGAGAGAGAAGCTAAAGAGGCCCAAGAGAACAACAAGAAACCACCTCCTTACAAATACATCAGGGTATGCTTTACTGTGTTGTTTTTCTGTAGTGAACTACAATAAGAGAATAAACTCAATACTAACCTTGATTAATATGCCAGTTTTTATCCTGACTGAGAGAAATGTTGTTCAGATGTATTCTTGTTTAGTAGAAAATAATCAAGCGTAATGAGACCTGATTTCTCCAGATCAACAAGCCATGTGGGCGTGTCCAGATCTACACAGCTGATATCTCAGAGATCCCCAAGTGTAACTGTAAGCCGACTGATGAGCGTCCCTGCAGCTTTGAGTCGGAGTGCCTAAACCGTATGCTGCTGTACGAGTGCCATCCTCTGGTCTGTCCAGCTGGAGAGCGTTGCATGAACCAGGACTTCACCAAGCGCCTCTATCCAGAGACCAAAATCGTTCGCACAGCCGGCAAGGGCTGGGGCCTCTTCACTCTGCGAGACATCAAGAAGGTTAGAACATTTGGCAGAGGGGTGTGTGTGTGTTTATGTATGAGTGTGATTGCATTTGAGTTTGATTGATTCTTTGGTTTGTTACTCAGGGAGAGTTTGTGAATGAGTATGTGGGGGAGCTGATTGATGAAGAAGAGTGCAGAGCCAGGATCAAATATGCCCAGGAGAATGACATCACACACTTCTACATGCTCACCATTGACAAGGTACAGCTGAGCAGTTAATCCTGCATGTGTGAATACTTTTGTAGATTGTTGGTGTTGGTGTCCTTGTTAGTTGTACACAGAACACTTATGCAGGCGTCTGTGTTCCAGCCTCTAACTTGCGTTTATTTCACCTTCATATGTGTTTGCTCTTCCTGCACTGGTTACAGTGTGTTCAGTGACTGGACAGTCTGCAGTAGAGCCAGAGGAACAGTATTTTATTGGGATTGCCACTGGGCAGCCTGCTGTGGCACTACAGTACTAAATACTACAACCATGTTCAGTAAAGACAATTAAGGGAAAATAAGGGTGTGTGTGTGTGTGTGTATATATATATATAATTTTTAAAAAAAAATTGTGCTCATATCTGCTTTCCTGTTACTTCTAATATTCCTGTGTAAAATGTTAATAAAATCATTCCAAAAAAACAGATTATACAGTTTGTTTTTCAACTACATTTGAAACATGACTTTTATTTGATTATATTTAATTATTCGTGGTGTCTGTGTAGGATCGGATCATAGATGCAGGACCTAAAGGGAATTACTCTCGCTTCATGAACCACAGCTGCCAGCCTAATTGTGAGACCCAAAAGTGGACTGTGAATGGTGACACTCGCGTGGGGCTGTTTGCTGTTTGTGACATTCCAACAGGTAAACTTAGAGCTTCTGCTTGGTGGCTGGTCTTTGCCCATGTTGATTTTGAATTGTATTTGTATGAAACATTCTGTTTAGAAGAAGTTGAGGGGGATTCTGAAGGCTTTCTTATGTTTTGTTCATACGTAGGCACAGAGCTGACCTTTAACTACAATTTGGATTGTTTGGGAAATGAGAAGACTGTTTGTCGCTGTGGTGCACCCAACTGCAGTGGCTTCTTAGGGGACAGACCCAAGGTGAGTCTATCTTTCTCAACCATTCACTGTCTGCATGAAGTCACTTTACATAGTCTGCATAAAATAAATGCACTGCAGATGGATCATTGTGAAACAGCCTTAGTAAGGACTCAATATCTCTCTACTGCAGATTGCTCCAGCTTCAGAGTCCAAAGCGAAGCCACAGAAGAAGAAGCCTAGGAAGCGGCGTTCTCGGAACGAAGGGAAGAAGCAGTCGGAGGATGAGTGTTTCCGTTGTGGGGATGGAGGAGAGCTGGTCCTGTGTGATAAGAAGGGCTGCACCAAAGCTTACCATCTGTCTTGCTTGGACCGCACCAAGAGGCCGTTCGGTGAGACTCATTCCTACTGTTTAACTGCTACTAATGTAAGATTGGTTTTGTTTTTATGCTTAGAGTTCTGGGAGTAGCAAAAATATGGAAGCAGCTTTAAGTTGTGTACAACTTAACTGAGTTTGTTCAACTGATGAGCAGGTCGCTGGGATTGCCCCTGGCACCACTGTGACGTGTGTGGGAAGCCCTCTGATGCCTTCTGCCAGCAGTGCCCCAACTCCTTTTGTAAAGCCCACGAGGAGGGTGCGCTGCGACCTCACCCCATCACAAGCCAGCTATGCTGCCAAGAGCATGATGACTTAGAACTGCAGACCTTAGCTGAGCCTGCTAAGGAGCCTTCCAGCACCTGTCAACCTCCTCTGCCTCAGAAGCCAGCCAAACGTGGCCGTAAACCTGGAACCAAGAACACCTCCAGAAGGGCTGCCCATAAAGCCCCAAAGGAAAAATCAAAAAAGGCAGCAGAAGTGTAGAGCTAGTGAGACCTCCTTTCCTCTTCCTTTCCTTCCCTCTGTGGCCTGCCCTCCCTCTACTCATGATTCAGTGGTATTGACGTCGTCTTGACTGTTCTCCAAAACTGAAAGCACTGTGTGTGTGTGTGTGTGTGTGTGTGTCTGATCAGGGAAGTATGTGAACACTGTAGAGCTCCATGGAGCCGCCACATCAGGTCCCCCCTCATGCACTCATCCTCTCTCCGAATCGAGTGTGCGCACACTGAAAACACACTCATGCACACTTGTCAATGTGCGTTCAACACAGAGCCAACAGACCAAACAGCCTCATTACTACACAGCATTACGGACGCCAAACTTGAATCTTTTTATGCCTGTTTTATTCTTTGAGATAGATGCCTTTTTAACAGTAGATATGTATATGGAAATGTATATGAAAGACCAAAATTATAATAATACTGGAATTATTCATAGCAACAGATTGCCAATGTGGGTTTTTTTTTTTTAAATAACCAGTGGTATTGTTAAATTTAAGACACTATGGATAGCCCTTGAATTTTCTTTTTTATAGTCAATTATAGAATGCATTTAACTATAGAGCAGCATATTTTAGCACATTTTTGTTAGCTCATTTTTTGAGTTTACGCACCATACTAGAATGTTAAATAATTCTCTGTGAAATCTACCTATTCAGAGTTTTAAAAAAGGCACAGTACATTCAGACAGGGCGCTTCTGTGTTATTTGGGTGAAATAAAGCTTTTTAAGCAGTTCAGTTTGTTTCTTTTATCTGCCTATTATTAACTGTAAACAGTGAATGTCTTTACACTCCAGCACTCTCCTCTTGCGTGTGTATGTTTTAGTTTGTGTAGGGCTGCTGATTATATATTTGTAATGTCTTTATTTTTGGCCTTTAAGAAGTGTGCAATGGACACTCCGTGTGAAGATGGGTAGAGACTGTGTTTCCTAGACTATTATAGTTTCAGTTCAGGAAGGGCTTGATTGGAGTTTTGTACTCTAGTTACTAAGTCTTAGCTATATCATGAAGCTGTCCCTCAAGCCTCGGGTGACTAACGACAGAAGTTCAGAAAACACTTGTGTTCCTGATCGCTAGGGCAGTACTTGGAACTGGATAATGTTCTGCTGTGCTAGCTGCAAACAGAATTTCAATTAGTCATGCATAACATAGTGAGTAATCTAACAAGCATATATAGTTCAAAGCTCTCTTATACAATCTCTCTGCTTCTGTCAGACAGATTGTGCAGCTCGGTAACTTTAACTGAACCCATGAAGTTAGTCAACCACAGGCTGTCAGACATCCATAGAACTCTCCTCTGGTCAATATCCTCAATATGTGCTTTCTGCTTAAGGTTCGCAATCTTGACTGAGACCAGATGTGCACATTGTCCCACTACTCTTGACTCACTTGCTGGTCATGATCTCTGCAAGGCCTTAACGCATGAACTGCGTCGTGATGCTACTGGCTCAATGCCAAGAGAGGCTTGGAAGTAGGGAGCCCAGACTCTATCTGTGGTTTCTGCTCATGCCAAACCCCGTAAATGTTCTCCTTAGAACATCAAAGGGGAAAGACCATTAGTTCTGTGTCACCCAGAGAGTGTTTAAAACGTCGCTTGCATGGTGGAAGGCTTAGACCAGGGGCGGACTGGCAATCCGTGCGTTCTGGAAAAGTCCAACAAGGCCGTCGGCCTGTCGTTCTCCTTAACTAACAACAGAAGAGGGCGCTAAAACGATCATTTAGCAAGTGTGAGAAAGTCCAGGACTGTTTTTAGTCCCAGTCTGCCCCTGGCTTTGACCTACCTACCTCAGGATTCAATGCAAATTTCTTAGGCTGTACCTCCCAGACAGCAGAGACGACACAGCACTCAAGCCCCTCGGGTGTCACCTTCCAGGCAGTCATTGACTGTCATGCCTCCAGCTCGCCTACAAAGCGCATTACTATTTGACCTTGGCAAAACTGCGGACAGGGTGCTGTGAAGGATACGTTCTCTGTGCCTGAGTGCAAAGATTTTGTGGCTGAGCTTCCAGCAGTTAATTCAGTGGTGATATGTGTGCCTATATATTTGTTTTTAAAAAAATCACAAATCAGACTGATGAATGTGAGTCTGGCTGGACCTGCTTATATGATAGATTTTTTATTATTTGCGTTTGACAATAAAAATACAAATTTTAATACCAGCACATTGAGGTGGGGAATGACGCCGTTCAAACTCACAAATCACGAACGACAACATGCCACCATGTTTAACCGTCTGCCACAATGATCTGTAGAGATACTCTCAAAAGAGTGGTGAATCGCAAACTGCAAACTATCTTTACCGCGGTCGTTTCGAATGGGTTTAGACTCCGCTGCTGAATTCCTGCAGAGCCACATTTTCGGCTCTGCCACTTGCATTGGGCCATGTCCTCTGACTAGCAGGGAAAGAGGCACTGGACTGACACTCCTCTGACTCGCCATGTCACAGGCTGCGAGTCTGTTGCTGGCCCCCTTCTTCGTGCTTGCCCAAGGACCCAGTTCTGGTTTTAATGCTCTCCCATTAGGTCAGTTCTCTCCTGGCAAGAAGAGCGGTGGAAACTGTTTAACTGTTAAACAGTTAAAGCAGGCATGTCCAAAGTCCATTTGCGGCCCCGTGTTCAAATTTCCACCGGCCCGCAGCCTCTGTCATAAAATCAATAATATGCCGCCCGCCAGCACTGTTGTCAACTTTTACCGCCAGCTGGATAAAGGCAGGTTCCAAGAGATTCGAACATTTGCTAAGAAAATGCTGAGCTTGTTTGGTTCGACATACTTGTGCGAGAAGACATTTTCGGTTATGTACTTAAACAAGAACCGCATGAGGACCAGATTAAGTGACTCTCACCTGCCTGGCAGTCACTGTTTTTGAGCCAGACCTGTTGTATTGACTGCAGTCGAGATCTCAGCATCACCCTTCACATTAGCGCAGGCAAGTTATTTGTTCTGTCTTCCGAGGTGAATACATTCTAAAATCTCAGTGAATTGATTTTTTAAATCCATGATTTCTTTTGGTTTTTCAATTGACAATCAAACCGCGTGTCGCAAACCCGACAAATTATATTAAAATCAAATTCTGTCCGGCAGACCGTTCTTCCATTTCGTATTTTTGATACGACTCTAAAATTGAAATAATGGAAAACACGGCCTTTTTCGTTTTTGATATCCGATTCAAAACCAAAGCACACATTTTCGTTTTTTATTGTCAATTGAAAAACGAAAGGACGAGTGATAGACGGATTCATATGGCCCTCAATGATTTGTACTTCTGAATAAGATTACTGTTAGTTATTTTCCTGTTCACGTGTTTTTTTAATCTAAGTTTACAGTGAGCATTTAATAGTGAATAATATATAACGTTTCAAATGATCCTAGATGTTTTATGTTCCCGAAAGTTTCTTTTTTCCAGACAGACTTTTTCTTCATTTTATGTGGTCTTCAAATATGAAAGGCAGAGTGATTTTGGTTTAAAAAAAAAAACAGCTTTAGATTTATTTGTGTTCTATGTGAAGAAATGAAAAGTATGCCATTTGCAATTTCAAAAAATCAGTTCATTTGCATTTACTGTTAATGGGTCAAATAATGTCAGGCTGAATGGTCGGCCCCCACCTCACCAAATTTGGCCCTCTTTGCAAAAAGTTTGGACACCCCTGAGTTAAAGGGTTGGAGTCGGGGCTGCTCGTTCACCGCCGTGCACATGCCCTGAAAATGTGAGGATGAAGAGAAAAACGGAGAAAAGAGGTTGAATCAAAACACTACAATGATCCAAAACGTACCGCAAATATTTTTTTTTGCTCTAATTATTTAAAAAAAGACAGACCCAGGATTTGAAATACCCTAAACCATACACTGACTAAGAATATTATTACAAATCTGCCATTAAATCTTAAACATGCTGTATAAGCAAGGCAATCTATGAATATTTTCTAACGTATTTGATACGTAAAAAAAACGTGCATTAAAATGAGCATATTTGTTCCATGCATTGGTGATTTTAATTGCCAGCTCTGCATGGAATAAACAACCAGCACGAATATGATAAGCGAGTAGCTAAATTAGGACCAGATAAACACTAATCAACTTCCAGAAGGAAAAAAAAAAAGCTTTACAAGTATACAAAGAAAAAATCACGTTTTCTATGAACAACTGAGCGAAATCATTGCCTGGTGACACTGATTCATGACTTTCACACTCACGTGGGGACCACATGAATGTGTGGTCCCAGCAGATATCAGAAAACACTGTGATTACTTCCTGAACCAGCAGGAGCATCTCAACCAAGTCAAGTAAGAGTCCTGGAACATTCTCAACAAAAGCCTAGAAACATGGTTGGGACTGTGAAATGAATCCAGTGAGCATTTGTTTATTTCTGAAGTTTGGTTGGTGGTCCCTGATAGACTGGTTCTGGATCTCTCATAAACTGAACAAGAAAGTGAATAGCCAATTAGAGAACTACAAAGCAAATCAAAACACAAATATTGCCTCAAATCAAGTGCACGTATGCTTTCTGTATCCAAACAGTATTGCACATCAAAATATGAGCTGTAATTATATCAAGACAGAGCCACGGTAAACACAGTCCCAAAGATTTTATTCAGTTAAAGAACAATGAATCTATTCGCTTCAGTATATACAACAATCTATTGCACTTCACTGTACATAAAAACACTATTAAATCATGACACAGGCTTTCCATGGTTACAGGGCATACATTAAAGATATTAAAACATGAATGCCAAGAAAATCATATTAGTATCATCAGTATTAAAAAAATTCACATTCACAAAATACAATCCCAGGTTTGATCTCGTTAGAACAACTGTTGTAACGTTTTCTAGCCAAACTTAGCTTAGACGCCTTTACATTTGGTCATTTTTAAACAAACTAACGGGCACATGACTCGACAACCACATGCTCTGACATGGTAGAAAAAAGTATGTGCAGCAGAGCAACTGGCACATGTCCTTTGACTTTTAAAATAATATTAAAAAATAGAAATTGATTGAAATTTTAAAATTGCAAGAGAGAAAACACATCACTCAAAGATGCTACAGTTTTGGAGCCACACTGTAAGTTACAGCTCCAGAACACACTTGGATAGCTTCACGTCTCACTAGCAGTTGGTGTTAGTGAAGCCTTAAATGTATAAGTGCACAAATTCCATGTTGAGAGGTCCACCTGGCTTTCAGCAGTAGGTTATGGGCAATTGCGATATCAGATCAAAATATACAAAAAATAAAGGATCCGCTTTCCTTTAACCAGCCCTGAAGCAAAACCACATGCACCACAGTAAACATCAATGTTCACACTAATTTCACACAGGATGGTTCAGTGACTGTGTGTAAGCATGAGTGCACAGTACAGAAGTGTTAATAATTCCAGTGTTTCAGATCAGCTTATGGTCACATTGTTTTAGAGCTCACATTTAAGTGCATGCGTGCGTGCGTGTGTGTGTGTGTGTGTGTGTGAGTGAGAGAGAAAGAAAGAATACAATTGTGACAAAGTGTCAATGTTCGTCTTTGTCTCTTAGTCCTTTCTTCTCTTTTTCATCCTGTAGTGCAGTGCCCAGTTTCTTAATCAGAACTGACAGGACTTTATCTAGTGGGTCCATCACTCCTCTCTGAAGCCACTTTGGAATTGTAGTTCTTGCATGGTGGAAACCCAGCTTCTGTAGGATGTAGTCCACTCCTACAGGGTCAATTTTGCGACCTGTCCATGAAATTAAACTGAAATACGAGCAAACAAACACATGCATTACTATATGATTCACAACCATAATATTTATGCCACTAGTAAATGACCATTTGCATAACAACAAACAACACAGTCTCAGTAAAAAGGAAAAAATTCTGACAAAACTTTGCTAACACATTTGAAGATAAGATCTGATGATAAATAATGAGACAGAACAATGTTAAGATGAATTCACAAAATTAATTTGCTTTTTAAAACTTTAAAAATCTTTCATAAGGTCCTCCTCAGTTTTAGCTTGACTAGCTCCACTATTAGCATTATTACTCACTTTAGTGTCTCCATTAGATTACAAAATGATTCAAATGCTGCTATCTGCAGTAAGGGAGTGGTAGACATTAGCTGTGCGTTACCGCAGCGTGGGCTCCAGGTGCCAGGTATTGCAGAGAAACTCCCTCCAGTCCACGGTGGTATAGTTCGCTCCATCTTCTTTGGGTTTCTCCTTCTCAGTCGAGCCGTCCTCCTGCACCGCTGTGGGGCTCTTCTGCCCCGGTCGTGACAAAAACATCCGAGGGGCAAACAGGGCTGTGGTGCATTCACAAGCAAGAACACAAACAGAACTCCAGTGTGACAAATACAGCAGCTGTATAGAAAGATATTCGGATTTATACTGCTTATTTAAGTTCTTGTCTTGTCTGTTTTTGTTGATATCAGTGTGTCTTTTGCATACAGGCACCACACATGTGGGCAGACATAAGATGAATTTTGGGTATTTGTTTTCTTTTATAATCAAGCTGTGTCTAGGTTGCGGATATGGCCAGATATGTGCTTAAATTCACTGAATATAGTTATTTCTATTACTGTTATACCGAAAAAATAAAAATTGTGGAATAAAGTTTAGTGGAATTCCCCCCTTTAATGTGTCCCTGTGGTTTAGCTGTTTATTACTCAGGGGCTACTTGGATTTCAGACAACTGTGCTTCAGTGTTTACTCACTTGCTTCAGTTAAACTTTCAACTTCTAGTTGTGTGTGAAGGTCCTAATCAGTAAGGAACTGACTGTAGAACTTATGAGGTTTGGTACAGGTGTGAATGCTTTTTAGTGTTTCACCTTTTTCTTTCTCTTTCAGGTAGGCAGACACCAGGTCATGCAGGAACATGATGAGTTCGGCATCCATGGTAACACAGATGTGATCGGTAAACTCAGTCACGACACTGCACTCCACTTTGGGCTTGCTGCTGGCATCTGTACAGTTTCGAATAAAAGTGGTGAGAATGATACTTTGATTGACATTCTGTATACAAATGGCCATTTAACAAGTACACAAATCCCACAAAATTGACTACAATTATGTAATCCTCTGAAATGATGGTATAAGACACTGTTAAGTTACTAAGAGGGTTAAATAAGGCGTTTGCTATTCCAGTTTGTGTAACGGCGGCAGTACCACTAAGAGAGGGTTCATCAGGGTCCTGCACGTGAATAGATTTGAAGTCGAGCTGCATTCTCGGCAAAGCAAAGATTGTCTCAGTCTCGTGGTTGTAGCTGGATGAGCCCCGGAAACCACTCAGCAGGCTGGAGCTTTTCGCAGCAGCTCCACTCTCCGAATTATTTGCATCCACATTCCGCAGAAGATTCAGTTCTGAGAGAGAGAGAGAGACAGAGGGAGAGGGAGAGAAAATGCATTTAAGAAAAAGCAAGGGATAGATGTGAAATAGTAAGAAAGCGAAAAGCATAAGGAACTACAAAGATGCAGATGTAATGTGTATAACTTATGAGCCATTTGTGAAAAGAAAACTGTATTTGTCAGCGAGCTGCCTTAAAATCATCTCCCCTTTTTTTATGTTGCACTGTACGAAGTTATTATTCCTGTGGGTGTAAACTCCAACACTTAATACACATTTTGGCTCTTGCCTTGTTTGGTTTCACCATCATTAAAAGTTCTGTCTATGCAACAAGAAAATATACTAACACTTCTTGTGTGTTCTTCCTAAGAACATAATAGGGCCGCAGTCACCAATCCTGTTATTGGAGATCTACCTTCTTGTGGAGTGCAGTTCTCACCTGCTCCAGATATTTTATCATTTAAATGTCTAGATCAGATAAATTAGTTAGGCATTGATGTAGTTTGGAACTAAACTCTGCAGGAGTGAAAATCTTCAGCAAGAGGTTTGGTAACCACTGTTGTAGAGTGCTTTGTGAAGTAAACAAGTTGACAGTTGAGTAAGTTAACATTATACACAATGAACATTATCAGCACTGCAGCCAAAGTGTGTGCTTATGTGAATTTTACCTTCGTTCCTCATTGCTGTGACATAGCTGAACCACTCTTTGACTGTGGCAACTCCGTGAGGCGGGTTCTCATGGCGGCGGCGGGAAACCTTAGTGATGGTTGCCATGGGACTCTCCAGTGCTCCACAAGGTTTGGTTACCATGGTGTTATGACCTAGATGAAAGTCCAGAGTCTGTACAATATAAGTGGAGTCATCGTTCGAGCCTAAAGAGAAGGAAGACCCTGTCAGTTTTGGGAAGCATTCTATACTCATTGTTTTTAATGTTGTTAAATCAGGGTTTAAGTGTGGACTAGTGTATGGTAGGTTTTAGTACCATCCTCCCAGATCTTCTGAGCTTCAGTCCAGAAGGCGATATTGGGCTCCTCCAAATGGAACAGAACCCACAACTTAGAGCGGAAGTTGGGGCCATGGAAACAAGCCAGGGTCATATGGTTGCCATGAAGACTCATGGAGCCTCCCAGCTGCACAGCATCCTCAGGAAGGGGCATCTGGAAGAGAGAGATGTGACAGCCAGCTACCATCTTCAGCACAGCTGGCCAGTGCCGGTGATGAGCTGCATCCATATCTGAGAGAGAAGGAGCAAGAAACAATAATTCTCATTCTTTAGGACTGTGTTCTAAAGTAACTGTAGTTTAACCTGTCAGGGTAAAGTAAGGTCATTGACAGAACCAACCCTATGTAGCCTAATTAAATGTAGGACACTCACAGAGTTCAGTGGCACCTTTCTCTACATTGGCCACCGGAGTTTTAGGGGGTGGGAAAGAGCCTGGTCCCCAGGTGGACAGCGCACGCTTGCTGGTGTCAAACTGTTGAGTGAAGAACTCCTGCAGCTTCATGCCAATCTTGATGAGATCAGGTGTGGTGGAGCGAGAGATAATCACCTGGAAAATATCCCACTGCAGGTCCCCATGCACAAAGATCTCACTGTAGGACAAGCATTGAAACATTAGTTACAGAAACAAGTCCACTAAAACAAACTATAGTAGATTACAAAATTTCAGATTTGGCCAATTTAATATACTCTTTTGATTGATTAATTAGTTTTTCTATTAAATTATAGCACAATACTAGTACTGGGTATTAATTCATTCTTAACCAAAAAACGAATTAGTCTTTTAGATGATACATTCTTTGATAGGCCAGTTGTTAAACTTAATAACTCCTTACCTTTTCTCTGATAAGCTGGCCTCAGTGCAAAGGTTGACCTTCCACTCATCCTGGAGTTGCAGGTCAGCATTGCTGAAAACTCCCATTAGGATGCTAGAGCCCATGTAGTCCAGCCGGGCCTCTGTTGAGCCCATTGTGATTTGAATCTTATGGCTGGGCTGCTGGTTGGGGTGCTCTGAGATATGCGCTATATTAAAGTAAAAATTTGAAATAAAGTAGGCCAGTATGCATATGTTCAAGTAACATAACCTTAGTCAAAAACCACAACACACAGCATTTTCAAGTAAGTTCAAGATGAGCTGAAATTCTTCATACTTACAATGTACTTGAATGCAAAAAGAGTGTACTTACAGACCATCTCGAGAGTGTTGACATCAATGTTTCCGCCCACCACTCCTCCCTTGGAGTCCAGTTTAGAACGTCCCAGCCCCACTGCCATGCTAATCTCTCGATCTCGGTTACTGCCCACAGATAGACGGCCCTGACTCTTCAAGCCACTTGTCGTCCAGCTACAAATACAGAGTACCATTAGGTTTTACTGCACATATTACCTGTTTTGTTAAGCTGGATATTGCTGGTTCTTTTGTTCAGTTTAACTGTACAGAAGGCCAAGTAGTAAGCTGTTTGATAAATTACAATATATATATATATTGTGTGGTTTTGTAAATTGAATAAGTATTTTGTGGTATCAAGTTGGTCTCATACGTGTTGTTGCCCATGACGTTGCTCATGTTCATCTGGACATTTAGCTGTTTGAGGTTGATGGCAAACACCACCAGCGTCTCCCATGGTGACCCCTGCTGTGCTGATGCCTTATTGTTTTTGAAGGATGGGGTGGATGTTTTAGACACAGAATCTGCAGGGAGACATCACATTATCAACCAAATAATACCTCTGTGAGAGTGTATTTATGCAAAAAAACAAACAAAAAAAAAAAACTTTATATAATTACTAACTACAGCATATACATTGCTTTGCACAATTTGTCAGGCATCCTCTGTCCCATACATTTTTAGAAAATGATCTTTATAGGATCACCAGTAACCAGAAATAATTTTACATTTATGTATTTGGCAAATGCATACACGTGAATTTTAAAATGCAGTTTTTTAGAAATTGTGTTACAGATGTGGGCAAATTAGACCTGCCCATGGACTTTTATTGGTGTAGTGTGGCGTACTTGCTCGGACAAGGAGTCAAGCCACAGTCTCCTGTTTGGAGGCAGCAGTATTACCCACTAAGGTACATCAACCACCATGTGGTCTGTGGACTCTCTTATTATAGCAGTGACACCAAAATGGTATATCAGCACAGCAGTCTGTTTGTGTATTTACCACGGCGGGGTGCAGAGGAGTCAGAAACACTGCGGGAGCGGCCAGTAGCAGGTGATTTGAGGTGTGTGTGACTGGGAGTTGAATCATTAAACACACAGGAAGAGGGGTGTTGGGCTGTCTGGCCATCCAACGTCCTCCAGTAGGCTTTACGACTGGATTCAGGTGACAGATGCTGGGCTACACTCTCAGCCGAGTCTGGAGTGGCCGGGCCTGATGCTGAAACAGAAACAAACAAGCAAAACAGCACAACTGAGAACAGTCAGCAGCATTTAGATGTGAATGAACTTGCAAAAAGAAAAGGTTATGATGTCTGACCTGGTAGATTAATGGTCTGGTCTCCAAGGAAAAGTCGCCTAGCAATGCTGCGTCGATACCAGGCTTTTGGAAAGGCCAAAATCTCACTGAGACGTCTCATGTCATACTTAAAGGAGGCTGAGCCAATATCGCACACCGCTACATAAGAACACACAAACATATATTTTGTCGATTTATGCTGGCAGTCCCCAGAATTTGTAAAGCTAGTGGTGTAGCAACACTGATACAATGATTAGACTGGTAGAGGCCTAGTGTATAAAACACTTGCCTGTGAACCACAAAGTTGCAGGTTCAAACCCCCCACTTTCTACCATTGTGTCCTTGAGCAAGACACTTAACCCTCAGTTGCTCCATGGGGACTGTCCCTGTAAGTAATGATTGTAAGTCTCTCTGGATAAGGGCGTCGGCCAAATGCTTCTTTTTATGTTTTTTTTTTTTTTTTTAACTAAAGGTGTCAATTAAATTGCTTTGATTTTCAGATTCTAGGATAGATTTTCAAATATAAAAATATTTTTTAAAATGCTTGATGTATTGTTTTTATTATTTACTGCATATATAGTTGCATGTTCTTTAATAGTTGCATATACCGTAATATTTATGAATCAAACTAAAAAAAACAAATCAGCGTGAAATTTGTGGTCTCATTGACCGTTTCCCCTACTGAAACAAATTATTATGAGCTCAGCAATTTATAAAATTAAATTCCAACTGGGAGACTGGACGTTATAAATGTACCTGAGATGTTAATGAGTGTGGTGTCCATCTTGCCCCCCTTGCTGGCGAGAAATGTGTCAATAAAGGCAGGACATCCTGTGCGCCTCATTCTGGACAGACTGACTTTGACAAACTCCAGGTTAATGGAGAGGGAGTCTTTCCTGCCTGTCACAGAGGTGCTCTCTTCCTCCACTGCTCCTAAAACACAAGCATTCACCACCATCACAGCTAAGACACGTGGAGTAAAACAAGAACAATGCAATATCGGAAGTCCACACAGCAATAGTGTAACATAGCTTTACAGCGTGTATTTGGTTCCTACCCAGTGGTCCTGGTCCAGGCGGCAGTCCAGTTACAGCAGACTTCTGTTTGCCGGCCCCGTAGGGATGGAAAACATAGAGAGAGAAATCAGACATGCATGCCGTGAAGCTCAGCCCAGAAGAGTTTGTGGATGGGCCTGACAAATCAGACTGACTGCTACTGTGTCGACTCCGGCCCAGAGGACTGCCCAAACACAAAGATGGACCTGGTGAGAGAAAAAAAAAAGCTTTACACAAAATGACCTTTCAGAGAATTGTCTGTCAGCTGTGCTCAGAATTGTTTTCTCTCAAATATAACAATACAATCAAATTTTAATATTTTTCATGAAATACAGGAACTAAGTAGCCTAAAATTTGATGTTATGTAAACTAAATCCACTAGAGGACACCAAAAATCAAGTAAACCTTGTTCATGACCTGCACCAGAACACTAGCACTTTTTCAGTGTTTGGATGCAATCAGGATCTTACCCACATTTCTTTTGCCCATTATGTTTCTTACCACCCAACTGTTCAGCCAAATAACATCATTTCTGAATTTGAAATTTAATAAATATTTGAACTTCAATTCTTATTTTGAGAGCTAAATAAAATTATACCTTTGCTGCCAGGCACTCTGTGGGCATTGTGTACAGAAGGGGGTGTGGAAGAGGGTGTGTGCTGGGTTTCGGCTGGATGGGTGGAGCTGGGGGGTTCCAGCTCACCCCTATTGGAGGAGAAGACGAGGTCCAGGGAGGGCAGCTTCAGCATACACTCCACACGAGACATGGGCAGACAGCTGAAGCGAATCTGAGATGGCTGAAAGACAACATACAGCACTCACCGAACCATCCATAACAAAGGGGCTTTCAAATGTTAAGTCACACTGTATAATTTCCCTAAAAATCTTTTTCTCATTTTAATTGTCTAATGGATTTCAATCTTATTTTGGATGTAGTCAATAAGATCTAACTGTTAGAAACTAATACGATATGAAAAAGTACCTGTACTCTGACATAGACGACCACATCCACTGGGAAGGAGGAGTATGGAGAGGCAGAGGCTGAAGCCAAAGAGACCTGAGACTCTTCAAGTGGGTCCACAGAGTCAAAATGTCCAACATCCTCCTCAGGAGCACTCACTGCTTCTCACACACACACACACACACACACACGCTTTCACCACCAAATCAATAAGACCCTCTAATTCTCAAAATATCAAATACTTCTTTAATGGAATGGCTGGCTGAAATCTTCCTGTCCACACCTGTATAGTTCCTGTCCACTGGCGTAATTGGGATGGTCTCCAAAGCTTTCTCAAGGAAGTCCAACAAGCAAGGGCTAATCACCATTTCCTCTGGAAGAGTTTGCAGGGCCACCCACGCATACAGCTTAGCAGTCTTCACACCAACACTTGCCTTGCCTTTAGCTACACAGACACACAGACATATACACAGCATTTAACCTCTTTTGCCCATGTCACGAGGACAGCAGCTCTTAAAGAGATTTCACATTACTTCAAAAACAATGGTGTTTGATCAGTGTATTCATGCAAACACACGCTTGAATTTTGAACTGCAGACCAGGCTATAGAGTAAAGTGTGTGTGCACCATGTGGGATGCAGAACTTGTGATGCTGCATGGCATATGAATTGCTACTGAAAGGCCTACTGGAAAGATTTTGTGACAGTGTGTTTCCTTCTTCATTTAAAATCCAGAACACCATTCATTAGAATTACATGAGTGTGGTGTGCGATAATGGAGATTCATGCATTGCAAGGCAGGCTTTTTCCAGAGCGCAATGTAAACAAAAGATCACAGAGGGCATCTGTCAGTATTGGGTATTCTGAAATACACACTGACAAGAAGTAAATACAGAATGAAAACCACAAGCTGAACAAAGAAAGCCACAGGGTGAGGAGTACTGCATTAATGCAGAAGCAGGAGAGTACAGCCACGTGCTTCGTGTTTGGCCATGCTCCAGGGACATAGGCTGGACTGGGAGCATGCAGCTGGACGTGGACAGGGAGAGAAACAGAATGTGTGTGTACCTGAGGGCAGAGGAGGAGGAGGTGGGGACAGGAGTGTGTTAGTCTTGCTGGGGGCTGTAGGCACAGGGCTGGGGGAGTCTCTCATACCATACAGCTTGGACTCTTTGGAGAGTGTCCTGGGTAAGGAGGAGCCTCGGGAGGTATTGGGGGAGTCCGTCTTCAAGGTCTTGGAGTTGTAGTGCAGCTGTGGAGACATGGTTTACGTCATATATGTAATTAAAGTTTATTATTTATAATCTATGTTAGAAAAAATTTTGAGAAAAGTGAGGAATAGGCCTGACAGCAGGTTGGTGAAGTTTATGGGGTTAAAATATGCCTAAAGACCACAGTACACGAAGAAAAATACTGCCACAGTGAAAATGAAAGAAGCGTCTGTTTCTAACATGACTGTAACACAGAGTATATAATGACTATATTACAGAACGTGAGTCTGACTAATAAAGTGTGCAAGTGACAGCAGACCTTGACGTCAACTCCAGGGATGTAAAAGACGGTGGTCTCAATGTCACTGCTTTTGCTCTGGAGAGAGGAGGGCACCCTCTTAGCACTCAGCATGTTGGAGCTAGAGGTGAAGCTGGGCTGCAGCTTCCGTCTCTTTGGAGGAGAATCTTGATCCAGACTCCGTGAGCTCCGATCACAACTCCTACAAGAAGGAGGTAGAGAATCACACATACACAAATCTGATTATGTGCACAATATAGTTTGTGCACAATATAACTTAGATATGATACAAAGTTAGGATATCTGTATACATGTGTGTGTGCGTACGTGTGTGCACGCGCATGTGTATGGCTGGTCAGTTATAGACCTATACCTGCGCATTACAAGGTCCTCATGCTCTGGCAGCTGAGTGCTAGGGTGTAACACACATTTTCCGCTGTCAATCTCCACACGCACATCAAGCTCAAAGTCGATGTTTCGCTCGTTGGGTGGAGTCAAAGCTCCACGCTGAGGTGTGGGCGGCCATCGCTCACTGAATAATGCTGCCAACCCTGATGGCTTTTTCTGAGATGATCTGAGAAATTCAGATGCACGTTGTCAGTCATACAGCATGTGTATGTGTCTTTTGAGTCTGTTTGAATAGTAACATGGAATTCACATGTACACACAAAGCCAAGTGAACCTGCTTACTACTGTGTAAATACAAATCTCTGCTAGCAAGACAACTTGCATCCACTGACGATTGTCTAAAAGTCATATAAAAGTGTACCTATGTTGAAGAATGTTCCAGTGTTTTTCATCCTAGTCTCTATCTGCCACATCTGTAGCATACAATCAATTCAAATACACAGAAATTTCAACATGCTTCCTTGTACTTAGAAAAGCAGAAAACCCAATGATCAAAAAACACTGCCATGAAACAAATAGTAAAAATCACTAGACCAAAAAAAGTCACAATTTCTTTATACTAATACTTCATTATATATCCCTGTACAGTAAGGATTTTCACACCTTTTAAAATTTTGAGGTTATATTTTAGCCCACTCATCCACAAACAAGGTGCACACTTTAGCCATGATTGAAGTCTGGTGACTTGTCAGACTCCAGTTAAAGTATCCTAGTGTTCTGTTGAACCAGTCACACCTGGCATGTGGAAGTGTCTGTGTTGTGTCATATGGACATGAAGTACAAAGTAAGTGAAAGAGTGGGCTAAAACAGACAAGAGACTGATTGTCATTAATTTCTGGAAGGATTGGGGCTGACCCAAAGGAAAGCCAGTATAATACCAGTATTATACCTGATTTAAGTAAAACATGTTCAATTCAATTTTATTTACATAGCGCTTTTTACAACCAAGTTGTCACAAAGCAGCTTTACAGAGACAAGGTCCAAGCCCCTAGTGAGTAAGCCAAAGGCAACAGAGGTGAGGAAAAACTCCCTCAGCTAGAGGAAGAAATCTCAGAAGGGGAATCCATCATCCTCAGGTCGACATGAGGTAAATGCTAGGGTATAACACACATCTATTTTTTACCTGTAATTATCTTGCAAAATACGAATGTAAACAAAACTTCGGCGCTCAAAAGTCTGATAAAGTGGTTGAAGTTGAAGTGTTGAAGTGTAACTTCTAATTTTCACATTAAACAGTCACACACTTCAAACATTTATTTATGAAATACAGCAACAACACAATTGCTACCGTTACAGCACTGGTACACAAATCCGGTCCTGGAGGGCCAGTGTCCAGTACAGTTTGACGGTTCCTCTGCTCAAAGACACACACACTAAACCTGTCAATTAACAGGTAAGCTGAATCAAGAGCACTGAAATCACCAAACTATGCTGGATATGGATGCTCCAGGACCTGATTTGGGCACCCCTGCATTACAGCATTATAAAAAATGTTATTATATCAATTACTATTCATTTGCAAACACATGGTCCATGGTAACAGAGGTAACCGATTAAGGCTAGGCTGAAAAATGTTTGAGTTTTCCTTTTTAGCTTGTGCTGAAAATAAAAGGCAAAACTCCAACATTTTTAGTTCATTAACCTTTGGATCCAGCTTTGTGCGTGCAAACTATATGCTTGGAGCGGTGCTCACATTGGCCGGCGGTAGTAGCTGTGTGCCCTCTCACGGTCAAATTCATCATCCTTGTCAGAGTCCTCTGACGAAGAAGTGGACAGGTCGTCACGGCGACTGTCATCAGGCTGGAAGGGAATGCTGGGTGAGAAGACTTCAGGTGTAGCGGGCGCACTGAACACTGAGCATGATGGAAAATGGCGAGCAGGATCGTCAACGGTGACAGACAATAAGTCCATCTCTGTCTCCTCCGGGAACTTCAACAACCAGCGAGAGTCAACAGTCAGAGCATCCATCTACTCACCCAATTATTTATCTATACATCTAAATGTCTATCACTATCTATCCTAAAGTTTTAAAAGAACTTTATTGGGTCTTTTCACTGATCCAAATGTCAGCACAAAATCTCTCCAGTATGTTCCACACAACAGTGTCTTTACATTATGTACAGGTTCTTACAGAGAGAGCCAATTATGCTCTCTCAAATTCCTGGCTTCAACTGGGATTACACTCGTGATCTCCAAATGCTAAAAAACACTTTGACACCTACACCACATAGGAGCCCTGGCACTATTTTTTATGTGCATCTCCCCACTAACACAAGATAAACAAGATAAACTAGATACCCATTTGTGAACATAGTGTTATATAAAAACAAACCTACAGGTTATATAGGTCATCTAAACTCACTCTCTTAGTCTTATAGCACTAAATAAATGCTCATGGTAACCAAATCTGTTGACCAGCTGTTTATAATGAGTTAGTACTTTGGGGAGAGTAATACTCCTTTTCCCGAATACATGCATCCAAAACCCAACGGAGGAGAGAGGGATGCGAGATGAAGCAATGAAAAGACAGATGAAAAAGAAGCTACGGTAAACACCAACAGTGTAGAAATGCAACAGACATAAACCCAGTTCCAGAACTGTAGAGGAAACAGTTGACTAGAAAGACATACACAGGATGATGAGCAGGCTGGGTGTGTGTTTTGAGAGAGAGAGAGAGAGAGAGAGAGAGAGAGGGAGATCACATTTCAGTGGGGCTGAAGGACACGAAGGAGTGAAACTGATCCAGTGGAAAACCAGGATAGAGAGGTGTGGCAACCTTATTTGTGCTCTTTTTAGCCATCTTTGATTGGGTTTTGAAATGGCAGATTTGGTTATCCAGAGATAAAGTGATTTTCAAAATGATCTTCACATTTTGGCAGTACCTTGAAGACAGAGTCGCCCGAACTCTGTTGGTGTGGGAGTGGAGTTTGTTGGGTGTCCAGCGTCACATTACTCATCTTAAACATAAATACATGTATGAAAAACCCATCTAAAGATTAAATGGGGTGTGTCCCATTGTGTGTGAATGTGCAGGAATAGTTCCAGCAAGAGAAGAAAAAAGAACTTCTGCTGATATGACATATATTAAATAGAGTAAAAGGATTACACATACACACAGCTCTACAAAGACCAAAGCAGATGTAAACATAAGTGTGTATGCGTGTGTAAATATTCCTGCAGGTGAGAAATGTACAAATGGCATGGAGAAACATGAAACATGGTGCAATGGAGTAACAAGAACAAACACTTTATCCATAAAATACAGACATACACACACAAACCTATCTATACATACTGTATCTATACACACACACACACACACACACACACACACACACACACACACACACACACACACACACACACACACACAC
>JBBJLS010000148.1:12090825-12103432 GCA_037577275.1 Bryconaethiops microstoma | reverse complement strand
ACACACACACACACACACACACACACACACACACACACACACACACACACACAAACACAAACACAAACACAAACACAAACACAAACACACACACACTCTACCGTGTCAATGTTGAAGGTAACCCTTGGCCCTGGAGATGCGACATCCACTTTAATGTCTGGCAGGTCATCCATCTCTCCTAGTCTGGAACTAACATAGCATACATGAACAAAATAATTTGTTCACAAAAATATAAAGTTCACAAACAATATTTAAAAGTAGTTCATTACATTAATGACACTGTTCATTATAATGTGTTTACCTCTGCCGCTCTATCCTCTTCATGGGTGGTCTGCCTCCTGCGGAGATGCTCTTTGACCTGTTGTAGCTAGGCTTATAGCCCAGACCCCATTTATCCTTCAGAGATGCTGCCTGGAACACACAAACGCATGGTTGCTGTGTGATTTTCTGTGAGCACAAAGCCAGTGTAATAGGCTTCACCATGTGCTGATAAAGCCCCCCTTACCCTCATGCTGGAGCGTCGGAGTTTCTTGCGCACATCACGGCGAATATCATTCACGGCGACCGACTCCAACTGCTGGTATCGTTGGATTTCCTGATTTATAGTTCCCTCACTTGCTCCCAGTTTTCTGAAAAAGACGGAGGAAAGAGCAAGAGAAAGGGCAAGAGACAGGAAAAGAGAAAAGACAGAAAAAAAGAGAAAAGGGAGACAGAAAACTCATTTAGTGTCTATTCCATCATGTTTGTTTGGGGCATGACTTATTGATCTTGCAGATGTCTTACTTGAGGTCATCGATAACTTTGGCCTGCTCACTGAGCTCTCTGATGTCCACCAGACGTTTGGTGAATTTACGCCCCCGGGCATCAATGATCTGATTACCCATAACCACCTGCCTCCGTAGGTCAACAGACTCCTGAATAAGAGAGAACAAAGTCAGTATTAAGTCATAATTAGAACATGCAGCCATGCTTCTTGCGTACACACACACACACACACAAACACACACACACACAAACAGCAATCCCAAAAATCATAAACCCAAGACCAAATGCTATGCTCCTAATCAGCCGCAGTGCATGCCACAGGATCGTCCATATCTCGTGTTTTTACACCATAGCAGAAAAAAACAAAACAAAACAAAAAAGAATACTAGCCCACTTCACACAAACTGATTACTGCAGCACACTTCATTCACAGACACACTGAAACAGAAACACCCTTTTGGCCCTTGGGGACTGGGGGAAAGGGGTACTGAAATGAGATTGGTCACCCATTTCTCATAGTGAGAAGAATCAGATGGCAGACAATAAGCAGAAGGTTCAAGAAAAGTCAAAGCTGCCCTCCAGTGCTGTCAGGACACGAGCAGTAGCATCCATTCAGTTTTACTTCAATCACGGTCATTAAGTGAATTCATCTTCTGCATGAGTATAACTGGACCAGAAATGATAGCAAACCCAAAATGTACCAACATATTACATAGAAGGCCAGTTACATTATGGAGTTTGTAGAGTGGAATAGCTTAATTAGAATAAATCATTTTTGTATGTGATATTAGATTTAGTTTTCACGCAATTGTTTTTCACCCAGTAGCAACACAGATGCAGGGAAAGGAGTTTCAGACAGAGGAAGAGAGATCAAAAGTGGGGACAGAGAGAGAGAGAAAAAGGGAGACAGGCTGAACTCTAAGGTACATACACAGCCCCATGAAAGGGGTCTTGGGTGTCTATCTCTTTGTGCACTGGCAGTGGGAGAGAGTCGAACACTTCTTGATTTGGAGCGAGTGATTGAGGACGCAGCAGAAACATCCCGACACTCTGCATGTGCTGAGGGTGAGCGAGGGGGCAGAGTGGGGCTAAGGCCCAGAATACTGTTGACCAGCCGCTTCCTGAATGAGACTCTGGGGCTCAGATCCCCTTCCACAAACTGTAAACAACGGTCACACACAAAGCTAGCCAAAAACACTTGCACAACATGTAGCATGTACATACCTTCCACTGGGCACACAGAATACTAAAGCACTAACACAGTGACTCCATACAATTCTATACACTGACAAACAGACAAAAAAGAGGTCAAACAACTGCTTTTGAAGCTCTTAAAGGAATACTCCAGCAGCTTTCATTGTGATCTCTAAATACTAACTGGGAATTGAACATAATGCATAAACATAATCGGTAGCTTAATGGGTTAATGGGTAGATGCTAAAGAACAAGATTAGGTTAAAAAAAAGAAAACACTGGTGTATTCCTTTTGCAAAAATAAATTTCCGCAATTACACTAAGAGAGGCATCTAACTGTAGAAGCACTATGGCTATCTGAAATAGGGCACTAACCATGTGTATGGTGGGGGACATGCCATCACTCTCATCCTCGTCTGACAGGTCGGCCATATTTTCTGAGTTCAGGTCAGTAATGTCATCTATGTCCTCTTCACCCGTCAGAGTGGTAAGTGTGTTTCCCAGGGCGTTGAGACGCTTGCCAATATTGGGGTCCATGTGCACGTCTATTCCGCACATCTTCCACAGGATGTTCAGGGTCCATGTACCAGCACTGCTGCTCTCTGCAAGATGGATGAATTGTTAGTCTAGTGGACAACGGACACAGACACACACTCCAAATACACACAAAGACACACAGATTGCTGCTTCTACCTGCAGAGGCTTGGCCTGTTGTCCTTGAGCAAACTTCATATGTGCCATCGGGGACAACACCTTTAAAAAAAAAAAAAAAAGAAAAAAAAAAGACCTGACTTAAATCTAAACCAATTACACAGCCGAAGTTCACATTACAAGCATTATTGTTCAATTCACATTTTTTCCCTCTGGTTCCGTTTTTCATTATTTGGAATCAACTCATATCCGTCATTAGTGTGAACAAGTCAAGTAGGAGTTTATTGTCCTTTCAACCATAGACACAGCACACAGTGAAATATAACAACGTTCCTCTCGGATCATGGTGCAACACAAAAAACTAATAACAGAACAGCACAAGACAAGTGTGGGCAGGACAGGACTAAAGAGTGCAACCCCCGCCCCCCAAAAAACCCCCAAAACAACCAAAAACAACAACAGTACAAAAATGTACAGGACAACACAATATACAGTGCAGTCATCGACAGGAGCAGTAACAGTATTAGTGTGAGTGAATACAGTATTATGACATACTGTATTCTACCAGCAGAATCATTAAGTGCGTAAAACCACAAAGGAATGCGAAGAAGTCCAATTGTGAACGTATATCAGATCAGATTTGTATCTGATCTAGGATCTCACGAATGTGGCTCAAAACTAATTTGAAAACATAAAATTTTTATGCCAATGTGACAAACACAAGCATGTCATATTTAGGCAAAGCAGTCTCATTTGTTTCACGTGAACTGTGTCATGTGAACATATCCATAGATTCGATCAAAGAGGAAACTATGAAATGAACCTCTATTTTGTACTGGTGATGTGGCTGAAGCGTTACTCACAAGCATTCATGACCAGATCTCCTCTGACCTCTGGCTTCCAGTCATCCCATGAGGTTTCAAAGCCCTCAGCGAAACGTATACAGAAGTTTTTGAAGTGTCCTTTGCTGACCAGAGACTCGGACGAGCAAGCTGTGATGAGAGTGCTCTCTATGGTCAGCACCAGTGCTGAGCCAGTGTCAAAATCCAAACTATGATTGGTCTAGAGGATGCCAGGGGAAAGGAACAAAGCTGTTACACACTATCTGAATACTGGCCTAACTGATCTTAAGGAAAAGAACACACAGGAAAAGAACACATTTTTCACATAGGAAAAGAAAGTTTGCTTGTTCAATCAATTACTGCAGCAAAAGCAACCTGTGGAAAAGGCTGTGTATGGGCTATGCAGTGACCTGTGAGGTGCTGGTGATAGGTAGACAGATGCCCAGGTCATTGACTGTAAGCTGCAGGAAGAGAGTGCTGAAGGCCTGAACACTGGTCTGCTGGATTGCTGGCAGTTTGTCCACCACCTCTTTAGTGGCTACATGAATATCAGAGTTCAACGCCAGCCGCTGCTCCTTCCAGTTATCATACGCTGCTTTATAGTTCAGCCAGAAAAGCACAGCTGGAACACACATGTACTCCGACACAATTAATAACAAAATCATACACACATGCACTGCATACATCCGTTTACAGATTTACATCATACAGTAATAGTTCACCTCTGTCAAATGCCACTGGTTGTGCAAACACTATTGGCCGGTTTAGTGTGATAAGGACAGCTTCTTTATCAGAGCAGCCACTGATCTCCTCTTGGAGAGCATTGCGTAAACCAATCCGAGTGCGGAAATATGCGACTTGATGAAAATCTGATCCCGCTTCCTCATAAACCTATCATAAAGAGCATGATCACAAAGTAAGAACTGTGTATTAATAGAGTGTACACATAAATTATACACATACAAAAGAAAATATACCTGGTGTTTGACAATTTGACCTAGTGCAAGGTTCAAATCCACTTGACATTTCCCAAAGAGCTTCAGATAGCTACTTCCTGTAGGTGTGGATTTGCACTGAATTCGATTGGACAGCTCCAGCTCAATCAAACCGGTCTCAAATCGCACAGCTCTCATGGAAGGAGTGGTGGCAGTCATCTGAATGCCCTACAGTTACACATCAATTATTTTAATCAGCATGTAGTATTTCTACAATTAAATCATATTTAGGACATTATGGCAAGGTATTCAAAGAAATACAATTATAAAAAAACTAAAATACCTTAAACATGAGATTGAGAGAGTAGAGCAGGATTTTAGGTTTGTCTCCATCAGTTGACACATCATGTTCATTCCACAAAGGAATAGGCTGCTCTCCCCCTACACACACACAAACACACAAAAATGAGCAAACACCACAGAGAGATAGCATTCTACATTTCTCATTTAATTACGATAAACAATTAATTCCAATGTCCATAAAAAAAAAACACTCATTAGCATAACAACAATCTGAGGGCCACATACCAGAAACTTTCTGGATGACCTCATTGACCTCCTTCATGAAGACCCTCTGGAGGAAGACCAAGTGGTTCAGAAGATCTGTGGTCAGGTTGTGTTCAAATGAGCCAATCTGAAGTGGGGGCATCCAAAGAAAAGTTAAAATCACAACCTTCAATTTAGCCATATAAGATCCATAAACTACTGAAATTGTCACAATTCAAAATACTGTAGCTATAGGGATAACTTACTGACCTCAGCTACACAGCGCAGATAGTTGCCCTGGAGATAGCTACCATTTTTGGTGGGCAGGTCATCGGGGGCCCAGGCAGTGTCACTGTGACCTTCGTGTTCTTGGATGATATACTCTCCAGACATAGTGACCTGCGGCAGGGTCAGACTGGCTGAGGGAGGCATGGCCGTTACGTCCACTGGTGACACTTTGGACTGGAAACACAGCTTATGATTGGGGAGCTCAAACGTGAACCTTGTCTGGGCACCTGGAAAACAAGACAGAATATTCTTGCACTCATTTGACACAGACACTGTTGGTCCATGGTACATCTACAGTTTGCAGCTGTAAGCAAAGCTCCACGTTCGGTGTACCATAGACCACGAGTTTGGGTAGCTAAAAGTCTGAAACAGAGAAAGACTATTCCCAAAATCACACTCTACGAAAGATCACCTGATTACGTACATCAACCCTGTACCTACACCGACTGGCCATTTTAAAAGATTATTCACCACAGCAACACCAATGAGAAGACATTATTTAGATAGTGAACCATTCTCAGCATGGCAGACACACCAAGACAGCTGAGACATGTTAGAGACTGGAGTGCTACATGCAGCTACATTACCACAAAGGTCTTTCAAAGTGCACCGATATTTTACCAAAGGGGGCAGGTTCATGGTAGAGGTCATGTTTAGTACCTAATAAACGAAAATCTGTTTGAACCCATCATCTCACCCCATAGTCTATGCAGTTTTGTGGAGGAAACCTTGATTCATTATGCTGTAAGGTGCCAAAGGAAGTACCTGTCATCCCATGGCTTTTCATTCTTCCCATCTTGTACTCTGCCTTCAGAGACGGAAGAAGGGCGGCACCAATAGTGATCCCATCTAGCATGGCACTGAACTTCAGCACAATTGGTTTTTTCTCCAATCCTTCAGGCAGCTGTGGAAACTCATTGGCCTCCACTGGAGTTTGATTAACACTTGAAGCCTTATCAGATGGCTGGGGAGTGGGTGTTTCCTCCCTATTTGGGGGTTGACTAAAATAAACAAATCCCGGTTAAAATAAGCAATATCGGGCAAATAAAAAATCTGGATGTGGTTCTCAAATTTGGATCCCAATTTTTCCTTCAAACCAACACTGTTTTGAGAACCACGTGTCTAAAAAAACAGTCATTCAGTACTCCTACAAGCAAAGGGAAGTACAAAGTTTGAATAAATATTTTTGACTCACGGATTGGAAGGCTGGCGGATAAGGTCAGAGATCTGTTTGGAGAGCTGGTGGGAACTGCGAACCATCATGCTATGCAATGTTGCAGGGTGCTGTGGAATATTGATTATTATGGCACCCACTTTAAATACTGCAGCGTTATTGGTCTTCAGCCCTCGCTGGGCACTGTAGAGAGCCTGAGACTTAGCAATGTTGCACTTCACCACCGTTCTACAAAATACACACACACACACACACACACACACACACACACACACACACACACACACACACACACAAATGAGGCTTCACAAATACACTTTCTTAGATTTCAGACTTCAGCCAGCAATGATATGATGAATGGAATGTGAAGACAAACAAATGGCAAATGGCTTTGGTGCAGTTTGAGAGGTCACAGTTTGCCAGCAAGAAACTATAGAGGAGTGGGTTGAGAACACAGATGAACTTGTATGGATGTATTTCACAGCTCCACTAACAAAATGGCACTTAAACTTTGGTTCCTAATAATGACAAAAAAAAACAAAACAATAGTAATTCTACATTTCACACTACACTATGAGCACATTATGGGTCAGATCTAGATGGTTTCGCAAATGTTTGCATCACCATGAATGAGACATACACAATGAGATATACAGAGAAAAGCTAAATCCATAAACAAATCCAAACCACTGCTAAAACAAATCAATGGTTCTTAACTCACATATCCATGCATATAAATGATCCTGATTATTTGAAGCCTCTACACTGTAGATGCCACTGATTTGTGTGTGTGTGTGTGTGTGTGTGTGTGTGTGTGTGTGTGTGTAAACATTAAGATAAGTGGATTACTAACACCATGATGATTTTTAGTAGAGCACAATGCAGTGTTTATAAAAGCAGTGTTTGTAAAAAGCAACATACAACAGAAAGTCGTCCATTTCTGGAATGAATATCTGAGATGTCTTATGAATTGTAATTCTAGTACTAGACACAAAGGAAGACTATAAGAGCGATAGTTGAGGAATATGGAAAGGTTATAGAGGAAATTTGAACATACAGAAACTCTTGCTTGGCTGTGCTGGTAGGGGAGGTTGGGAAATCCTCCAGTCTGCCAGCAAGAGAGACAAAAACAGAGAGAAAAAAGACAGAACAGAAAACCGAAACAAATAAAGAAAGAAGGAAAGAAAAAAAGAAGGAAAAGAAAACAAAGACAAAGAAAGAACGAAAAAAAAGGAAGGACGATAAGTTTTTTGTTGAAAATTCACAAATGTTCCTACATCAGCCTGAAATCAGCAAAATAAGTAAAACTAAAGAATACAAAAAAAATCTTTTAAAAAGTGCACATAAGAAAAAAACACTACTTGACACATATCAGGACCAAATTAATTAAATAATTAAATTAATCAAAGTACTAATCCATCAAATAATCCACAATCAAGGTAACATTTTACTACATAATTAATGAAAGCAGTAATAGCAGGCTGCATTGAGTAAAAATTATTTATAAGAAAAAGCTTTAAACAAGAGAAGTTTAGATGTGAATGGTATAAGCTATAAATGTACACAGTATAGTGGATAGGTTTAAGGTTCAGGTAAAAATGTGGAAGGAAGAATCAAAGACTGAGGCTGAGAGCAGATACTGACTGAATGTTTGGTGTAATTCCCTCCAAAAGTACGATGTTCACTCCCCCAATGTGTGCTGACGCACATGTCTCAGTCATCTTCTGATGTAGAATATCTGAAGAGAACAAAATGTGTCAATGTGTGTGTATGGTCACTATAAATTTTATAGTACGTGTGTTTTTTGGTCATTACCTTTCATCTTCTCCTTTAGCGTGAAGCTGCCATGTATTTTCTTTAGTTCTGCCTCCATGGTCAAACCTCCAATATCTGCCTCCAGGTGTGTGCGATTCACCATCCCCACACCAAACACTATCAGTGTAACATGCTGAGGCTCAGAGCTCACCAGGCTCCGTCTACGACCTGGCCGGCTTGGCGGGGATTCTGCCTCCGACTCAATCGTCAGCCGGCAGGGGGGATCCGCAGGGCTCCGCCCACCCTCTGCCAAATATATGTTAAAAAAAAAAAAGTTAAGAAACACATAAATGAAACACATAAAAACAGGTCAAAATTTAATTTTCATAATTGAACCTTTATATCACACAACTACAAGGCTAATATAGTCACTACACAAATACAAAAGCATGTTACATAGATAAAAACAGTATTAGCAGCCTGGAAGTCTGAATTTTGTCTGTACTTTTGTTCATTTCTATAATCCTTCAGTGTCATTAGTTAAAGGATTACCTTGGGTAAAAAAAAACACTAGTTCCAGAGCCCAAATTCTGCATGTGTAACTGAACTAGAACTAGAGCAGCTGTTTTAGTGGAAATTTGTGAAAATTAAAGTTTCAATGAACTATTCCTGTAATACTTCATAATAGAAACTTCATGATGATTTAGATATTCAGTTTACACTATGGTATAGGCTTCTTTGACACAGTAGCAAAATTAGCCTTATGGTTTCTTTGAGAGATGTACAGACATGTTTAAATAGATGCTAAACTGGATAAATCAGATTTTTGGCTTAACAGTTACTGTAAAGCAGGGGTGTCCAACTCCGTTCCTGGAGGGCCGTGGTCCAGCACATTTTGGTGATTTCCCTGCTCAGAAACACCTAGTTCACCTCGCCAGTTAATTGTCAGGTTTAGTGAATGTGTTTGAGGAGAACCACCTTCAAACTGTGCTGGACACCGCCCCCCAGTACCGGAGTTGGACACCCCTGCTGTAAAGCATTTGGGTTCATGGCCGCCACTCCAGTGTCCTTCCCACCTGAGAGTGCGTTGTCATGGCTCTTCTCTAGGATGCCAGTGGGGTCAGAAATGAGCGAGTAGAAGTTGAGCAACTTGTACATGTTCTGCCAACATTCAGCCGACGGCTCGCTCTGCTCAGACACGGTGATGGAGTCTGAGTCGTCCATCTGGATGGTCATGTGATCCGCAACATCCCGTGAGCCTTTGCGGGACACTTTGGATGTCCGCCTCTCCGACCTGCCCAGTGAGGTCCGACCCCGCGGCTCCCGGTTGCGGGTCAGTGTGTCCAGGCCTGTGCCAGCGGCAGCCCGCTTGCTCTTCTGTGTATTAAGGCGGGGAGCACCATTGAGGCTGCCGCGAGAGCTGCGGCTGAATTCTGAGGAACGGAACTCACGGTATGGTCGAGCCTTGAAGGTGGGAGTGGGTGAAGCAGACCCTGCGGTGTAGCGACTGAGCTTAATATCTGTCTGCGTGGCTTTGATGTCATCTATCATGGTGCTAAACTGGTGGACTAGGCGCACCAAGGCCATGTCCACGTGCTGGCGGATAGCCTGGCATGCCAGAGTGAAGTGGCAATGGACGCTGGCCTGCGGTCGCCGGCTGAGTTCATGAAATGAGAGTGCACTGGCAGACGGTGGTGACGACATGCACTTCTCCATGACCACTGCATTCAGGCTGAATGTTTCAATCATCAGTGCTGGCTTGAACTCCAGTGGTGGGAGATTCACCATGCCCTGTCTGTGACACAGACATGCACACTGTAACAGTCCTCTGATGGTTCACAGCCTTATATCTAATGCCTGTGTTGCACCTATGGTCTATCTGTAACCCATGCACCTTTAAATGAACGAAATAACATTTACTTTACACAATACCATAATGACGCACTGGTCCTTGAGTAACCATGCTCTGCATATTTAGTGTTTTCTTACTCAGAGCAGAGATTAGTTAATTATCTGATTTGTTGAGTCAGGGGTGTATCCATAACTCTGTAAACAAATTTGGAAACTACTGCAATGCCTGTATAATGATAGAGTAATAAAATATGATCTACTGTAAAATGATAAAATACGGTGACTACTAAGAAATCACTGGGACAAAACAAACAGCATCAAGTGTGTGCTTCCCTTTCAAATCAGCTCATAGAGTGATCCAAACTATTGTTGACATCAATAACAACCCTTCTATATGTTTTAAAACCTAAAGGCAAAAGTAACATCAACACTACAGCGAGAGAAAAAAGATAGGTGTATAGCCATTACCTGCGTGCTCGTTTGTTCTTCCTTTCTTTGCTGGTGTCCGAGTCAACAATGTCGGCTCTCAGACACTCTAGAGTGCCGCTGAAGGACAGGTGCTCCCCAAAATACATTTTATAACTGAGCGATTGAGGAGTGTCCTGAGACTGGATACCAGTGTGGCTTAACAGAGGCTTAAAGACCACCTAAACATACAAAGCAGTCCGTATCATAAGAGGACCTTTGTGTTTCAGTGTGACATACACTAGGCATAGTCTGATAAAGACACAGACAAAGCGTTCTTTATTCATTCAAACAAACGTTCTCGTGATGTACAAGAAAGAAATAATGGATTAAGGATATAGAGAAAGAGGGACTAAGTGTGAAAGTGTGTGTTTGTGTCTTACCTGTGCATCAGCCAGTTGCACAGCTGCAGGGCAGAGGTTGGTCTCATCTTGCTCAAGCAGGTCATCTTGACTGGTGCTGTGTTGGGAATGTGTGTGCTGAGAGTGTGTGTCCATTGTGTTCTGATCACTCGACAGGACTGTGTTAAAGTCTGACGCTGACGGAATGGTTGGGAGCACACCTAGAAAGACACATCTTCATCAGACTACACACAGTAGTACCACTGTTTCAGTTACACACACACACACACACACATACACACACACACACACATACACACACACACATACACACACACACATACACACACACACATACACACACAGCCATGGAAAAAAAAAAAGAGAACACATCTTTTTTTTTCTGCTTATTGCTTTTGTAATGTGTGGGAGTGTGTCTGTGTAAAATTTGCATGTCACTATTGTTTTATCCACTACTGACCACACTTGATTCCAATATATATATATATATATATATGTGTGTGTGTGTGTGCATTTTACTGTGCATTTTACACACACACACACACACAAAATAAATCACAAGTTTCTCTACAATGATCGGTTTCACATCAAAACACTCAGGATGCAGAAACTGGAATTGGAATTCCTCTTTAAACAGTGTTATTCAGGCGATAAACATTACGTATTCGTGGCTCAAGCCTCTGTACACCAACTGTGTCGCTGTCATTGTGAAACAATTGGTCATTTAAAACAACTGGTTTTAAAAGACGCAAGAAAATCCTGGTAAAACCGGCCCTTGCTGGCTACTCAAACTTCAGTAAACTGAGTGGAATATGTAATCAGCCACCCACTGTTCTGCACAATCCACCCACACTTTGTGCAGTCCTCCCTCAGCTGCATATTCATGAAAATAAGAAGTGCATTTTGCCATGAACACCCCATGAACTGCATGTTTATTCTTTGTGCACAGGTTTTGTAACCAACACAACAGCACAGTGAGCTGTGTTTTGGTAAAAATAAAGGTTTAGTAGATCAGGCCTTGAATGTTGTACTGTTTGCTGTGAGCATTCTGACCTATCACATATGTTCCTTTGATGGTGGTGTAATTAAATGCATTCATATGAACCAATGAATAAAATGAACTTTGCTCAAAAATGATGCAGGTTAGTTAATGACACATTAAATGTTCACAGTTTATTAGAAGAAACCGCCACTGTGTAGCAATATAATTGCAACATGATATTTTGTTCTTATCCTGTGGATTTAACCAGAATATTGAACAGTCTTTATTCCTTCTCTAATTGCTTTCGATTGCATGTTACAGTGATCCTTTAGTCCCTTTGGGATTAATTTAATGAAATTGAAACTGGTTTAGATTTTGTATTGCAAACATATAAAGTATTTCTCACCATATCATTTAGTCACACAAGCACTTTTATGGCCATTTGTAATGCAATATCCTATGAAATACCCCACTAGTGAAAGTGTGCTCTTCCAAGCTAGATGTGAAGTACAGATTACTGTGCACCAATATGCCTGTGGATAGAAGGATACTGCGAACTGGACTGCAAATCCTGCCCATGATGCTCCACTGACCTGTGATCCCACAACCACAATCTGCGGAAGCTGAATGATCTCTGCTCCAACAGTGAGGAAAACCTCCTGCATGCGGTTAATGATGGGTATTAGAGTCTCCATCTCTGAAGGGCTGCAAAGAGAGAGCGAGAGAGAGAGAGAGAGAGAGAGAGAGAGAGAGAGAGAGAGAGAGAGAGAGAGAAAGAGAGAGAGAGAGAGAGAGAG
>JBBJLS010000148.1:12065077-12090725 GCA_037577275.1 Bryconaethiops microstoma | reverse complement strand
ACACACACACACACACACACACACACACACACACACACACACACACACACACACACACACACACACACACACCTCCAGTCTGCAGGCTGTTGTGCTGAGAGCGGTTGAGAGGAGACTCCTGCACATTGCCCCCTTGACGGTTTCCAACAGCGTTAGACATCCAGTTGTAGAAGCTGACAGATGATGGCTCAGACAGGAGTGGATGCTCCGTCAGCATATCTGTACCCAGGCTGTTGCCTAAGCAACACATTAGCATATTTTGATAATCACAGAACCTATGCTGGAATTTGTAGAATGTTTTTTAAATATTACTTTTAAGATGGAATCACAGTCTACATCTGAAAATGGGTGTACCTGTGCGTGTCAGAGAGCTGTTTTTTGCTGCCAATTGTTCACTGGTGCGAGGAGGTGTGGCTTCCAGCAGGTTATGTAAGCTAGGAAAGCTTCCGGTCAGGTAACTGAGCAATGACTCCTTCCTTGGGCTATGATTTGATTGCAGCCCTGTTCGACTTACATGAGCTGGTGAATCAGCTGCTGTGTCTCCACTTGTGTAGCTCAGGGACTGGTAAGGATGAGAGCCCTGGGCAGGGGGGTTACAAGAGAATTACAAGTAGAATTACATGTAATGACACAAAATGACACCGTGATGCAAAACTAAGAATTATAAGTACAGGAACATACCTTGATCTTGAGACCAGACTCACTGTGTGTGTGAGATTTAGATAGCTTCCTCATGATCTCAACACCACTCACAGGGGCAGAGGTTCCAGTGGGGGCGGGTCGACTGCAAACACCCTCCAACAGCATTGTGTGTTCACTAACGGTGCCTAAAAATGAGTGAGAAAGGGACAACACGGAAATGGAAAAAAAAAACAAAACAATCAACAGCACACATTTCAAGAAGAACGGTTCAAACCATTTTTTAACTTAACTTTTTAATAAAGTTATCGCTGGTGAGAATTTGAGAAAAGCTGAGAAAGAGGTGTGCAATACCTGCATCAAACTCGAACTCCACACCATCAGCACTGGTGTCACTCTGCAGGGCAGCTCCACTGTCCAAGCCCTGCACAGGGTCAGGATCAGTGTGGACAGGCTCTTTGGGTTTCGGCAGCTGGTTGGGTCGTATCAGACCAACTGCCTTAAAGCCCTGTGTGACAACGATGAACTTCATCCACTGACGTGCAAGTGCAACCAAACCTTTCTTTAGAGTCACCAGGGCAGGCAGGCCATCATTCTGAGAGTAAAAGAATACCAGTTAGAATGCACAAGCACAAACACATACACAAACATACAAAATGCACAGAGCCTTACCATGGTAGCCTCCTCTATAACACTGTAGTCGGCTTGTTGTAGGTAGCGGTGTAAAATGTTACAAAGTAAACAGGATGGATTCTCATGAAGATAGCGTGCTCGCTTCGTGGCTCGGTTGTACTTGCTCCGGAATGGGATGTGAATGCTCTTTTTCTGTTACAAATAAAGCAGAGATTAATATTATTTTATCAGTGGTAGCCCTTAAGATTTTTTAGAAGAACATGTTACTTAAAAGAGTGTTTCTGACCTCCAGGGCCTCTGACATTATGCAGCCCATGACCGCACACACCCGAAGCGTGGCCTCCATGTCTAGTTTCTGAAGTGAGGATTTCAGTTGGTCAATGGGCACCAACCATGCACCAACAGCAGGAGTTGCAGTGCTCAACAGATTGAGCTGCCTACAAGCACAAAATCAAAACCATGGATTTAATTTGGTTTAATGAGTTTCTTGGGAATCCTTAGTGAACAACTACTTCATGATCTACTTGATGATTTCCTGTGTCTGTGCAGTCTTATGCAAAGGTTTGGCCACACCTAGTCAAATGACAAATGTTGATGACTTTCTAAACAAAAACAAGTACACATCACCTACAGAGATAACAATGAACAATGTAATACACAATTATTGCTTATTTGTTTAATTTGACACATGGAAAAACCTGAGCTGTGCAAAAGTTACATACATAGTATATGGTACATACTATATGTCAAAAAAAAAAATCGTGCAGGAAAATGCCATACATGTCATTTGACTGGGGTGTTCAAAGTTTTGCTTTCGACTTTATACATACCTGGACATGGCCTGTGTTTGAGATCGTATGTTGGTTGGAGCAGCAAAACTGAACCAGATCTCCTTAATTGTGAGTTTCATACTGCTGGAGTCAGGTGGTGGGGGCAATAAGGGAAGATCCTTCTTCAGGTCATCAGATTCCACACCTTCGTCCTAAATATACCATCATTCATAACCAGTTAGAGATTAGATTAAACAGAGATGGTCAAATAAAAATACTAATAAGATGCATCAGTACCTGCTCATCTGAGTCAGAGTTGTTGTTTGGTTCAGAGGCAGGGCTATGAGCGTCATTAGGCAAGTTGTCATCAGACACATCAGTGCTGTAGCCACTTCCTGTTTGAGAGCCACTAGAGCCGTTCGATTTAGAAATTCCACCCCTACCACCAGTGTCAGCTTCACCCATCACTCCAAATGCACTGTAGAGCACAGCTCCTGACTGACGTCCCCCTGGGAAAGGAAAGCACGCACACACAGACAATTTGTAACACAGCTTAATTCTAATCATAGACATGGAAAAGGAAATACATTTAAGTTAAATTAAATTTGCAACCTTTAACGGTAAGGTTCTCTATGCCACACTCAAACATGATCCAGCCCCATTTCTCAGGGCTTGTCGCAGAGCGGGTAGGGTCAGAGCCGTGGCCTAGAACATGATCTGTGCTGATTGGTGGCTCCGTCTCATCCACTAAAGCAAAATCATCTGTCTCCTCCAGGCTGAAAAGTACTTTGGACTTCTCAAATGGAATGGCAGTTATAGCACAGGCCCCCAGGTCTGCAACACACCCAACCCAAACAAATAAGTCTTCTGTCAAATCATGTAAAATGCATTCATGCAGTTACTGAATGTACGAATTTAAGAACAATCTTACTGTGCATATTTCAGCATGATGTTGGGCTGTGCTCTTACCTGATGAGTCAAGGCCACGCAGCTGGCTATGTATGCGGTGGATGTTGAGTCTGGCTGCTATTTCTTTGCCCTTCTCTATACCTGCGTTTGAGCGCAGAGATCCACTGGACTGAGGGGCCATCTTAGAAGCAGATGAAAACTTCTCCATCATCACAGAGGGCTTCTCTGTGTCTTCCACAATACCCCTGTAAATTAAATACACCATATAAGAACACCCTCTTAGCACTGACACAGAAATATTTCTTAAGAGTCTTCAAGAAATACTGAATTTTTTTTAATGCCTGTCTGATCTATTTGATTGCCACAGACATGTATTCACCTGTACAGAAAAAAAATCAATACACAATACATTTGCAACAGAAGCCTATGGGCAGATTTAACAGCACCTGTTACACAAAAGTTACAAACACGTTCAAAGTTATTTTCTACCAGACAGACAAAGTACACAGAAACACACCAAAATTATGTCCATTGGTAAACGACTATATGCTACAGGTGTAACAAATTTAAAAATACTAGAGTGAAATCAAAGGAAAGACATCAAATATGTGTGCATGCTGGTAATTTTACCGGTTCATTCGGAGCTGGGTAGCAATTCTGTCAAAGCAGAGGGCCACAAGAGAGACATGTGTAACACTCTTATTAGACGGAGAGCCCTCTTCTACTGAAGCCTGCAGCACACACAGATTCACCTGCAAACACATGACCAGATAAACAGAATCAGACAATCAATACAGTTTCTATCTGTCTCATTCACTATGTCAGAGACACATACCTTTGGGATAGTAACATTGGCCTGCAGACCCTTTATTTTCACATTATCAGGTTTGACAGATAGGTCAGTCTGCCCATGAGGTGTATTCAGGGATCCTGGAGTGGTGCCCTCAGTTTTAGAGATTTTATGCTCAGGCTTTGTGGTGCTCTGCGACACAAACATACACACATTCAAAGAACTGCAAATAATATTTTGTTACAGAAATGCCTGTCTAAGTGCCACACATTTGTGGAAATGTCAGTAACTGTCCATGTTTACTCACAGACTCAGTCACAGTGGACTTGCTGATCTGGTAAGCTTCATTCAGCACTTTACCATGGAGGTCATCCAGTATGGAAGCTGGGTGCCGAATACTGGCAAAGTGCACCATGGATTCAATGTACCTAAAGCACACAATACATGAACATTTTGTTACATTACGCCAACCATTACCTCTGATTCATAGACTGAGGGGCTACTGCTAATGGATTCTAGACCTGTCAAGTGCTTCAGCCACTAGAGGGGTCAACACAACATTCACTGGTCCTTTGACTTCTACAATAGCAGTGGTCCTTGTCTGGGCGAGTGGCTGATCCACAGTCCAGTCTTCTGTTGTTGTGTCTTCATCTGTGTTTTCCATTGCCCGCTTGTCAAGGGGTGTGTAAGGAGTGCTACGTATACACAGAAATAGTTGTAAATGCTAAAGGTGAAAATGGGCACTAATCCATGTTAATCATTGTGGTATTCTTCACAAAAAGCATTTTTATGTTAAACATTAGATTACCTGCTTAAATCTCCCATCAGTTGAACTCCTCTATCCAACAGAGAGCTTGCAGACAAACCTGCTTTCACCATCTGGAGAAAATAAACATTCCTAAAGTAAAATGTATACTATGTTTACAGTACATTAGTTCACACATATACAAACCAACCTTGAAAGCCGGAATGGACAACTGATCAAACGATGCAGAGCTTTCTTCACTAGTGGGTGTGTCCAGGTCAAGAGGGCGGTGTAGAGATGACTTAGACGTTCTCTTATTGGTCGGTTGTTTGACTGTCCAGTTTGACACGTGATAATGAGCAAGATAATTATGGTAACAAGCCATCAGGTGAGGCTGTGTTGTTAGTAGGCCGGTCTCTGCCCTCTCCGTTTCCACAGAACCTTCTTCCTCTAATCCCAATGCAGACACAAAAGATGCCTGTGAGGTATGGCTAGGCAGAGGAGGATTGCGGGGCTCTGTGACTGACAGTGGGCCTTCAACACTGTGATATATTGAGGTGCGACTGTGTTCAATATGGGGCTGTCCTTGCTGTCTCCGCCTCCGTTTCCTTCCAGGGTAAGTTCCTGGCCCCTCGTCACTGCTGATTGGTTCAAAGTCCTCATTTGCACTGAAGTAGGCTTCACTGTCAGCAACAGACATCGAGGAGTCCACCGAGCGATACTGATGGAAAGTGTTGGAGTCTGCTGAAGGAGTAAAAGGGAAAGAGCCGTAGCTCCGTCTCTGCCGAGGAGAGTCCAGAACATTCTCATCACTACGGGACACCTCACTACTAAACTGTACACCTGCAGGGGGTGGTGCCTTCTCTGCAAAGACAGCAGCTGATAGGCTTTTGGTGCTACCAAGACGAGTTGATTGGACAGAAGACTGCCGCTTGAGGGGCGAGCGGAGAGGAGAACGCATTGGTGGGCCTTCAGCGACTGGCCCATCGGTTGTCACGCTCATTAACCTTTATACAAACACAAACATACAAGTCAATTGTTTGGATGTAAAGTGATCCATTTAAACGGCAAAATTCATCATAATATCTTTAAAAACACACAATTACCCTTTTTCTAATTTGTGCTACTTGGCTGTGTGTATGTATGAGAGACTTACTCTGCACAGGGGGAGGGACTTTCTCGTTCACCAGCCAAAAGTGGTAATGCAGCACTAGATGAGGAGTTTTCTTCAGAGGAAGAGGCAGAGCTATGAGAACGCTGAGGTACTTGTAGGCTTAAGTGTTGACCACGCCTCTCAATGCCAACACCTGGAGCAGGAGAACACGTATCCCTGTGTATGACCACACCTTTAGCTGCAAGTAAATCATGAAAACTAATCAGCATTCAAATCCAGCCAGTAGCCAACTAAATTTTTTTGCAAAATGAAAGGAACTTTTCAACATTCAAGACTCAGAGAGTTGACATACAATCAGGAAGCTTAGGTGGTTCCTTGGTGACTATCCACTCCCCAGGTTGCAACAGGGACTGTCCATAGCTCATGTCACTCTCAGCACTGCCACTTGAGAAGGCAGAGCTTGATGAAGGAGTGATTTCTTCCAGTCGAAAAAAGTCCAAACCACCATTTGAGCCAGCAAAAAAGCGGCATCCACCTAAACATCCACATCGATTCCTGCTTCGTTTATACTTCTCCTCTGGCCACAAGAACCACAACCTGGTGGGCATGCATATATAAACATAAAACACACATGGGCATCTGTTATCCGGCTTGTGAGTAGAATATATGTATAGTGTTTTTATAGGTTAAAAATGTACTCACCTCTTTGTCTGCATGTCATGGACCTCCAGGAAGTGTCTCTGTACCTCATATTTAGCTGGATGGTCAGCAGCCAATGCCACATCAGCAGTTATGAGGTTAAAAGTAACAGAGCCAGCTTCTAGCCAATTAGATCGTCGCAGAAGTGGTGGAGGGAAGCCAAGCCTTACAACTTCCTGTTGCTCAATGAATTGAGCAATAACAACATCCTGCAGAACAGCACTGATGCCTTCACCTACTGCAGCTGTATGCAGATTACAAGTAGCCAAACGAAGTGCACCTGTCTGCAGAGGATAAACACATGCTTACATTTAGTGCCTAAGTCACATCAGTACTGCTATAAAAACAACTCCAGTCTAAGGACTTCTGAAGGTTTTATACAACAATATGAGTAACAGAGGAATGCATGAACAGTGTTACTGACCTTAATATTGGCTGCACAGCCATGTTCCACAATGAAAACCTGGGCTCCATCTACTGACAGACGAGTCATGGTATACTTCAAGTCTTCAGATGTCCGACAATGTCCAGGCAAGGCTACATACTACACACAAATTCACAAAAACAGTTTACATATGGACATCAAACATCCAGTTTGGTCCATGTTTAGTCCAGTTACTGTCATCATGCATGTGATCGTGTCTGTCTGCATAAGAGGTGGTCATACCTTGGCATCACACACTCTCCGGTCAACTCCATGCTGACAGGTGACAGAGGGTTTAGGTTGCTCCAGCTGGAACTCTCGAGACACCACATGAAACAAAAACGCCTCTCCCCACTCCAGCAGAGAAGCACACTGAAACAAAAACACATGCATTATCACTTATTCTTCACCAGACTGATTCATTCCATACCCAGCAATTCAGCCAGGACATTAAATCCCATCCTGATACACACCTGTGGCACAGTGACTTTGCCAGTGAGAGCACCAGCCTGCACATCAATAAGCCAGGCATATTCAAGGGTGTCACTCCCTGGTGGTAACCCTTCAGCTGAGAACATGGCATGAGCTCGCATCTGCAGGCCTGACAGACTCAGATGGCCATCACGCAGCACCCCATCAACAGTAGGTCGCTACACAATTATGAAACAGGCAAGAATTCAAAGAATTAGCAGAAAGCAGAGAGTAAAACCAAAAAAGAAAAGTTACACCAAGCCCACCTGGTAGTTGTCACTGACAAATACATGAAGAGGAGAGAGGACAAGCTGCAGCAGTGTCTCTTTGTAGCCCTTCTTCATTTCAAAACAAAGGCGCTCTAAATATCCGGTTGGACCTTCCGGACTGTCACTGCTGCAATGCTGTCATACAAAGATACAAAAAACAAACATGGATTAATGAAAAACACAGTGAGTTTCTAAGGCCTCACAAGTAGAGGTGATGGTCCTGAATTCATGAGTGTGTGTATTTTACTTACTGTAGGCAGGCGCCCATGGACCTTGTGCAAATTGATAAGTACAGTGATGTCCCAGGGGCGCAGTGAGAGAGGGTGGGGTGCATCTTTGTGGGTTCTCTCCTCTAGACCCACACCAGTCCAGCCAGATGAGGAGGAGCATGAGCTCAGCACTGGACTGGACAGAGACTCTTCAAAGTCTGTGTACATATCATCCTCACCAAAGTAATTCTCCTACATAAAGAAATAGAGTCATATTGAGAGAGGTTTTCTTACAAGACACATTTACTTTTGAATCATTTTGCATTTCACATACATATTGAGGTATATAGGTTGAGTTGTTTTGTGACAGAACAAATCTGTATGCTCCACATTGCTCACTTAGGGCCAGTGTGAGTTAAAGTCAGAGAGATTTCATACCTTGATGGACACCAGTGCTCTAAACAGGGGCCCATACAGGATAATGTGCGAGTCAGGGCTAAGCTCCATCTCCACATGCAGCTGGTCTGGAGGTAGTAAGCTGGGGTCAGACGGTGCTCGAGGGGGAGGAGGAACAGGGCGTGCATGCTCTGGGGGCCGCAAAGCTGACAGCATAGACTCTTCCATCTCAGACACTGCAAACAAGAATCAATATTTACACCATGTTCCACTCAGTTTTAACATTCTTTCTGACAATATGCACTAAGTTGCACCAGTGTTCACACAGTGCAAGCAGTGTCAACTGGTGCCGTCATTGAACATGAGGGGCCAATTTCCCAAACCCAGATTAAGTATAGACTAAAAATGATTTCTAAATAGAATTTCCACTGAAATTTTGTACAAGACTATGCTTAAGCCATGTACAATAAACCAGTTCTTTCACCTCTTAGTAGATCAGGACCAAATACTGCAACTAAAAGGAAAGGTGTACAAGCTTAATTTTCACACACAGCACCTAAGACAGCGTTTATGCACTTGAAAACATACATGTTTGTGATTTAGAACAAGTGTGTTAAGACTCCAGTCTTAGAGGGACAAAACACTGTAATGTTGTTCATTCAACCTCAGCTAAATTACCATGGCTTTGGCAATGTCTCGTAAAATCAACATTAAGATAACTCACAAGACTGCTTAAATTGCTGGTCAGATTTCTGAATGTAGATGGGATGCCAAGTATAGTCTACGGTGAGCCCAAAATTCGGCACACTCCAGCAGTCCACCCATCCGGCACTAGAGAAAAATCCATGAATCCATAAATATTCACTAACAAAAATGGATGATTACAGGAATGGAAGAAAGGAAAGAAAACTAAAACAAAGTAAAGGGCGAGAGACAAAGTCATCATACTCAGCATGAGTCATGTTTCTCCAACGAGTTTTGCTGTTCTTGGGAGGAGCCCCTTGCGCCTCAGTCGACATGCCATTGTCTGGCACAGTCTTGCTATGTTGGTAATCCTTGGCAAGGGTGAGCAGGGGATATCGACTGGTATGGCAGTCAGGCAAACACAGCCTCATATCTGTGTCTTCAGCCTGAGAGAAAATACGGATATTCAGGACTACAGTGATTTTGAGCAACAGTTATGAAAGTCAATAGAAGTCAGCATTTTCTCAAGAAAGGTCTGATCGTTTCTATACTCACTCTCAAACGGAAACGTGTGTTACAGGTGGCAGGAACAAACTCATGAAAAGGTAAAGTGAAGTCAATGTTAAGAGTTTCTCCACAGGCAGCAAGATACACTGGAAAGAAAAAAGGGTAATCATACTAATCTTATATCAGTTCATTCTCAATGGTAAAGTAAAGAGCACTACTCCTGAAATGACTTTTTGTGAAGATTAAACTAACAATGAGCAAATAGTTCCCAGGATATATGGGACAGTAGTTTTGCTTGAAATGCCCATCCCTACTCTACAGCCTATACAAATTTAGGCTTATCCATCAGAACAGGCATATTACTAATGGTCTTTTAACATGTAAAATATAACAGCTCCTATAACGCTATTATGACCACAATTCTGGTATCTCTCACCATTTTCCTGTTGTTTGGTTGAACAGTCAATCCAGTTGTGCTGATTCGCGGCCCATATCATTTCAAACTGGTGGAAAAGTATTTGGAATGTCCAGGAGTATGGCACAAATGAGTAAATATCTGGCTCACTGTCACTGGCCCAGTCTTGGATCAGGTCTGCAAACACAGACATGAAATTAGAAACTTGCAGCGGGTTTAAAAAAAAAAAAAACAAAGAAAAAAAAATCAAGCTGCATAGCAGAAAGGCACATTATGAAGTGTGTTTACCTGTAAAAAAGTTCTTCTGCGCATAGATGAAATGGTAAGTGGCTTTGTAGACCTCAATCTCACACTGCCATGACTGAGGCATATTCCAAACACGTGGGTAACTGGCTATCACATGGAACTGAACAGGAAAACAGACCAATTAAAACCTTTATTATACACATATGTGTATGCATGCAAACGAATGCTCTCCTGTTGTACGTACAGCCAGCATCTCAGCCTCCAGCAAGGTCCTGTACTGCATGCTGCTGGTGGTGTCCACGTGCAGTAACTGACCTTTAACTGTGGGGGAATAACCTGAGAAAAACAAATAAACAGGGAGACAGATAGAAAAAATGAAATAAAGAAAGACAGGGTCTGACAAACAGTACTCACCACAATATTTTCAATTTTTAAAAAAAGCAGGGCTATAGACATGATAATAAGTACCATTTTCTCCTACAGTCATTGGGATGTTGACTTCCAGATAAGAACCTGCACCAACATTCACATGAATGGCATTTGTTTCCTGTGAAAAGGATTAAGATAAATAATAAATGACTGCATACTGAGAACTGTGCATATGATTTGACAGACAGAGAGAGAGAAAAAGAGACAGACAGACTGACCATACCCTGTTCTTGGTGAACAGCAGATCTATGGTAGCATCTGCTATGATGTTCATGCGGAGCTCAAAAGCCAGGATTTGTCGTGGCTTTCCTGGTGTTGGAACATCGCTCATTTTCATTGGCTGAAAGTCTGCAGGCAGGAAGAATTTCCACAAACTGTCCCTGTGGGCACAGGATCACAGAATAAGAAAACATAACACAAAAGGATTTTTGTATGATCTTTGTTTGTATGAATGAATGTGTGAGTACCTCTGTCGGTCAGCCCATGGCCCATAGTTGAAATCCGTTCCTTTCCCACACACTATATCTAAGCCCCAACATGGAGGCAGATCCTGCAGCTTTGTTCCCTCAGAGCAGGCTTCTGCATCTCCATTCTCCAGCTCTTCAGGGACCAGACCTACACACAACACACATACATACATACAATTCAAGTTCCAGTGGTGGCACTCACCTCTATGTGTTATTTTCATTATTTTGTAAAATGAAGAAATTATTTACGGAGTGCCAGTAATTACTGGCCGTGTATGAGAGTATGTGCTCATGTGGAATGATCACAACTGAGGCAATAACAGATAAGATAAATGAGTGGAGGAACACAGAAGAACCAAACCCACAAACCTGGCTCGTCCTGGTAGTAGTAAATGTCCACATCATTGGATTGCATGACAACAAAGCCCTCTCCCATGAGTCTAGGTGGCCTAAAAAAAACAAAACACTTATAAATATGTAAATTATATGTAAATATAATTATTCTTAAATTATATTAGGCTGACATTTCTTTCCTCAATCATTTGTCATCAGTAATAATAAACCTCAATTAACCCTAAACATACTATAATTGATTATATTTACTCAAAACGTGTCAGCTTTAATTAACCTTGCTTTCTTTTGATCTCATTTCATTAAGGCTAATACAGAGTGGGTTGTATAAAAAAGGAAAAAAAGGAAAAGCAGAAAAGCAATAAAGAAGAGGCAGCTCTGAATATTTGGCAAGATTCAACTCCATTAATGAAAATCACACGTCATCTCCAATACAGTTTGAGATCTAATTATTGCTAAGTATTCTTGGTTGAAAGTGATGAAATGTCTGCGGTTAAAGAGCTCACAGCAAAAACATGACAGACATCGAACCTTTAATGAAAGTTCATTTAGTGTAAGAAAACACATACCACAATTACAAACAAAATATTAAATAACAAAATCACGTCACAATTTCTGACAATGTTCAGCTGTTTATGTTCAAAGGAGAAACAGAGCATGACAAAAAGTGTGATGACCTTCTTAAATTAGGAAATCATAAAAAACCATACTAGAACAGAACTGAAAACCCTCATTTCCACCATTATGTAAGAAGTTTAATTCAGATTGTGGTTTCTCTAAGGATCACAGTCGGAGATTTGCTAACGATGATGGGTCTCCTACAATTACTATTACTAAAAAATGTGAAAGACATGTAAAAAAAGTATTTTCTTATCTAACCATAAGCCTAAGCCTAACACATTTTAAAAACATTAAATGTGCTTGTGGTTGATTAGCTCAATCTTACTTGTCCCATCTGACCACTGAACTCAGTTCCAATAGTCCCTGGTGTTCTTCGGTCAAAGAGACAAAAATAGGTGGGTGGGTGTACCCACTCAGAGTGGGTTTAGTGTACAAGGAAGGATGATTATACAGAAAAGACCTCACCCACACTGTTCAGTATGGTGAAAGATCTGTGATGTTGTGGGCTGATTTTCTTCCAAAAGCTACTGGAACCTTGTTATGGTAACGTCTAGGAGATTTAAATGGAAATCTGGAAAACTGGTTGTGGTTGGATCTTCCAACCATGAGAATGAGCCAAAATAAACGGTTCAATGACCACTAAATCAACGTTTTGACATCTTCATCCCTAAATGAAAACCTGTGAGGTGAGCTGAAGAGGACAGTCCAAAAGAGAGGAGCTAGGATCCTTGAGGAACTGGAGTGATTATATAAAAGTAAGAAATGCAGGGTGCCAATACCTGGACCACAAATATTTTTTGTTTTTAATAGATGTTTTCTTGTTTCCATATTCCACACTTCAATCAATCAATATCTTCAGAGTTAGATAAAAAGCTAAACAAAAAGAGTCTTCTTTAAAAAAAAAAACTGTTTCAGGCTACAGATTGCATTAAGACAGAAATAACTCAATCTGTATCTATTCTAACTGTCATAAAATTAAAATACTGCCTATGAGATAAACAGTAAGGTCTCGAGTTTAATCTTTGTTAAAATCACATCAGTGTTTTCTTAACATAATCCTCACACAGCATTTTGTAATCCTTTGTCCTGATGGGGGCTTTGAAATTTCACTTCTTAAATATTTAACTATTAGAAGAAAATATGTTGATTATAAAACGTGGAAAACGCCACATGCCCAAGGCACAACACTTTCAGATGACCGTGTTTGTTAGTTATTTGCTGGCCTTTAATGTACTAAAAATGCTGCTAGGAGTGCTTCGTAGAAAGTTATAAGCGTGAACCCCAGAATGCCTCTGTCTGTTTCAACAAATTGGTTTGTCTCCGGAAGGGCAGCTTATTTTTTTCTGTGTGTGCACTTTCTGCTACAGCATTCTAAGCTTTCACTTCCTCAAAGAAAAAAGAGGATGTTTTTAATTAGAATGCTTTATAGGTCTACCTGTCAAAAAGTTTCCACATGTAAGTATATTAACAGTTGCAAATGGAGAGTTGTGTACCCATTATAACCCTCAATGAACAGAAACTTCAAATAGCCAAGAACAAATGTCCTAATAAATCCTCATAGTTAGGCCTACATTGACAAGCCACTTTACTAGGTAAGACAACCTTGTATCAACCTGGATGAGCCAATTTTTAGCATTTTTATGATTATCAATTTTACAGTGTACTTTTTATTTAATTGCAGATAAAATTAATCAATTTGAAAATGGCATTTTTAGCGCTTCTGCAGCTGCGTCTCTCTGTGGTCTTGTGCTATTTTCTGCCCAAAGCAGTGCAAATGATTGCACATCACAAGTAATAGTCTATCAACACTCAAGGCTACTGCGCGTTTGCAGAGTGGAGCTCACCAGAGCTGTGTTTCAAATGTAAAGTAGCAGATACTGTGAAGCTGCAACAAACACCAGTCCTCTATGCTTAAGTTACTATAACCCCAGTTTCTCTGTTTGTATTACATTAGGACAAAAAGGAGACTGTGACTTGGTGTGACTGGATTTTTCCTTCCTTATATTACAGGGAGGAAAAAAATGATAAGTTCATAAGTTGCTCAGCGACATATTTTCACTTTCAGTTAAGCTGGTTTACTGAATTAATAGACAAGTCGATCTTCTATGGTTAACTGAGCTATCCAGGTTCACTGCCATTGTGTTTTGTTAAATTTTTCCATTCCACCTTAAATGGTCCAACAGTCAAAACTGAGAACATAACATTGCACCAATTAAGGTGGAACCAAACATTTTCCTTTTATGATAAAATGTTCTATTAAAAACAGTGACAAACAAACCTTTTTAACTCTCAAAAATGCCAGGAGGAACATGTAGAATTTACATGGTTGGTTTCTAATAATCAGTATCGATATCAGCCCTGAAGTTTAAAAGAAATGAGTCAACCCCTATTACATTCAATACTTGTAAGTTATAAAATGCACCTATTTGGTAGGTGGAACTCATTAAATGCAATAAGAGTAGATACAAATTTGATAGACCCAGTAAAGTGGCTTGTTGTATTGACTGTGTAAATCATTTTGACTTTAAAATGAACTCAAGACTTACTGACGACATTTCCTGATTCAATACCATTTGAGGCATGAATTAGACACATTACATACATTAAACATTATATAAGAATACATTCAACACTGTACTAATGCAGCATATGTGCTCTCTATTGCTATTTCAGGCTCCTTATATACAAAGAACATGCAAAGGTCAGTGGTTTACAGATGGAACTCACTCATCATTCTGCATGCCAAGGTAGTGCGGGCTGGGCACCAGCATGACCCGCACGTTTTCCAGTGAGCCCTTCACTATGTGCATATATTGATCTAAATGGCTGCTGGGAGGCTTGGTGGCGTATGTCAACACGGCATCGTCAAAGTTCATGCACAGAGTCTGAGGAAGATGATTATTACCAAATGCTACCCGACCCTGGGAGAGAAGAAGAGCAAGAGGGAAAGGAGAGAGAGATACAGAACAAAAAGATACAAGGAAAAGAGAAGGGCAGAGAATTTGAATCTTCCTGAACTTTAAAGTAAAGCCTTTAGTTTGGTTAAATGTTAACAGACATAGAGCTCTGTGTACCGTGTGAACTCTACATTTGAGTAAATGAGTGAATCATTGCTGTACTCACTGTGCTTATGTTGACTTTTACAACAGGTATGAGAGACCTCCATGATGAAGAAGGGTCCTGAGATTCAGCTTTTATGTGAACACTTAAAAAAATTGCACAAAAATGACTATTACTGGGGACGTTCACGAAAATCAAGAAAAGGCAAATGAACAAAAAAACACATATGAATAGCAAAAACAGTAAAGCAAAAAGTGTAAACAAAAAAAAAACGGAAAAAGTATCAACTGAACATACATGGGCATTGCATTAATGGGAAATATCACTACTTATCACTACATATCTGCAACACTGTTACCTGTCAAGAGTTTTGTCTTGCTCCTCTCTGCCCTTTTCCTCATCTCGCCTGGGCGAAATAAGAGTGGGCTCCAAGCCAAATATCTCCTGAAGCCGTGCATAAAGATCTGTGCGGTTATATACATGGAACTCAAAGCCGTTAACAGTTACATACAGCCGTGTCTCAGCCTTTGGGTCTGCAAGACAACAAAACCAAACCAGACTAAAATATCAGTTTTATCCATAAATAAGTACACAAGTACTTTTCAGAAACATGTGACAGCATATTAAAAGGAACACTGAAAACTATCAACAAAAAATATCAACTAAAACAAATATGCTATCAAGCCTAAGTGCGCTGTGGAGCACAAGATCTAACGCACATAAGGCAGGATGTTTTTCATATGTCATAGTCCACCTTGTCTTTGCTAAAATTTGTGGAAGTGTGTGCAAATGTGTTTACGATACATATGTTTTTTTAAATAGACCTACAATGCAAGGTAACGGCAACATCTTCAATGGCCAAAAGCTGGACCAAAAAAGGAATTCATAAAATTCAAGACATTCATGTTTTTGTCCTGACAATGATGATAATTTATTATATTTGCGTGTACCCACACAAACACAATTCCTGCTGCACCCTATTGCTTGCTTTATAGCCACAGCTGTGTTGCCAGATTTTGACCCCGATTTACACCACTGACAGAACCTTATTGTAGGCTGTCTTTGTCGCCATGGAGTACGTCAAACAAAATGTTAAAAGTTTAAATTATAATGAAAATTTTAGCAGAATTTGTGATTATCTGCAACGACTGCATTATTGTGACAAAAACTGACAATGTAAATTTTAACTTTGCCTTTGGCTGTGACTTTCAAAGAGCCTTATTGGAATACAAAAGAATGAGCAGCACATCGTTTTTGTGTCCGGTACTTACCATGTTGCTTCTGTTTGGGGTTATATATCTTCCACCAGCGGAATATAAGGAAACCATCCTGAATTCTGTAAAAAGCATTTGGTTGTGTGAAACGTGTGAAATGATCATATACACATGGCTGTCGACGTATTCAAAATAAAGAGTACCAGAATATAGGCATATTTTAAATAACATATGCTGTGTCTGCAACGCTAAAGGAAGAAATACAAGAACATGGCAAATTAGGACTGATAGACTAATACAAAATAGCCCCCGCAATATGTGCAAACTTTCCACAAGAAAACAACTTATGTACACCTGTAAATACTGAATGATAGTGTTTCATAGACAGACATACCTAACTGACATGTCTCCATTGATGTAGTACACATCTCGGAACATGACCTTCCCAGAGAGCACAGAAAATGAAAACGAGCCTGAAAGAACACATTACAAATACTTCAATAAACATGCTAAAACTCATCCTTCGAGTTAATCCAATCAATGAATGTCCTAGTTTTAACACATTCACACGTTTACTGACCAATGTGGATATATCCATTTTTGTAGAGTCTGTTGATGATAAGGGTAAGGACAAGTCCAATATTACGGGAATTGTAGTAGGTCAAGTATATGATCCATCCACAGGACAGAATAGTAGCTGAGAAAGTAAAGACAGAAAAAGTTAAGCTGTGATAGTGTCTCTTGAATTAAATCTACTGTACATGAGATGCATTCTGTAATTTTTAGTTAATTTTGTACTTTATCTGAGCTAGTTTTTAAATACAGAAAAAAATGCTGTCTTACCCACAAGTAGCCAGACTAAGTTGGAATTGTGTTGGCTGAGGTAATTATCCAGATCATCAATACTAGGAAAGCTGCTGTTGGGCTTGTTATCCATGGTTAGACCCCACTGCAGAAAGACACGACCATCATGTCAGAAAAGTGATATAATTTCTAATTATTATTTATAATAATGCAGGCACATAAGACCTCTGTGTATATAATATACACATTTGATAAACTTGATAAAAATGTAATAAAAATGCATAAAATGCATAACAACACAAAACAATGTAATGCTAGCAGTATAAACTAAGGATCTGTGATAGTAGTCATGTGAATTTGTGAGCCTCTTTAGGATAAGCCTAATTCTGTAACCTTTGTACATTGCTGGTGTGAGGGAAAACCACTGGTTGGTATTACTGGTGAGAAAAACATACTGTGGTAAGATCACCACGGTTAGTGTTTGTGTGTGAATATCTAATCCCTTTAGACATGACAATTATAAAAGGTAAGGGGGCAGACACTGATCCCAAAAGATTTTGGGTATAACAGACATATTCTTTTTATAATTTATAAAATGTATATAAAATCAAGAATATCTATTTGCAATCTCGAGACAATAACTGTCAGTACAATGGGTTGCACTGAAGAGTTCAGTGACTTAATCACCGTCATAGGATGTCACCTGTTCCATAGTTCGTGAAATGTTTGCCTTGCTAGATCTGCCCCGGTCAGCTGTAAGTGCTATTATTGCTCTAAGAGCAACAACAGGTCAACCATGAAGTGGTAGACCATGCAATCTCACAAAGTAGGGCTGCCAAGTATTGGAATGTGTACAAATCTGTTTCAGTTTTGTGTTGCATCACTCATTTCATTGACAGCAAGAACAAATGTGTTTCAATGGGTAAGCAGCTGTACATTATTAAAGATCAATAAATTCACGGTCAAGCATCAGCTGGAGTTATGTAAAGCTAGAGTACTCCACAGCAAAAAAAAAATTTTAATTTTTTTTTTTGAGCTTTTGTATTGTTTGGGAATCAACCTTACGATACTATATTTGGTGTTGGTCCTGAAACTAGTTCTGGTGTTGGTATCACAACCCTACAAAAAAAACCACCATTTATTATTAAGCACAAATTTTTGCAGTGCAAGACTGATCAGCAGCTGATCTTCAGAGTTTAATTTCACTTTGTGAGTACTCCATAATCAGACCATCAGGTTGGATCAAGTGTGGCATTAGCCTTTCGGAAACTCACATGTATGGGTGTAGTACAAATATATATCAGAAATGTATTATATAATGTAATATAATATGATATACATATATTTCACATACTGAAATGGATTAGTAGGCAATACATCCGTAGATAATACATTTACACTTAACACATCTCTTTATCAAGGCCAAAAACAGGAAAGTGTAACTACAAGCATAGGTTTTTGCTCCTCCTTTGAGTGCACTTAAACAAGAGAGAAAGCAGCGAAGACTAAGAGATATGAAACATTGGGAAGATGTGAGGGATTGAATAGTGAGGATTGAAACCATTTAAAATGTGCACATTTGTGAAGTGCTAATGTTCAGGGTGGAGAGGTTAGAAAGAATCACCTAAGATGCTGGAAGGATAATAATGACGATATCAGGATGTAAACAAATGATCTAACTAGTTATCTAGCCTACCTTACACAGAATGACAGGTATGAGGATAATTCTGAAAACTTGAACTCGGGCATGTCCAAGCAGATCTGTTCATAGTGAGCAAGGCCTATGCTGTGTTCTGGACACAATGAGGATGGTAACTACACTTATTTCAATTATAGAATATAAACAGTTTGGTTGATCTGGAATGAGTTTCAGTAAACAATGTGTATGTCCAAAAGTATTCAGACACTCCTCTAATGAATTCAGCTATTTTAAGCACCACTGCAATCACAGACAAATAACCAACACACACTCAGCTTGTACAATCGGAATGGAAAAACACTGTCAAAAAACGTTACATAAGCCTAAGGTCACCATGTTCAATGCACAGTGTCTGTGAGAGGCATTTGACGCCCCCAGCACTGGGTTGTGGAGCGGGGGAACTACATTATCTGGGGTGACGGATCCTCCAAGCTTTAGAATGAGTAGTAGCAGTGTTCATGAGCCAATCGTCCCTCAGCAGTACCTAAACATGCTAATACTCTTATGAATGTATGCAATCACACCCTCACAGTAATGTCCCAACATCTAGACATCACAGAAAAAAGCAGAGCAGAGAACAGGACAGACTCTCTGATTTTAGAAGGAAGGCTGAATGAGTAGAAGTCTATGCTGATGCTGACACGTGGATGCACACCTCACTGTAACAAAACTGTCACACAACTGCAACTAAACATCACTGTCTTTTATCAGAAATGGACCCTGTCGTTTGCAGGACCCTACGTATAGTTTCCAGGACTGTCAGTAATTTGGGCCTTGACACAATCGACTACGTTCCAATTGCAAAAGCTTTCTGAGGGCGGTTGCTTTGATTTAGATGGAGCTGGAGAGGGAAAGACAGAAATAGAGCTCTGTAGCACATGCACACATCTCCAACCACTCACCGGTGCTCTCTTTATTTGTTGTCCTAAACATTACGCCCAACAAAATCACATCTACTCAAACTGAGCTTTGGAGCTGGGTGATGGGAGCATCTGACAGCTCAGCACAGGGTAATCCAGCTCTCCTCTCCTGATGCACTTGAACTGCTCTTGAACTGCTCTTAGATGAAACACTTGGTAGTCTTCTCTGGTTCTCACACTGTCCTGAAACCAGAGTGTTTCCTCGTCGCCTTGGATAAAAGCGTCTGCCAAATGAATGTAGTGTAATGTAACAGCTAACGAGCCCCTGTTTAGTACAGAAACCCAAGACCAAATGCTAACAGCTAGCTCAGCCCAGATACTGTAGCTCAGGCCTCATCCTGTCAACACACCTGTCATAATAAAACCGTACAAAAATCAAACTTACCTTGCTTTACAGTGTGTAGAACTACATGTCACGTCGCCATAACGCGCTTTTCTTGTTTAGTCTCAACTAAAGGGGCCCACATCTCCAGACACAGACTTACTCTCCGGAATATTTACATAGACGCCATTGAGCTTTTCCTGTTTTTTTCTCCTGTCTGAGTCACGTGCGTGATTTAACCAATGAGTGCTTTAGTGTGAAGAGCCAATCAGCACCACTAGGGGTCCCTTCATACACTATCCCAACTCAGAGCCACGGACTAAACTGCAGTACGAGTTGGTGAATCACCTCCAGCCTAGTTTTAGGATTAGTCGTTCATCTTTTAACCTGGGGTGGCTGGTGGCCTAGTGGTTATGGAGTTGCCCTTGTGATCAGAAGGCCACGGGTTTGAATTCCAGGACTACCAGTGGCACCACTGAGGTAACCTTGAGCAAGGTGCTGTGCCACTGGCTACCCACTGCTTCACTTGGTGAATGGGTTAAATGCAGATAAGAATTTTGTGCTGTTCATACTGTGTGCTGTGGCGTGTTCATATATGAAAAGAATTGACACTTTTCTATTTTCTTTCCTGCCTACTCCTTAGTTATTGTAATTTGAACTGTTTAATGTTTTTGTCTACAGCTGTCTGTCGTTTGCTGTTTCTTGTTCCATGTCTGAACTACTTTGTAAAGCAGCCTTGAGTGTGAGAAAGGCGGTAAATTAATTTAAATTATTTTTTATTATTTTATTATTATTAGTCTGGTCAAAATGTACCCATACAGATTTAATTAAAGAGAAACCAACTGTAAAATAAGTAAGGTAGAATTGTCCCTTATAATCACGTGTGAATACACCACAGCACACAGTGTGAAATTCTTCCTCTGCATTTAACCCATTCACCAAGTAAAGCAATGAGCAGCCAGTGACACAACACCCAGGGAGCAGTGTGTCGAGACGGTACCTCTGTGGTGCCACTAGCAGTCCTGGTATTCAAACCCACGGCCTTCAAACCACTAGGCTATCCCAAATACATTCACAAAATGTATGGAGTGTAAATGGAATTACATGTCAAGTAAAATGCCCCCTTATAGTCTCGTGTGAACACACAGCAGCACAGCACGCCGTGTGAGATTTTCTCTGCATTCAACTCATTCACCAAGTGAAGCAGTGGGCTGCCACCAACAGGGGGGAGGGCGGTACCTTGATCAAGTGTTCCTCAGTGATGCCACTAGCAGTTCTGGGATTCGAACCCACGACCATGTATCTGCAAATTTAGAATCTAGACTAGAATCAGACAAAATTAACGCATTAACTTATGTGTCCCTAAATAGATGAATGAAATTTGACTATAAAACTCCAACAGACTCTCTTTTGTTTGGAATACTAGAGTAATGACAAGTAAAGGTACATTTTTACAAAAACTCCCTCACACAGCATTCCTTTCCTATGTACTTGCCTTAATTATGACTGATCTGGTGGATCCATGTGGATATACATGCTGATCAGCTCTTTTAATGTATTTTGTCCATACCCTGACCACTCATGAATGGAAATAATGTGCCTTTCAGGTGGGGTGGTAAAAATACAGTATGTTTCAAATACTAAGCATGTAGCGACATCTTATCATATCATTCTCACCCATTCTGATGTTTTTGCTGTATGTGTTTTTGCAGTTCATCAATGTCTTAATGACACTTTCTTCACATTTTTTTATAATAATCATGGATAAATATGTTTAAGTACTAACATTTTATTGCCTACCATTTGTTCTTCCATTGTGTAACCCAAAACCATGAAAATGCAACTTATTGTTTATTCAGCTGATGTGAATTGTTTGTGGATTGATTTGTTTGAAACATTCAAATTAAACAAGCGTTCATTTTAAACACTGCCAATTTAGTCAGTGCCCTTATTTATTCATTTTAGTAGGCACATGAATAGGCTTGTCAGTCTAACTGTTCATTCTAAAAGCAAGATCAATATTTGTTTTTCTTCTTTTTTTTAGACAACACTACTGAAGCAACCGCACCCAGCACACCACCTCTTCCAAAGCCTACTGCAGCACGAAAAGCAGCCTTTCGCACCTGGAAAGACCAAAACAGGAGAAAGACCAAAACAGTATAGTTTAGACCAATTCCTCTTTTTATCTCTGCTAAATATTTATTATCAATGTATGGGCAAACCCACCCAAAAGCAGAAATTCAGGAAATTAAAAATTATGTAGTGTTTATTGCACATTTGCATCACTTGATAAACAAGGTATATTCAACACTTAAAAAATAGTTTTACAAAGTAAAAAAGTGGATCCAGTGATGTTATTTCCAGAGCCCAATCAGAGATGGTCAGTCGGGAAGACTGTGGTGTTTTCATATACACTGACCTGTAGTACAAAACTGACTATATGTGAAACTGCATAGCCTACCTGACGCAACTTGGGCTTCCCGTATCTTAAATCTATGATGAAGTGCTCACAGTTATTGCTGAATGTGCAGTAAGGCAGGGTCCGGCCTATGCGTTTGTGAGCCTTTTTCACAATCAGACCGATTTTTCGGGGCTCATACTTATCATCCAAAAGGTTGTTGATTATGTATTGATCATTCCCCACCACATCTGAGAGATTCTCCTTCTTCACAACTGCTTTGTCACCAAGCACCATCATGCTGGAGGCTCCAACCTGTGCCACCTCCCCTGCAGGATAACAGAAGGAACCTTATTTTCACAATTACATTGTATATATTTAGTGTTTGAATTCAGTCGTGCTACAGAGGTAAAAATGTGGTACAGATTTTTACATACTATTTCTTAATATAGAGCAAAAATCTCTTATATGGCATATAATATGTATCAACCAGCCCTAATGACAATATGAATAAATTAGAAGTAATGTAAGTAATATAAGTAATGCTTCTCATTTATAATCACTGAAATGTAAAACCAGAGTGTGTTTTAATAAGGATGTCAGTTAGGAAGTAGTATATTCATAAACACACTTGCAGTTTTAAAATGTGTTACCAAATATACCATATAATAGACCTTGGTCTTATTTTAATAACTAAGGTAACACATTACTGAAACAGGGCTACAGGAACACAGAGTTTTGTTGTTTCCTGAATTACTAAGATCATTCAGCAAACACCAAACTCTCCTGATTTACTCACATGGTGGTGCAAGGTGAATGACATAGCCATCGCCAACAAATATGGCCCAGTGTTGATAACCCACACGAAAGATTTCTATGATGTCCCCTACTTCTAACTGTGAAAGGAAATGAAACAAAAAGATGATCTTAAAGATTTAAGAAGCTTCATAGTGTTAAAATTTTCATTCATAACCTGTTAATAAATAGCTTCTCTTTGCTTTGTCTCTGTAGTTTTTTGTTTGGGCTAAAATTATTTTGATTGATCAGCTTCCTTTGTGGACATGAGCAGTTCAGGAAGCCACTAAGCAGCTAAACTTCATCAGACTGTAAACAATGGATGCAAAAATAAGCATGAAGCATGTGCAGCTCAAGGCTCAGTTAAAACTAATGTTAAAGTGCACTAATTTAATCTACTGAACAGTTGCAAAAGCGTTCAAATTAGAATACAATAAAGAGGCCCAAACAAACGTTCCTATTTAAAAGAAAAAGTTTAATGTAATATGTAAACACTTAAAAGTTTCCAATGTCTACAGCTCCATATGTATAGGAGCTGCCCCTTTTCATTTACACATATTCATCAATTCAGTTTACAGCAGTTTAACCCTGGACATTTACACTGAAGTTGCAAGGAATGTTTCCACTGCCACTGCCTTTTGAATGATGCACAACACATGGCTTCCAATAAAAACAGGGACCGATTTTTATATCAGTACCAAAGACAGCCCTACGGGATCAAGAGAGGTAAGAAAGTAGTCATGTAACAATGAATTTGCCATGTAAAACCACATAAAGATATTAAGGGTGCATTAAGGATTTAGCAAACACATAAATAAGTGCGGTTTTAATGACTGAATGTATGATTAAGTAAAGGCATGGCAGGGCACCAAGGCTGTTCTGGAGGAGTGGCTTCATGTCTTGGTATAAATAATGTATATTTTCAACCAGATATCCGTATATTATGTTATGCTTTTCATTCAGATTTTTCACAGATGAAAGCAGTGACTCAACAAAAGGATGACTTATAAAAAAAACCCTGCGAATTAGACCCACATGGAATGATCAAGAGCCTGCGTAAAAGGCTACAGAACATTTAAGCTTAAGAACCTGCTGCATCACCACAACCCATCCATTTGAGATTTTTTTCTAACTTCAAAAAACAATTTATAAACGACTTTACCTTGATTCCTGACATGATGGATGGTCTGCAAGGCAGAGCATGAATGATTCAACCGCGTTTTTGCACTACAAGGCTCGTTCCTGTAAGGTAAGGTGTAGTGTGGCCCATAACCTACTTAAAGAAAACACCTGTAGAGTCTAGCGCTAATCACAAGTACGTATATGTTTATCTTATAGCATTACTTTAGGTGCCACCCATGTACAAAAAGGTCTTATCAGTGTTATCTGAAAAAGGTGGCAGTAGTGGTAAGTAACTTAAGCTTAAAGGTATGATAATCATAAAATTAAAACTCCTCATGGGCTTGTATATTGTCTGTGCCCTGTGCAGGGTGTGGATTAGGAAGGGACCAAATTGTTTGATAGCAGCAGCAATTACAGGGGCCTCCACAATGCAGGGCAGTCGTGTCTGACTGGTGGACCTGGACGCAGCAGGTCTTGAGTCTTGAGACTTAGCAGGCTCCGAGAGTTAAAGGGAGGGTTCATGACGAAGGGGCTTGTAATGAGCGAAGGGGTCCTCTGGGTCATCATCAAGGACAGAGACAATCTGGCTTTTAGCATGAATTTACAGTCCTGCTCTGGTAATAACTTGCATGTGCTTGCATGAGAGGCAGCTGTTTGCACGATTTTAACATCATCAGCAGGTTTCACAGGGTTACTGCACTGGCTTTGAGAAGACTGTATTTGGTGAAGTCCATTAGGCACTGATATAAATCTTCAGGCCTCAGTTTTTAAATGGATGTCTATAAAACGAGCGCCAGTTTGAAAACTTGAAGTTACGACCGTAACCCTGGTTCTCTGATAGCATGAGCGAGGTATCTCACATATAGCTATGCCTCCCCGCGTATCCCTCAGGAGCACATTATCACTACGCCAGCCATGATTGGCTGGCCACGTCTGACACAGAAGGGCAGGCCCCTACATAATGGTGAGATACCTTACTCATGCTACCAGAGAACCAGGGTTACGGTCGTAACCTCAAGTTGTCTTTCAAGCATTCATTCGGTATCTCACATATGGGATACATTTACTCCCGTATTGCTGGATAGGCCAACCTCAATGGTATGTGACCATTTCATCATGTCTGGGTGCTCTGTGCCATCGACGAGTTCACATTCAAAACCACATGAGCCATGCGAGGCACAGTAACATTGAGTCTGTAGAACCTCATAAACATTGTTGGGGAGGACTACGAAGCAGTTTCACAAACCTCTTGCACGTTTACAAACTTCTTGCACGTCCACGTTCACAGTGGCAGGGGCTTCCTGAGGCTGGCTACCTGGTATGGTGAGCTCGGTCAGCATGGGGTCTTGGTCAGTCAGGCTATGAATGGCACATGTTCATGGTGAGTACTTTGGATGTACATTTGGGTTGCCCATTTAAACATAATGAATATGTGGGCATACCAGAAAACGTACTGTTTATTCTCATTTACTGTGCCAAAGCTGCTTCTGTTTGTTTTATTTAATTTATATTATTTGTTATATATA
>JBBJLS010000148.1:12045654-12057100 GCA_037577275.1 Bryconaethiops microstoma | reverse complement strand
TATATAGGGTCAAGCTTAAAAATGATGCAGGTCACACTCTAACACTGAACTTTCTAAAACTCCAATTGCCACCACCCTGTGTTCTAAGTGTGAAAGTGGATCGACTGAGGCTACAGACCTTCTGCATGCAGATGCGTCCTTTGCGGACGATGTGCTTGAGCCTCTCCACACACACGCTGTGCAGGGGCAGGTAGAAGTTCAGCTCTGACTGAGGCAGAATGATGGACAGGGCGCAGGTGTTCTTATCGCCCTTCAGTTCACCATCAAAGATGAGCGAGACAATTATTACTCCTTTCTCAGCCAAAACAAAGAACTTGACGTCCACGGCCCCACTCTCAGCACTGCGCAGAATCTCACCATTCAGCGTGTGGTTGGCCAAGAAAGTCACCTCCCCATCGCTGAGCAACAAGGACCCCTGACCTTTAGGGGCCCAGATATGCCGGACGCGGGGCCCCAGGATGTTGTCCCAGTAGGCAAAGGTGGCTGCTAGAAGGGGACACCAACCTTCCACTGCCACCTCTGTTTTAGCCACAGCCGGAGACTGTGGAGGACAGGCAGCAGACATGGCTCCTCACACAGTGTTTCTCTCTCACAGTCAGATTAAAAGGTGGGGAGATGATCACTAGATCTGTGTGAATTAAGACAGAACAAGAAACATTAGACCTGCTCACTGATGAAGTCTCCAGTAAACTGCACATCATCATGTACTTCACGGGCAGTGACATTCAGAGTGGGTTCATATTTGCAGTGTGTATTGTTTGTTTTTCTCCCTCTATGAGATGAATTTAAATGCAGTGTTGCACTGTTGGCATGGCAACATTCATATCGCCTGCAACAGCCTGACAGCCAAAGCTCTCAGAATCAGAAAACTTTATTGATCCCGGAGGAAATTGCTTATATTATGAAAAAGACACATAGAGACAAAAACAATATAAAGTCTAAATAAATCTAAATAAAAATCTGTAGAAAAATCTCAATATGATATACACTGTGCTATATACACAAATGCTGGCTCTAAATACTATGCATAAGTAACACAGTTAAGTGAATTTTGACACAGATGGTAGTAAGGAGTAAATTTTTGCACATAGTGTGATGTGCAATATTGCGCAATGTTCTTATAAGGTGTTAAAACATTATCATTATGTGCAATATCTTATGTGCAGTACCAACATGTGATGGTTTTCCAAATGGGTGCTGAATCACTTAACTATGTGCAATATCTCTACCTATGTCAATATTACTTACACTACTGATCTCTACTAAGTGCAATAAGGTACTCGCAACTACAATCTCTCGTCAGAAAACCACTTACCTGTAAGTTACTTATCTATGGTATTTATCCCCAGCATTTGTGTATACAACATTGTGTATTTTCAAATTGAGTTTTTTCTAAAGATTCCTTATTTAGATTTATTTAGACTTTATATTTTATATTGATCTTGTCTGTGTCTCTGTGTGCCTGTGCAGTCATAACATAAGCAATTTCCTCCAGGATCAAGCAAGTTTTTGGACTCTGATAGTAGAGATCAGTAGTATTTAAGTAATACTGACACAAGCAGTAATGTGGCACACGGAAAGACAACAGCACAAAAGACATTGCACATAATGATAATGTTTAAAAACACTCATAGGCCTACACATCAACACTGATAACACTCATATATAAAATTCAATCAGTAGACTCGTAAATAAGAGGCCCAAGATGAAAAATAACCATGTCCATTCCTTTAAATCCATTTTTAACGTTTTTCTGGATGTAAACCAAAACAAGTTAATCAAGCCAAAAACACATTCTTTTCCAATTTGACTCTTTTTCGATTAGATAATTTGAGGATTTATTTGACAATTTGGAGGACACAAATGCACCATTTATCACAGATGAACAGCAGCAGTGAAGAGACGAAAGAAAAGTACAAGTGAAACTAAACGTTTACAGGCATTTTTAGTTACACACAATAAAAATCCAAATGAATGTCAACACACATGAACACCAACATCAACATCCAAGTATGTATTGAACCCACCTTCATTTTCGGTTGGCCAGTTTCGTTTGTTGTTCTCTGTTTTCTGCTAAAGAGCTCTTTCTTTTTCTTTTAAGAGCAATATAATGTACACTAAACACCAGCTTAGAGAGCTCCTTATCTGTTATTCAGCTCCAAATATGAAGGAAAGCTCAGCTCCAGCTTTTTCCTGTATTTTTCTGGTGACAGTTGAGAAGAAGAGTTCTGGCTGAAGTTGATACTGCCCTCTTGCGGCATGCCTTCGATCTCTTCTTCCTGTGCCCTTTTTGGACATCATTTTAAGTTCAAACTCATAAAATATGGTGTGTTATATGTTTGAGTTTTGTGTTCAGTTATTTTTATAGTGTTTGTTTTGATGTACATTATGTAGAGCTCCTTTTTTTTGCATGCAGGAGCACATAGCGCTCTCACGGTCCGCCAGGAGATGGAGGCGTTTTCCTCTTTTCTTTAACTGACAAAGCCCGGCTTCGATTTGATTTATTGGACTAGAACTTGCTAGTGAATCGGTTCAGTACGGTAGGACACACAAACACACACACATACATTCAATCCATAGGCTTATTATGAGTAGGAAGGTACATAGTGTTCAAAGAATCATCCTGCATGTTCAGTGGGAGTCTGTGATGCACTGGTTCATCAGATTTTACTATGAGATCATACACACATAAACTGTGGTTGTGTGATTTAAATGATGGCTTCAGTAACTCAGTTCTTCCTGTAATTAGGTCTATGTAAAATGTCTAAAGGCAGCTTGTCTGAGTTGGTGGGCAACAGGTCATACTGTGCGCTAGCAGTCTTCTATGCTCAGATGATTCCTCCGTGACTTAACAGGCTGACAGATAAAGAGGTATAGGCATTCTTGTTGTCATGGTAACAATAGTGTGCCAAACCGTTAGCAACACTTTTAGGCAGCGCCTAGCAACCGTCTCCATGCATCTAATGGCCAGGTTACTAGACAGCACTACGAAGAAGCATCCGACTCTATTGGCTGTCTGTCTTAATGGGCGTTGGCTACAGATTGCCTCATCTCACGATGGGAGAGAAATACATAGGAGAAGCACTTCCAGAGTTGGGTGGTTTTGAATGTGAGAGTATATTTGCCCCCAGTCTGTTTGTGTCTGTATGTGTGTGTGTGTGTTTGTGTGTGCACACATGTAGATGCGAGGTCTATACATTCCACCCCATTCTCTCCTTGATCAGGACTGGTTGCACAGATTAAGCTGCCGTCATGTTTGCTCTTTATATTATGTCTGCCTGAATGAGTCCCCTTTACCCCACTCATCCTTTTAGCATTCGCTGGTGTGGAAGAGTGGAGATGCATGCGCCCTGTACCACCTTCTCGCAGAGGAAAACGAAGGGGGCTATTATTTCTATATCAACCCCCCTAATGCCAACAGTCTGTTTATATCACATATACAACGTGACTAGCGCATTAGTGCACTAAGGCTGAAAGCGATGCAGTAATTTCGGTGGAGTCGGCCTGGGACACAAGTGCGGGCATCATGACGCAAACCCGGTGAGCAGACTTGCTGTTGCGAGCCCTGTGAGCTGTCTGCAGTCTAAGACTGGATAGAGGGTGACTGTGTTTCTGAGGGCTTTAGTAGATATGAGAGAAGCTGTGAGATTTATAACTGAGGTTCAGTTGGTGACATGTTGATCCTCAAGCAGTCTTTGTTCCTTCCTTTCTTATTTGGCAGGCTGATAGGCAGCACTGGCGAACACTGTGTGTCAGACTGAAAGCTCTGAACTTCCTTTGTTCTTGGCACACTGTGATCTCAGCTGAAGGAGAGTCAGGTGGTGAACCACGTCTTGATAATTAACATACCCCAGACTGATTGTCTCAGTCAAAAATGATGAATGTCGGGAAAAACTATCTCTATGGTCAATACAGGGCATGTTTATAGATGCAGTCTCCAGCCACTTTATCAGATACCTCCTTATTGTTGCCCATTAGTTGCCATGTACAGTTTATGTTGTGCTGTGGCCCTTCATGGCCCCAGGTCAATTTTGGTCCACAAAGCCATTCCTGGCTGGTTATTTTAGATGCGAAGCACCCAATGGAAAAGACTTGCAACACTCACTCACTCACATTAAAGAGGTTAAAACTGTCCACAAGGGGGTGGCATTAGAAGTCAAATAGTTTTTGATGCTTCATCAGAGCAGTGCTTTGCATCAATGATACTGTGTGTTGGAGGACGGGCCCCTATCAGCACTGATGTGTTATAAAAACTCCAGCAACACTGCTGTGACTCATACACTTGTACCATCCTCAAACACACACTACATTCCATCTCAGGGCCAGTGCTGTGTTCAGAATAGGCCCCACCCAAATATCTGGTTAGTACTGGTTCTGAGGTCAGAAACTGACCAATGATGAACAGGTTGTGCATGACAACAGATGGGCTACAGTCTGTACCCCTTTATAGTGACCTATAAGGTAAGTGGACCTCATAAAGAGGCCAGTGAGTGAAAGTATATTTTTTGGAAAGTTTTAATGTTTTCAAGTTAAGGCCAGCAAAGTATAAGCATTTCTCTTGTAACTTTGGAAAATGATGAGCTCTTCACCCTAGATGACACACACCACGCCATGTATCGCTTGACTTTATAAATAACCGCTTGATTGCTTCATGCTTCACTCTCTAGATTGCTCATCAAGTCCTCTCATTAGAGCTATTTGTTAGCTCCCCGCAGACTCTCTCTCTCTCTCTCTCTCTCTCTCTCTCTCTCTCTCTCTCCCTTCAGCAGCGGGCGGTTCCTCAGGTCCAGCTGAAGGCTAAGCTCATGCATCAGTTCATGCTGCGATGTGTCTCTGAGGGAGACTCATTCACACAGAAAAGTTACGCCCGCTCGGGCTCTCACCCTCAACTCATACTGACAGAACACAGCAAGGTCAAGCTGCGGACACTTGAGGCACTACATACTGTTATGTGGATGATGCATCCCAGTGATACACCTACACACACACACACACACTCACACACATGCGAGTCATAACAGTGCAGGGCTAAAATTACTGTGGGGTTTGTTAGATAAACTCTACTGGTCGGATGAACGCCTCAGTTTTTGGTGTTTGACAATTTTGTCACACGCATTTTAAAAGTTTACCACTTTTAGACTCTCCTTTATTGTCATTGCCCTACTCAGTTTATGTTCTCACATTACAGACCACATAGCACCATTAGTGTGCTTGGAGGAGAACAGAGACTTGACTGACTTAGTGTGGTGTAGCATATGCCATATGTACAATGCCTACATCAAAAGAGAGAGAGACCCCTGTCATCTTTCCCTCCAAAGAGAGGAGGGCCAGTTGTACTCTCACTGACACCTGGCCAAGGACAGCGTATGGCGCCACTGGGATCTGAAAAAGCTCACCTCTTCTCTACAGAAGTATGACATTAGCAATAAAGCCTTCAGGCCCATCGTCTTGATGCCCAGCACTGCTGCTGTTCCCTTGTAAAGTACGCTGAGTTGCCAGTTTATAAGGTACACTCACCTTGTATATACACTCAATGGTCATTTTATCAACTACACCTGCCTTAGGTGCACTTTGTAGGGAAACACTTACTGACTGTAGACCATTTTTTGCTGCACAATGTATCAGCCCTCCCTCTACTGCATCTATCAATGGAAAGGTATCATCAGTAAAATTTGGGTGATGGACCATTCCTAGCACAACAGTCATACTAATATGATAGTGGGGTAGTGACATCAGCAGCGTATGGATTTTAACTTATGTACACTTGCTGGCCACTTTCATAATCTAGCCTTTCATCGGTGGTTAGATTGATCTTTCAACCCATCAGTGACACTGAATTGTTCAAAAATCCCAACAACACTGTGCACTGGCACACATATTTCAGTACAACACCCACTAGCATGCCACTGACATACCAAACACAGGACAATTAGACATCAGGAATAAAAATCAGATTCTGGATTGTTATGTTAACAATCAAGCTATATGATTCATATTTATTTTCTTTGGAAAATATAACGAGATATTTATTATGTAAAAACATCTGAGCAGCATTTGACAGAACATCAAAAAAGAAACATTTTCACAGATTTCCACTGAGTCACAAACACAGCCCCTGGTACCCACCATGTCAACACGGCCCTCACATTGTAACATCTTCACAAAGAAATGACAGACGACTCTCCGCTTCCCCCAGAGGTTTTTCTAACTAGAAGATCTCCTGGGAGAAAACAGCGATTCAGAGCGAAAACCAAACACTTCACAACACAGCACTGCTGAGGCTTTTTCCAGTAGATACCTAGCTTGTTGGGGAAGACAACTTTGAGTTTTTGCAGCGATTTAAAGGTTAATAATAATGGAACTTAAAATATGTGTATATAAATACTTTTTTGCTCACAAATATTTGCTTTATACAACAACTTGACCTCTGCACATGTCTGCACTGTCCCATTTAATGCTGTCCACAGACAAAGCATCGCAGAAGACGCGCAAATACTTTTTTTGGATAAGTGATTCTGTTTGATTAGTATGTGTAAACTCACAATTGAATACATCCTTGTAATACAGGCACCCATGCCCATTAACTCATATAGTATACTTCTATACACACACACACACACACACACACACACACACACATACATACACTCACACTAAAGCACACAACTCCAACTGAAATGTTGTGCTGCTTATCTTCCCAACCTCTACTAGCTACAGTATCACTGTCCAAAGTCTCTCTCTTTCTCTTCTGTTGTTTATCAATCAGTGGATCATTGTCATGTTAACTTCTCCACCTGTTTAGAACAATCTCAGATCATCTTCATGTTGACCCGTCTGGGGCCGCTGGTCTCCGTGAGCTCACTATTGGCTCCTTTCCTCTTGCGTGGGACATACTGAATGTCCACACTGCCTCTGTGTTTGCCTTTGCCCCGGCTCCAGGCAAACAGCAGCAGAAAGCAGAAGAGAACGACACCTAGAAAACTGAGACAGCCCATAGCTGTTGAGACTAGAATAGTGGTGAAGTCCAGCACCATCCGGATAGTGTAGCGCTCTGTGCCATTAATCATGGAGCTATTGTAATCGGGGTCAAAGAGGAAGCTGCGGTTGGCATAGAGAGCTCCGTCTCTGATGCCTAGACTTTTGACGGCCAATGTTACCGGCAGAGTGGCGTTTCCTGCTGGGTTGGATGCCACACATACATAAATACCGCTATCCAGGGGTTCAGCTATCCGAAACTCCAGGGATCCGTTGCCATGGACGACTATCCGGCCTGTGCTCTTGGTGGTGATGTGTCGTCTGTGTGGCGTCAGCCAGGAGACGGAAGGCTTTGGAGCTCCTTCCGCAGTGCAGTTCAGCCAGGCCCTCTGCCCCTCTTCGGCTTGGACTGGGTTCTTGGGTATAGAGACAACACTGGGCTTGGTGCAGATAACGTAGCGAGAGAGCAATGGCTCCACTATGTCACTGAAGAGTTTCCCAGCCAGGGCAGTAGGGGCTCTGCACTGAGGCTCCACATCACCATAGAGAAGTGCAGGAGTCCTTTGCAGCAACCAGCGCAGGCGGCAGTCACACACCAAGGGGTTCTGACCAATCAGGAGACTCTGCAAAGCCATGGAGGCAGGCAGGACAGATCGCTCCAGAGTTTCCAGACGGTTGTGACAGAGGTCAAGCAAGCGCAATGACAATGCACCCTGGAAGGCCTGAGGCTCCACGCGTTCTAACTGGGCCTGGCGCACACGCACCACTTCCAGACGTTCCATCCCACGCAGCCACCCGGCAGGCAGCACCTTCAGACGGCTATAAGACAGGTTCAGGTTCGTCAGGTAGTGTAGGTGGCTCAACATAGGCGCCACCGACAGATTTGTGTGAGTGATGAAAAGCGAGCTCAGGTTGAGCCCCTGTAAGGCTGGGCTGGGCACCCCCACCAGGGACGGCCAACGATCTATCTCCATGTGGCGTAGGCGGCCTAGGCCCTTGAATGCATGTGGTGGCAACTCTGGAATGTCCAGCTCTCTCAGGCGCAGACTAGTCAGGCCGTGCAGGTGGGCCAGAGCATGGCCAGGCACAGCGCTCAGATTGCAACGTTGCAGTGTGAGTGAACGCAGGGCCAGCAGGCCACTAAAGGCCCGTGGTGCAATGAACACCAGCTCATTGTCACCTAGCTCCAGCACACGCAGCCGCCGCTGCTCTTCAAAGCCATAGTCCAGTAGTATGACTAGCCGATTCTGGCTCACGTCCAGCAAGGTCAATTCGCCCAGGCCTGCCAGAGCTCCCCTGGGCAGCAGGGTCAGCTGATTGGCACGTAGACGCAGTGTGCGAAGACGGGGCTGTGCTCGGAAACTGCCAGGTTCCACTGACGACAGCTGGTTGTTACTCAGATCCAGCTCCTCCAGCAGCAGCAGAGAGGAAAAATTCTGTGGAGTGATGGTGCGCAGCCGGTTCTTGCTCAGATCCAGCACTCTCGTCTCAATGGGAATACCTTCAGGCACCTCCACCAACCGCTTACGGTGGCACGAGACGGAACGCGTTGGCACGGAGCACTCACAACGGGCGGGGCATGTCCGGACTGGGCACAGGAACAGGATGAGCGGCAGAAGGGAGAACCCCATGGCGCAGGAGAACAAAGAGAACAGCATGACCACCTGTAGAGGGGGAGGAGGAAGACCAGACAGATGTAGACATAATTAGGTGTGTCAAGATTCTTAACACATATTTGTTTAAAAACAATATGCAATATGTGTTGTTTTTAATGCATCTGCACATCCAGTTAAGGGTAGCACACTTTCTGTTACTTTTAGCACAACTACTGTGTTATTTAACACAAGGGGTGTGATCAGATTGTTAACACCAAAATTAGACCATGTATGTTGGATTAGACCATGTCCGCTGGAAATACACTCTGCAGTTTTTGCCCAAATTCACCACAACAAACTCCAAAAAACAGACAAACTCAATGAACTCATATGTTGTTCAGTTTAATTTATTTTCAGTTTATTTGATTTTTATCAAATGCAAAATTATGAAAGTCAAACATCAAGATACACTGAGATCAAATTGAACAAGTCTGCATCTTGGTATGTATCTACATACAGTTGATCTTCAGTAAAAGAGATTACTTTTAGTGGTCTGATAACTGTTGTGCCACACACAGGTGACTTTTGGAAAAAATTTAACTCTTTCCTTTTGACACTGAGGAAATATGTGTATAATTTTGCCAAAGAGACACTAACTTCTCCAGTCATGGCTTAAAGCAAGCACACAAGCGGAACAATGACAGAATGTGCCACAAAAATAGTGCTGCATGTGATATATTTCACTTTATTTAACCATAAAAACCCCACTAACAAATCATAGCCAAGCACTTTCATGGTGTAACTAATAGGTTAAATATAATTAATTATTTACATTTATCCATAAGAAGATTGCTTAATTCCCAAGTAAACATACTCTGAACTGAATGAGACTAAAATGAACTGAACTGAATTTATTTGGGCTAATGTCTCACACTGTAAAATAATAAAAAATAAAGCCAGTTTTTGGGCTGTCCTAAAATTGAGTTAATCGAGCTTTAAACAATAAGTTACTTGAATTTAACAGGACACAAAACTTTCTGTGTCCTGAATTTAACAGGACACAGAAAGTTCAAGTTAATTGAACTTTCTGTTAGAAGTTCAATTAACTTTTCCAACCAAAACATTTCTACAGATTTGTTATACTGCAGAAATATTTAAAAATATATATTTATATTTTACATAATATTCTAGTAATGAGTCATAAATGGTGTTCTGAACCAGAGGCCTGTCTGAATAAATACTGTTGAATAAGTTAGGGTGATCTGTGATTACCTGCTTTAAAATGAAGTCCTTTAGAAACAACTGGGACAAATAATATGTTACATCATCCTTCTGGGAGAAAATACATCTCCACTGACTAGTGACACCTTTACTTATGAAATCACTTATCAGAAATGAGCAAAAGGCACCACATCTGACATGGATATTTGTCTGGGATTCTCTGGTGCTGTAAGATTGCCACTTGTTGGATTGGTTTAGTATACCATTGGAAAAACCTACATTTAACAGCGCTAAATGTTTATTTACCGGTGAAATGCAACAACATATATAATTCCACAATACCTTCTAAAATGCCTGATGCCCAATAACATGAATGTACCACATAGTTAAGGCAGGAATCTCGAAATAATTCCTTTTTCCTAACTGAGTCTATTGCACAACTTGAGATGATCACTCTAGTTTACAGCTGATGTTTTGATCTTGCGATTAATGTACATAGTAGTATGACTTATAACATTGCCTAAAGCCTCGCAATAAGCTCCACTACTTTTGATCTCTTCCCACCAGAGATGGGCATGTCATAAAGATGCTCAAAGAAATTGAAGACAGACGTGAGCTGGGCAGGATATGCCAGGTTACAGACACAATACATTTTAAACAGTTTGTCAATGGCGCATGTCAAACAGTTATCCTCAAGTGGAATGGCGACTTTGTCCTTCTCTGCCACAATGATGTACTGAGCTGTACAACTGTGGTGGCCTAGACACATGAGGTGGGGCTGCTGATATTCCACGGCTCTGTCAGGAGGATTATCCAGAAGACTGGAGCAGGTCGTTTTGATCTGGAAATATACACAGCATAAAATAAATCCATGTTAAAATGTATTACAGATAACTTTGAGCAAGACATATGAGAGGTGTTCAAATTATAGGGGAGCTTGGGGGAGCTTAGTTTTCCTGAAAAAGTTTTGAGTTTCAATAAGTCTGAAGTTTCTAATGTTGCAGGGGTTTTTATGAAAAAAATTAAATCAAATCAAATTCCAAAGAGCCCATCTCTCCTGCATGTCTTTTACTGTTCTGGTTGTGCATCACCCATACAAAATAAAGGTGTGCAACATTCTATGTTACTCCATTCACACTTTTCTTTAGGCATTTTTCTTATTTCTCTACCTAATGAAAGGGTACACAGCTTTGCACCCATATTAGCACTGTAAATGTAAACACACTACCTTAGTGTAAATAACAACTGATTTATTAATTACTGATTTTATGTATTATCTCATATTGCATTGTTGTTGAATAATATACATGCTGGAAAGAGTGTTATATAAACACCATATATAAGCTTTACAATGCAAGACACTAGCAACTTGCCTACCAACTTAACATCCTAAATATATGATATGGCTGATTTCACACTGCAATTGGTCCAGCCTTTTCCTATCCCAGATGCAGTAGGAGGCAAAAGGTATGTGAGCATCTCAAGAGCTCTAAAGCATGGCTCTGTAAAAAACCAAAAAACATAACAAATGGCATTTATGAAATCCATGACCCCATTCTTCACCTTGCCCTCAGACCTCAGACTAAAGCCAAAGCATGAGAGGACTGGCAGGGCAGAGCGGTACACGGATCTACATTTGTGCAATAAAAAAATCC
>JBBJLS010000148.1:12030528-12045574 GCA_037577275.1 Bryconaethiops microstoma | reverse complement strand
CACAATCATATCATCGTTTTTTCACAAGCTTAAAGTTAGATAAAAGTTACAAATTGACCAGATGTTCAATATTCGGAAATTTCAGGTTTGAAAAGCTGACCCAGCAACAAACTGACAGACTAGAACCAAAATGACATGCGTCCATTCAGAGTAACACGACAGTCTGAGGCCTTGGTCAGACAGGTGGCTCAGATCAGATTTTTCGGCATATCTGACTCAAGTTGGACAAATTTTCTGCTACACAAGAAAAGTCACACGAAACATGGCTTTTTCCAGAAACATGCAAGCCACATTTGCATGTGGTTTCAAATCAGATTTAAATCTAAGTTCCGGATGTGTGACTCAGTTTGACCAGTCTGATAAGATTTCAGGGCTTTTTGTGCTTTGGGAAGCCGGTCAATGATGGTAAAATGTGTGACAAGAATTTCACTGTTGCACATTACATATTATAGCTTAACCGTGAAGAATTTAAGAGCTTTAAACAAACATTTAGCTATTGGATTTTTCATTTGTATGCTGTAGTTTCACAGTCACTTTCAGATTTGAATGTAAAGACTGTCTCTGAGTATGAATGCTTGAGAATATTAGCTTTTTAACATCTGCTGACAAAATCATCCTACTCTAATGTTTTGTTCATAATAAAGTTGCTCAAAAGTGCAGTATTTACAGCATGCTCATTCTTACAGCATGCTCATACAGCATGCTCATACTTATAGTTCTTTAGGAATGGGACGCATCAGGACTTAACCTCATAAATATGACCCCTGCCTAGTCAGCACACTTTCATGTGCGCTGTATGGCAATCAGTGTGGACATGCAAGCAAACGTGGCTACAGTTTGAACGTACAGATCAGCTCTGGTCACTGAAAATGCAAGTCTGAAATGTCAGTTTAAGAAACAAATCTGGTTTGCTCTTCAGTGTGAACAAAACCTGAAAGATTATATCTTATATTAATGAAAAGTAGCCTACCATCGGTCTCTCTGGCAGTTGCCAAGACAGTGGAATACTCTTTTGTCTTGGCCATCTTCAGTAATTTCGGAACAATATTTCCCTCCCATTTTTGAAGGAAGAGGTCAACTTTCCCTGGAAACATTTTCCCAAATTCAAAGTCAAGCTGGGAAAAGGGCCAGAATACAACATTTATATTGAAGTATATCACAACAAAAATATGCAGATCAACTGTGTGACCATGCACTTACCAAGTATGGCATGTCTGTAAAATGAGGGTACTGTTGAAAAATCTCCTCTACTGTTGGAGAGTTGTTTGCAGTCCAGAATCTGCAGCTAGTGTAAGTCTTCTCCATGGCCATAACGGTGAGGTTTTCTTGAGACAGTTTCATCCTTTTGCTTACAGATCTCCACTGCATCATAGACTCCTCTTCTGTTTTAGTCCTCTTCTGGTTGGTAAGATGGATCGCTGGTTGTGGCCCGTTTGCGGCGGTAGGCTCCTCCGTAGATTTCTCAGTTTAATTTAAATGAATCCATTGTGGGACACTGGGTCATAGAAGTGCTCCTGGATTAGAATGAAAGGGTAATATTTCTATAACTGTATTCTTTTCTAGCTGTAAGTTTTGCAGTTTTGAAACTATACACATAATGGGAATTAATGTTGGGCTTGCAAAAGCACTCGATGTTAAATGCACTTTGTACATTGTTTATGTTCAGCATATTTCTAATATGAAACTATGTTAATTGAATTAGCATTTCACTATCGGTCTTGTTGGATGTTAATTAAATACTACTTACAAATCCTTCATTCTCCTCTCCTATCTTAATCTTCATTGATGGGAACAGTGTAACGACACTATTAGCTAAACACAGTTTATCATCACCTGATGGATAACTGAAAGCAAAATAAAGGTCAATGTATTAGAGACTGCGTTAAACATTTCAGTATTTCATCATATATGTTATTCATATATATTTTTTCATGAGCAATCCACTAAAGTGGTATAGATGGGCCTAATGTTGCTCTAATAGTTTGAAGTTAAAAGAAGAAAATTATTTACTAATGTAGGTAGAGTACACAGTAATATCTTACAATCCCCTTTACTCCACCAGGTCACTGACAGTTATCTTCACGAGAAGTTTTCTTGATATTTCCGACAGCGTCCCTGAAGTTTCATAAGCTATCAGTATATTTGGACCTTTGATCTGAATGAGCTCTCTTAGTCTGTCTGCATCAATTGGACGCCGAACATGCTGGGAAACCAAAATATAGAAAGAACACATCAATTAAACTAGTATGGGGATGTTCTGCTCATCTCAAAAATCTGCTAAATCTATACCATCCCACATACTGAGCGGGATGAAAGAAACAAAGTTCCTAACAAAGACAAAAGATAAGAACTGCTTCAGTACTTGCCTCAGCACTGCAATCTAACTTTTGCTCTTTGGAGATGTTATTTTCTCTTCTTTTCTCCTGATTGTGGGCATTGTGTTTAAAACCGTCACATTTATAATCGTTATATAATGACACATAGATCTTTAATAAACATACCTTTAGCTGATCACTTAAAATAGCTCCATCTGTACAGAGTGGTCCAGCCTTCAAAAGAGAAGGGTCACTTTTTCAATAGCAGCCGTGTACATTACTAGTGATTGTCTCTACTGTAATGCTGGGATGATATACTATAAGATGTCCAAATTAAATTTTTAGAATTAGATAAACACATGTAGGGCTTCAAAACAAATACCTTCAGCTGACAACTCAGACCTGCTGAATCTGTATTCAGTTGTTCAGCCTTAAAAGGAAAAAAATATTACCACTTAAAGAGGAGCGGTCACCAATAATTATGTCTAGAGTGTTGCTGTGTTGAAAGGGAACATATTACAGATGTTTATTTTTAAGAAAAAGTGAATAAATACATGCCTCTACATAATATTTGTGTAACCCTGTTTTAATATCTTAAAATCTCACAACATTGATTTGACTGTCTTTAATAATCATGTTTATTCCACTAGGATATTATATAATGGCAGGAACTGTATCTCTACATCCCCACTTTTTATCGAATATGGCATTGCACTCATACTTTACTTGAAAAAGTAGCGTACTGGCATCTCTATAATGTATAGGCCTACTTCCAGCTGATCACAGGGAACCAATGTACCTGTATTGTAATTGTACAGGCAGATTAATGCTCTGGTCTAATAAAAACATGACTACTTCATCATTAACAATACAGATCACCAAAGGCACATGATGTTTTTGGGAAGAATAAAACAATCCAAACAGCCAGTAATGATCCCATGACTTGTTTATGGCCTATGGGGCCTCGGGGATGAGTCTCAAACAAATGCCACTAAAAATGTCTAACAAAAGCTGAAAGGTCCAACAAATCAAGCTGTCTCAAACTGTTTTTTGGCTGATATTCTACGCAACTATAGTGCACATGTAACTTTGTCTTAAAAATAAACACTATTCCCCTAATACTCAAATACTATAATAAAAGGGTATTATAGGATCAGAAATGCAATTTCAGTATTTTTCTTTATTTGGTATGTGGCAATGCATGACATTCCATTTGCTAGCATCAACAAATGCCAATTTTGAAACTGTAAACATATAGATTAAAAGTTTTGTCAGGTTATTCTCCATCTTAAAAACAATCCGCTAAAAACAGCTTTACTTTTCAACAGTTCCAGGACATCATCCGAATCTTTGCAGCCCACTGTCTTTGGCATTTCTCAAGGTTAACACATGACTTATATCAGTACTAACTAATGTACTATAGAAGTGTTCATCTGGAGATGTACTGTCTTTGTAGCCATTTGGCATTTTTGTATGAATAATGTTTCAAGCTAGCTTGTTGATGAATCCATCATTTTGTGAACATGAGCCACCCACTGAACAAAACGTTACCAAGGAAATAAATCATACATACCCACTGTGGTTTTACACCTGGCTTGATTCAGCTGAACAAAACTTGAAACTTGTCAAAGTTTTGGATGTTGTCATTAAAGTCTGTGTCAACATATTCATGAAAATCAGCACTGAATTTTAGTATTCTACGATATTCTGCAGTACGAGACAATAAACACTTGCAGGCACCAATAATTTCTGCAGCAGTGTTGAGATGATGTATCTTCTTGCATATCTCCCTGCCATCTAGAAGTAGTGTCACCAGTGTTTTGGGGGCCTCTTCCATTTGAAAAGCTGCAAGAAAGCAAATAAAAAAGCACCATTTCCTATTAGGTGAATGGAAGCTAACGCTAGCCTTTAAAGGTTTAACTGCTCTGTGCATTAAGGTTTTGGTGCAGTTTTTGGGATAGCATGGTCACACAACCCGTTATCTTTATAATGCATCTTCACGATATCATTTTTTTGATTCTTTGAAGATTTACAGGTACAATATTTGATACCAAACTACATTACCCATGCTTCATTAAAGTGTTGGCTGCCTGGCAGCCCACATCTTAAAAAAACAAGGATGCATAGTGTCAGTGATGCAAAGTACCAAAGATTATTTGAATGCTAATCGTACCCTTCTTGGAGAATCTTCAGTCTACCAAAGATCAAAGCTACAGAGTGAGTGATCTAGTTCATTTTTAATGTTGTTTAAAGAACAGGTTTAAGTAACTGAAGTACAGTTTCAAAAGTACAAAAGTACAAACTCTACAATTTAAAAAAGGGCAAAATTATAAGTAGTACCCCAAAAGGGACATTTCTAATTAATGGAATATTCTCTGTGCAAAAGAAAGAAACCTCAATGAGAAAAAAGCAAAGAAATTATGAGAAATGGCATCACCATACTACACCAGACTCCCCAAATCGGTTTCCTCTCCTCTTTCCCTCTTTTTTTAGCATAAAACACTACACTATATTTGTCAGAGATATTAACAAAAAAATATATGTCAAATAATTATTCACCTCTTTTGTAATGTATTGAGAAAAGGCAAATGACTCAAGGATCATACAGATACTTGAAAACCATACTTAAATGCAGTAACAAGGTTATTGTGCTGAGCTACTTTCCATGCCCAGCAGCTTTATTGATTTAGAAATTGTATGCATGCGAGGATTTAAGGACAGAAATGTGTTGACATTTATGAGCTTTGCACTCCACACAGTTATGACTAATGAGGTTTATAATCATCGCAGTAACCTGGAAATGCATCTTGTGTATGCGCAAGACAGGCTAGGCATCAAGTTTACGGTTAGCAGACGCTTTTATCCAAAGCGACTTCCATTCGCTAACTACAGGGGACAGTCTCCCTGGAGCAATTTGGGGATAAGGGTCTTGCTCAGAAACCCAGTGGTGGTGCTGAAGGTAGGATTCGAACCCATGACCTCTTGGGCCAGAGGCAAGTATCCTACCCACTAGGCCACCACCACCAATTTAAATTATAACTCAGATAAGTTATTAACTTTCCAATGGTGGAACCAGCAGACAACAATGTGATTGAAAAATTGTTTAAAGAACCCATATCCTACAGTTTACTTGCATGTGATATATTTCTGGGGTTTTATGTACCAAAAGCAGACATAATGACTTGCTTTGTAACCATTTCTCAATCTTTCTTTATTACTTAGAATTGAACATGTAGTAATTGTTACTGTACTTTTAAGACTGATGAAGTAAATAATCTCTGTGTTGATTGGCTGTCGTATTTTTTTCCATATTCAAAAAGCAGTCTGAGCATAAATACTTCTCGATGAGCTTTAATGAGCTTGGCTAAATTGCTGTAGACTAATTTTGCACACACAACCTTGTGGATGCTGTGTACATAAAAAGCAGAATTACAAGTCATGTAAATCCATAGAACAAATATTACATCAAAAAAATGGAACAAAGAAATTTGTTTTATGAAAAGTACATGCTCATTCCTGAATTCAATGCCAGCAACACATTTTTAAAAAAAGCTGAGCCAGGGGCAACAAAAGCCTGGAAAAGCTGTAATGCTAAAAAAAACTGGTGGAACATCTCAGAACTAATTAGGTTATTTGGTAACAGATCAGCATAGTAAATGGGTATTTAAAAAAGAGCATCCCAGTGTGACACCTGGTATGTCTCGGCCACGCCCACTTCGGAGCCTGTCGCCTGAGTGTTAAGGGGCACTCAGCCCTGAGCACGTGTAGGAGAACGTGGATTGTGCGAATGGTTGTTAGGTGCTTCCTCAGCTCATTAAGTGGTTGCTAGGCACCTAACAACAAGTCGACCGGTCTCGTGTTAAATTCACAGTTTGAGTTAATATCATGCTTTGTGTGATTGGTTGGTTGTATGTTAGTATGTGTATTTAGACCCAGCTGATCCTGGGGATCGTCGCGGGATCACCCAGAATATTCATGTGGTTTGGGCTCAGGTTTTTGTATGTTCTCAGAAACAGAAAGTTTTCCCTTGTTCTCTGCCGACTCCGTTTGAGAAAGGGAACCACAGTGAAACTTCAGCTCCCAGATGACGAAGCTAGAAACTTCTCCAGTGGCAGTGGGGATGTTTCCTAAAAACCTTTTGGGAACTGTGAACTGAATTCGTGCTTGTGTGTCTCCTCCTACTCTCTCTGTTTGCAGGCGGGACTGTAAGGAATTCTGTGAACCTCACGAGACCTCCACAGACCGTGGAGGCAGAAACTGTATCACTGAAGGCAGTGAGTGTCTCGAAGAGCGAAAGAGCTGCTTCCTTTGTTTATGTTCGCCGGAGCGAAGGTCCTCCGGACTGGAGACTAAGTTTACACGTTCGCTTTTGTGTGTGTGTGCGCACGCTCCAGCTTGGCGCACAGAGAAACTGTTAAGAAACCATATAAAAACCTTTCTGTTGACATTTCGGTACTCAGCGTGTGCATCCTTTCACCTGACCAAACATGACACCCAGAGAGTCTCTCAGAAATAAGGGTGAGGAGGGGTGCACTGCTCTGTAAAAGACTGAACAGGCAAATGGTCCATCAATTATCATAAAATTACAAAGAATTTGGGGATTTCATCATCTATGGTATATAATATCATTAAAAGATTCATAATATCCAAAGAAATCTCTGTATGCAAGGGACACGACTGAAAACAATATTGGATGACAGCGGTGGCACAGCATTTAAAAAAGATACAATACTGTGGTGGAAATCACTGGGTGGGCTCAGAAACATTTCCAAAAACCACTCTCTGTGAGCACAGTTGTCACTGCATCCACAACTGCAAGTTAAAACTCTACCATGCAAAGAAAACCACTTAGAACATGGTCCTGAAACGCTGTCACGTTCTCAGGGTCTGAGCTCATTTAAGATTAACTGAAATAATGTAGAAATCTTTCCTGTTGAATCACAATTTGAAATTCCCCTTGGAAATCATGGGCACCACATCGTCCAGGCCAATGAGGAGAGGGAGCATTCAGTTTGTTATCAGCACAACACTGAAAAGACAGCATCCATGATGATATGGGAATGCATAAATACACATGGTGTGGGTAGCTGGAACGACACTATTGGTGCAGAATGAAATATACAGATTTTGGACTATCATGTGCTGACAATGACTTTTTCAGGGAAGGCCTTTCTAATTGCAGAAAGAAACCACTGCCAAAATATATTCTGCCTGCCTACAGTCCAGACCTGTCACCCACTTAAAACATCTGGCACGTCATGTAACAAAAATACAACAAAGAAGACCCCAAAATGTTGAGCTACTGAAATTCTTTATCCAGAAATGCTTGTTCAACATTCACTTTCAAAACTCCTTTTAAAGCATCTCCAACTTGTTAAAAGAAGAGGTGATGCAACACAGTGGTAAAGATGCCCCTGTCCCGACATTTTTGAAATGTGTTGCTAGCATCAAATTCAGAATAAGAATATATTAAAAACAAAAACATTTCTTTAAAACAGTACATAAAACAATAAGCAAAAAAAAAAGTTTCAGCATTTTATATTTGCGTTAGGGGCAAGAAAGTGAAATTCTTAAAAATTAGCTATGTTTTTCACATTAAACGTTCTTTCTCAATATTGTTCCTTTTTAGCACATCATGTGGTAAACCCTTGTTATTTCATGAAATTAAGAAAAAACACATGAAAATCTGCATAGAAAGACATGCCAACACACACCGACACACACACACACACACACACACACACACACACACTGACCAATCTATGTATAAACCAAGCGATTTCCTGCTCTTGACAGAGATGAACTTTGTGATGTATTGATCCTAACACACACACACACACACACACACACGTATACATGCACACCCACACAAGCCATCCTTTCAGGCAGACCTCTCCTAACATGCAATTACCATGGAAACCCCACGCTCCCTTGGCGCGAGGCCTGCTTTGCTGATCAGAATCGGTCAGAAAATAGTGAAGCGCATGCATTCCACAGGTCCTTCAGTTTCACACTAGAAACAGACACACATACACACACATAGTATATTACATCCTGCCTCAAAATAACCCATTTAAACTTAGCTTTATTGACAGTAACACTGTGTGTAGTGTACTTATGTTGATCAATTCATCATCCAGTAAAAATGAAAGGAAAAGGACAAGTGTTTTCCACAGGCTCTTTAGATCATACCGTTGTATCCTCTGAAGCTGAAACTACAGGGCCGTTCGTTAATGCCATTAAAAATGAATGACTTTCCCCCCATATCAAAAGCCTCACGGCAGGCTCAGCAGCTCCCTGAGGGGGAGCATAGAATGTCTCACCTCTCAGCCTCAACCTCTCACAGCATCTTCACACTCTGCCTCGCCATTTCTGAAGAGCGCTATTCACTACCTCTCCATTCCCGTCTCAGGGGGTAATTCTACCACCAGAGCTGCTCTTAATCACCCTCCTTTCTTTTGTACATAGTTAGCACTAATAACACCCACAGGTTTAGAGTATTTTCACATCCTTCATTAATTATGAGATGGGAAAAAAAACATCTACTGTATGATTAGTTATTTCTTTGCAATTTCTTTCCCATACTTTCCCAGCATTAGCTAATTTGGGGATGTCAAAGTAAATTTCAGGTGTGACAGGAAATTTCTGAGGCCTCAAAAATAAGCCTGTTTTGCCGAGTGCCACATTCGCTTGGAGTACTTGCACAGCATTACACTCTCTTTATTGCTTCTGAATGGCCATAAAGAGCAATGGCAGACCTCAGTGATTATAACAGTGATTAAAGAATGGGGCACTTATCTGTGAGTGAGTGCGATCCAGCGCCATTGTGCAAGGTGGCAAAAATATATGAGAAAGATCTCCAGCTGAAACACAGACCACAGGGCTTACACCAGGCTGCAAAACAGTATTATGGCCTATAGTATAAATTCTGCAATACTGAAATAATTTACCATCCCTCCAGACTCTCAAATTGTCTTGAACCTCATTGAACTTAAAGGATGACAAATGGCTTAATATACATTTTACTATAAATTTAGGCAAGTTTATAATGATACACTGAAATCCATCAAACCACTAATAGGCTTTAGAAACCCAAATGTTTATATTTATTACACACAAATGTACACGTTTATTTTTAAGGGTTTTCATATCTTAAATGGAATCAGTATAATTTATTGGCCAAGTTGGCTACATTTTCACACTGTTCTGGAGAGTACTCACCAAGACAGATATATACCAATCAGCCATAACATTAAAAACACCTGCCTAATATTGTGTAGGTCTCCCTTACGCAGCTAAAACATGAACTCCACTAGACATCAGAAGGTGCGCTGTGGTATAGGGCACTAAGATGTTTAAAGCAGATCCTCTAGGTCCCTGGAACTGACAAGTTCAGCACATCACACAAAGGCATTTGGAGATTAATTTGGAAGTCAGCAGCTTGAACTCTTTGCCATGTATCTCAAACCATTCCTGAACAGGTTTTGCCATGTGGCAGCGCACAGTATCCTGCTGAAAAAGGCTACTGCTACTGATAGTGTTGCAATGAAGGGATGTACTTGGTCTTCAATAATGTTTAGGCAGGTGATACATATCAAAGTAACATCTACACTAATGCCAGGACTCGAGGTTTCCCAGCAGAAGATTGCCAATAGCATCACACTGCCTTTACTGACTTCACATAGTGCATCTTGGTGCCATTTCTCCCACAGGGAAGCCATCCTCATGATGCAAAAGAAAGCGTGATCATCAGAACAGCCCTCTTCTTCTGTTGTTCTATGGTCCAGATCTGAGGATCATGTGATCTCTTGTAGATGCTTCGGCAGGGGACAGCAGTCGGTACCGGTCTGCAGCTTTGCTGCAGGCTGTGATGCGCTGTGTGCTCACTCCTCAGTCATAGCCAGTATGAACTTTTCCAGCAATTTGTGCTATTGTAGCTTTTCTGTGGGACTGAACCAGATGAACTAGCCTTCGCTCCCCACACACATCAATAAACCATGGGTGCACATGACCCTGCCAACAGTTTGCTGGTTGTCTGTCCTTGCACCACTTTTGGTAGGTTTTAACCACTGCGCACAAGGAACACCCCATACAACATTCTGTTACCGAGATGTCCTGACCCAACCATCACAATTTGGTCCTTTTCAAAGTCACTCAGATCCTCACACTTGCCCACACGTGTCTGAGGGTTTTATGTTGTAGCTGAATGTTGAATATAATATGTCTAAAATATGACACAAGATAAAGAAGTAAGAGATATTCAAATATAATTATTATATAATTAATATAAAAATGCAATAATATACATGGTCAGGCAGCAGGAGGTGGTTTAACAGTCTTTACTCCTTATATTTCCATTTAGACATGCAAAATACTTATTATAAATCTCAAAGACTGTCATTTTTTTGTAAGAACATTTTTCACTTTCACTCAAGCACACAATCAGACACTGTTCTTCCACGTTATATACAAGATGCTGAAAAAGTAGCAATTCATTCGGTCCTACATTTGTCTGTTATTTAATTGTTATCCTTCAAGTCTAAAAATACCATTTGTTTATCTACCAGAACAGTAAGAATTTATTTTTACATGACCAATTCCCAACCTCTCTTTATGCCTTAGAAATAAACAGGCTGGTTCTGTTACAGTGCCTTTTTGAGCTGACATATGTGAATGACCTCTGTTGTGACTGGCTGCTATGTGTCCTACCTCACTGAAAAAGCAGCCTTCCCTAAAATAGGAAATTCGAATCAGGTTGTTTTTGCAGCTTGGTTTGGATAAAAGTGTCTGTCGAATGACTGTCATGTAAATGTATTGTAATGGTTTCTATATACGAAGCAAGCAGTTTCTATATTAACGGAATTTTCTAAATTTTTGTGTTTCCATGATACATGTGACTTTTTCATTTCAAAAATGTAAGGAAAACTTTAACTCAATTTTTGATGACCCTTAGGGTTAAAAGGGTCAAGAAGCTGTATGTGTGTAACAATAAAAAAGTAAAGTGTAGGCCACATTAGCAAGTAGTCATGCTTCTGTGTGGAGAACACAACACTGTGTGCATTTGTCTAGATAGTAGCAGTCTATTTAGAGAAATGTCCATAGAGTAGATAAATGTTCATACAGCTGCGTGGATAATGGAGACTGTTCCACATCTTTAATCCAGACAGTGGAGACTGTGCTCTGACGTGAACTTGGCTGGCTATCCATTCGACAACTCGAAGCGATTAGTAAACACAGTAGTAGGCTTTCCTTTCAAATCAATATCAACGGATGCCGCGGCATTTGTCACCGTATCGGCTTCTGAGGGAGAGTGAGATTGGCCTTGTTTGTGGGTATGTATGTGAGAGAGAGAGAGAGAGAGAGAAAGACAGAAAAGGCTTCACACGGTTCAGTCTCATTCACTGGTCTACCCACTTCGCCTGCTGCATGTCTGAAGCCTGCCTGCCCGTGTTGGTGTCAGAATGAAGACTGAGAGAGCATGTCTGGGTGGTGGTGGTGGTGGTGAGGGTGTGGAGAGGGTGTATTGGGGGGCTGCGGTTCGTTAGAGAGAGCAGCCCCGCTCACTGGAGGAGTTTATTAAGTTTTAATGAGTTAATAATTCAATTCAATCCACTGGAAGCTTAAGGCCGCTCTGACGACAGCAGGCTCAGCTGGGGAGCGAATGAGCACCGGCATAATTCAGCACAAAGTTTACTGGATCAAGAAGAGGTGTTTTAGACAAAGTTAATCAATAAATCATCATACACCGCACACTCATTATATCAGAGAATACCTGAGTGCACAGGTTCACTCTCTTTTTATTTCCCGCTCTAACACGTACTGAGAAATCCATTTTCACATTTTCCAATACTCCTACTATACTGCGCCAAGATCACACTTAGAGACACGTCAAATACTGACAGAGAAGCCAGTCTAAAACGCCTCGCTTGGCACGCTGCTGGAGCTTTACAAGGTAAATTGAATGGTCTTTCTCATCTCACTGGGAGTTCTTTACTAGATGACAAACAGTTTAATATACCCAAAGCAAACAGACTTTCTCCACATGTAACGAGGGCTGAACAATTTGGGGGAAAAAACATCCAGCTGTGATTTTTCAGACCAATATTTTGACTGCATAAAACATCTCATGTATATATCTTAACTAAATTGCTTACGGGACACATTTAAAGTTAAATGAAGGATCTAAAACTCCATTTACAATTATGTTGTAAATCTCCCTGAAGAGATTTTACACAGTTCACAAAAAGTACAAGGGATAACTGAAGACCAGGACATCTTATTACTAGTGTTACTAGCTGTTGTTTTGGCAAAGAAGACCTGCATATATATTTGTTTCTTTTTTCAGATTTGAGGCTGAATGTACTTTGCAAGACAGCCAGTAAGTTGTGATTATGTTGTAATCACATGCACATCACATGGGTTTTTAGTTGCTTCTGATTGGTGTAACTCATATACCGACTGTTTACAAGCTCCATATTAGGTTTAATATCCTCATGTACACATAAAATTATTAATGCTGGGCAACGATTAAAATGTTTAATCACAATTAATCGCATGGTTTTCTGTAATAAATCACATTGTTATATGCAAAATTTAACCATTCATTCAAAAGTAGTGTATTGCGCACTTTGATTTTTAAAGTACTGCTATATGAACAAAAGTGCATTAACATATGGTTTGCAAACACTTTAAACAAACGAGGAGCTTTTTAACACCAGTGTTCCCTTTAACACAGTTACACAGCTGCAGTTCAGATATTTCTGTAAATCTCAACTTAAACATTAATGTAATCAAATCAAATAAAAATCCAAAGTTATTTGCCCCTGCCAGGGCATTCACATTTTACCTAGTTTGTTATAGAAAAACAAATTATCCTCAGAGTCCAGAGCTTGAAGGGATTATAGCAGCTGAAAGGCGGACCGACTCCATATGAAAGTCTGTGCATCTGAATGCAGTGTCATTAAAGTCCCTGTTGGTGTAACGGTCAGGTGTCAGCGCTTTAGGTCTTGGCTGGTTTTTGCGGGGGTCAGGCGTCCTATTACTTTTGTCCATATTAAATTTTGTCCATACAAAAGTAATGGGATGCCTGACCCCCGAAAAACCCAGCTGAGACTCAGAGCACTGCATGCTGCTCACACCCCCAGCACAAAAATGCAACAAACTTTCTAAATTAATGCGTGATAAAATAATTGTTGGCGTTAAGTAAATAATACGTTAATATATATATATATATATATATATATATATAAGGTGTACAATCATTCTTTCAGCGTTTCAACGCTTTATTATTATTCAGTAGTGTGAGGAACTGAAGCACAGGTCCGCTTGCAGACCTTTGTGGAGTTAAGCAGCAGATGTACTAAGTATAAACTACATGTCTGTTTAATAAACAGGTGATGTGCAAACTAATTTATGCTTCCGAGCAGAGCACCCAGCTTTGTTTGCATTTAAACATTCCAATACTCCCACCATCTCCAATCTCCCCCCATCAAGATCACTCTTACACAGACATCAAACACTGACAGAAGCGTCAATCTAAAGCTTCTCTCTGCTCGTTGCTGGAGCTTTAGAAGGGAAATTGGAGGGGTTTTTTTCTTCATCTTGCTACAGATGGGTTAACAAACTCTATGTGTCTCTATCTTGGTTCTATCTCTGTGTTTATCACCTCTCTCTGTGACAGAGTCTCGCTTACCAAGAGCTCCATTTTTTGAAGCCGGTGGTTTTTTTTTTCTTACTTTGTCTAATTTTAGTTGATCTAATTTTAGTCTCATCCATTTTTCATTGAGTGAAACCACCACAGTCACAGAGAGCCAAACACCCATTTCCCACAGAGCGTTGCATATGTGTGTGTGTGTGTCTGTGTGTGTGTGTGTGTGCCTTTGTATGACAGCAAGAAAAAGAGAAAGTAAGAGAGAGGAGCATGAGAGTTGGAGGTATGCATATACATTAATAACGTATGCTGTGTATGCGCGTGACGGGGACATGCATGCCACAGTGACCTTGATCCTGCCGGGTCTTTGCACATCATGTTTAATTCAGTGATACAGCCAGAACTACATTGGATGATCATCTTGAACAGGCGTATCAGAGTTTGGGCCCGCGTGTCCTGGCTGTAATGCTTTCTGGCAGCACTGCTGTAGCATCTCTATGGGAGCCTGATCCAGCCCACTGGAGCGCTATTGACTCCAGCTATTGATCTCTGTGTTATTACACATTCACTTTCTCGTACGTCCCTCACCACACACATACACGCACACACCCACGCACACACCCACCAGACAGAAACCCTGTGGTGCTGCCCACCCATAGCAGCCTGCCTGTCAGTCAAGCCCCCGTCTCTGTGTGTTTCACATTTCCCCAGAGAACAGGTGAGACGTCCTGCGAATGCTTTTAGAATATTACATTGTGTGTGTCTAGTGTTCTCGATGGTGTTCAGAGTTCCAGCAGTACAGCGCCTGTGTGCGTGCGTGCGTGTGTGTGTGTGTGTGTGTGTGCGTGTGTGTGTGTGTCTGTGTTCTGAGGCCTTTTAAATAGAAAACGAGAGGGTCTGCTTTAATGACTGTCTCTAAGAGAAAACAGAAGTGGTGGGTGCATTTGCGTTTGTGTGTGTGTGTGTGTGTGTGTGTGTGTGTGTGTGTGTTTGTGTAATAGAGAGAGAGAAAAAGACAAAGAGAAGAGGGAGAGGGGAGAGAGACCATATCAAAGAGCAAATATCATGGGAAAACGACATA
>JBBJLS010000148.1:11992123-12018156 GCA_037577275.1 Bryconaethiops microstoma | reverse complement strand
TATCCAGCTGGTAGAAGGACAAAACACATTGACTCTTTTGATTGGGTTGTGTATTCATTCATTATGTAATCTTTGATACAGTGCAAACAGCAGCTGCTATTTTCAAATAATGTTAAAAAACAAACAAACAAGGTTTTGTTCGGACAGGCAATCATACTTTTGATAGCTTTTACATGAATCACCCACTTTTACAATAATGTGAGGCGTCTCTTTCATGCTCACATATGTAAATGGATATATACACCTTCACACACACGCAGACACACATACAGGCGCTCATACTGTACTTTTCGTAGCTTTTTCAAGGAGCAGCTACTTTACTCCTACATTTTAACATACGTAGGTACACACTGATACATTTCCTCACGCACATACATGCACTCACACACTTTTCAAAGCACTTTCTCAAAACTGCACATTCTCTCGTATATGTAAAAGTGTACACAAGTACACACACCGACACACAGGCACACACACTTCCCACTGCTCTTTCCTATTTCTCAAAGCGCAGCAGGAGAAGACCGTGTGCGCTGTGGGAATCTGCTGCATCTCTCTCTGAAGCCACAGGCAGAATACATCACCACATCCCCCTTTATGACTCACAACACACACACACACCTCTGATCTGTTCCTGTACCTGCCACACACACAGTCTGTAGCGCACTCAATATCTTTGTCACAATCGTACACAAAGACACAGAGACACACACTTTCAGCCTCATTTTGACTCAGAGCCAAATCACTTAACAACACAGATGACACTGTCTGCTGAATTTGTTTGCATGAGTGGAAATGGGGAGCGTGTGTGTGTGTGAGCGTGAGCTGGTTACCTGTGGCTGCGGCTCTTGCCATAAGGATCAGCCTCTCCACAATCAGTGTCTTAGTGATCAGCCTAGAAAGAAAGAGAGAGAGAACAGCGCCCGGACAGCCTTCCGTCTCCACGACAACGCCCGGAAGATGCCACACCTCCAATGCACGCTGCTCGAGAACAATAAGACTTTATCCCCTCCCTCTCTCTCTCTCTGAATGTCTCTCTTTTTCTCTCTCGCTCTCTTTCTCTCTCTCTGTTCGTCGTTACCGGCTCTAAAGCGCACACTTATTCTGAGAGGGTAACATGCTCTTTGTATATGTGTGTGTGCGTGTGAGGGTGTCTGACGTTTTGTCAAACACAGAGGGTAACGAGCAAAGCGGAGCTGGGATTTTGCAGGTGAGTGTGAGTGTGAGGGAGGGTATATTGAGTTCCACAGGGGAATAAGGCACTTTTCCTGTGTATGACGCACACCACAGAGAGCGAAAGAGTGAGTGAGAGAGAGAGAGACATACAGAGAGAGAAAGAGAGAGGGGGGGCATACAGAGAGAGAAAGAAAGAACGAGAGAGAGAGAGGCATACAAAGAGAACGAGAGAGAGGGGGAGGGAGGGAGAGAGAGAGAGAGGGAGCGTGAGAGAGAGAGATAGAGAGAGGGAGTGTGAGAGAGAGAGACGGAAAGGATGGGGTCGTCATGGAGATATTCAGCCATGAAGTAAAAGTAGGGTGAATGACAGAGAGGCGAGACTAAAGGAAAACCCTACTAACGCCACCAAAGCCACACACACACCGATCAGCCACAACAATCAAAACTACTGACAAGTAAAGTGAATTACACTGATTATCTCATTACAGTGGTACCTGTCATGTGGTGGGATATATTAGGCAGCAAGTGGACAGACAGTTGTTGAAGATGTGTTGGAAGTGTGATGCTGTGGGCAATGATCTGATGGGAAATCTTGGGTCCTGACATTCATGTGGGTGTTACTTTAACACTTATCACCTAAACATTTTTGCAGATCAAGTACACTCTTTCATGGAATTGGTATTCTCTAATGGCAGTGGCCTCTTTCAGCAGGATAATGCCTCCCTGCCACACTGCGAGAATTGTTCAGGAATGGTTTGGGGAACATGACAAAGAGTTCAAGGTGTTGACTTGGTCTCCAAAAGCCCCAGATCTCAAACCAATTAAGCATCTATGTGATGTGCTAGACATACTAGTCACACCTCACAGGCCTTAAAGGACCTGCTGCTATCATCTCGGTGCCAGACATGACAGCGCACCTTCAGATGTCTTGTGGTGTCCATGCCTCAATGGGCCAGCGCTGTTTTTGGCTCGTGCACACAGAGAGACAACACACAAACACATACTGTGAATGCTGTCAGTTCAAATGTGAATATTTATACTCTCTCTCTCTCTCACACACACACACACACACACACATTTCTCTGTGTAATTCACATGTGCTCTTTTCTTTCTTTAGTTTTATTAGTGTTATTGGGCAGCCTTGGGAGAGTGCCTCTCTACAGCTCTACCGTTTGCCTCAGCGCACTGACTTAATGCTCCAGCCTTAAGATTAAAATAGCTGCAGCCAAACGCCCTAAAGCTGCCTCCTTCTCTCAGATTACAAGGACTACAACACCATCTCTAGCACTGACGCAACATGCACATGAACACTTTCAACCCTAATACTGAAACAAGGAAAGGAAAGACTATCATGAGCACGAAGGCCATGCTAAACCCCTCTAACCGACGGATTGTCTGACTCTAGTACGTTGCTTCTTCACAAAAGATGGATAACCCTCTATAAAAGATACAGTCACAAACTGCAGCCCAAACGACATAAAGGACTCCCGGGTGGCATCCAAAAGAAATAAAGACCAATGAAATTCACCATGTATGTAATAAGGGCTTTCCTACTGAGAATTTTGCTAAGATGAATGGATGGATGGATAGCTAATGTACTGTACAGCAGTGGAACAGCTGACATAGAACAATAGCAAATGTGTGTAGTTTACAGTTTTGTGAAGACAGCATTTGCACTGAACAGAATAGAATCATGGTGGAGCTGCTGAAAGAAAAGCCTTCAAAACAGATTCTCAACAGAGTGGCAAAAGCAGGTTTATAATTGTGATTTTAGTTCCCTGAGATATGACAAGTCTTACTGAGTATAAAAAGAATGGTCAATATATTTGAAGTAAAAGTAAAACCTGTTAGAAATGGAGACAGGTTTTGTTGTCTTGTGACGGCGGCAATAGGCTATTTCTATCTCCTGACACTTCTAGGCTGATCTACTGGTCAGGAAATGAAAACTATCTTACAGGCGAGATTTGCTCTGAGCTCAATACACGTGGCACTTGGGAGACTAACTGACATTAACGGATTCATCTTCATAAATTTACAAAGGTGGATGAGTATTCGCATTGCTTTACAGCAAGACTAACACAAGGACCCAAGGCCAAAAGCTATCATGTTCTCGTGGTTATTGATGCCAAAAGAACGTGCGTTGCCAACCCTGCGGCCAATACAATTTCAGCGCTTGTAAAACACACACATGTTCGTGTGTGTTGACCGCGGTAAAGAACAGCAGCCTGGATGGATGAGATCCACTCAGCTCTCTGATGACGGGTCAGCGCCCCAGGGGACAGTCTGGATGCGAGAACAGGGAGAGACGGAGACAGAGGGATTAGATTAAACGTGAAAATGGCACTGGAGATAGAGGTGAGGACTTTCCTGTTGAACCTCTTAGGGCCTGTGGCCCTGAATAACATCCAGAGATTTACTGGCAAATAATTGCACACAAGCACCAGCGATTTCTTCAGTGAGAACAAAAGACCAGGTCTGAAGTCTCAAACAAAATCATCCATGAATAAACGATGAGATATTTTCGAGCTTAAGTAAACAAGTTTCAGAAGAGCTTGATTCATTATACAGAGAGATTCTTTGATGTTTCATAGAGGCCTGCAAGATTTGTGGAGGAGGGGGAGGCAACCTTTGCTTAAAGTTGTTGCAAAGAGAAAAGCAAAGCTTGGATAAGAAACGAAGCTGGCATTTGTCAGGGTAAATTTTCGTTTTGAACAACAATGGGCAAAAATGAGTGTGAAAATCAAATTCAGATACAGGAATGCTTTGCCATGTTAGATATTACATTTTATATTGAATTTGGATCACTGTAGGCTTTCATGTAGAGCGTTTGAGGGCTGTGCTCTGCTTTATTATTTTCTAAAAGGCTGACTGGTGAGAACGGTTGATAAAAAGCGTCAGTGCGAGTTTGAGTGTGATTCTCTCACCCTCCGTAACCAGACCCTCACTCACCACTCCGTTGCCATGGGAAACCATCAGGGCCTCGCGGGACTCCTGCCACGAGCCGTTCCGTCCACAGCGCGCAGCACTGAACGCCTGCAGTAGAGTGCAAGACTGGCACCATCTCGTTACCACCAGGAATCATCCAGTGGGAAACGACCAACCTCAGTAACAGCAGTACAGAAAAATCTCTCACTTCTCTTATGGCACCTTCATTACTTACAGGAACAATTCAAAGATACATGCTAATGTTGCCAACAAGGTTACAGGTGATGAATCAGTCAACAAGCTTTCATTCATTATCAAAGTAGAATTATTTACTGAATTATATCCTTAATAAGTAAGCACCCACACTAAGGCCACACCCGACATGATCACTAATGAGCAGGTATTATCTGGGTTGTAACCATTCTCAGAATAGCAGTGACACTGAAATGGTAGTGGGTCTGCTATTTTGCACCTCATCTTGCACTTTGTTTGCCATATTGTTAATTGTTAAACTGTGGCTTTGCACACAAATCTGAACCCAAACCAAATACTATCAACGCCACCGTACGGAAATAAGAATCTTCTGTTTTGAATCTTTAAACAGTTGGGACTGAGAACAAGGAGAATATGCTCTAGGACATGAGTCTTGTCCAATCGTCTGCATGTGTGCGCATCATTAGGCCTGATTAGACCAAATTAGGCTAGTGGGTATATGTGTGTGACTTTAAAACCTCATTTAGACTCTACAGTGTGCAAATAAGTGACCCAAAAGAGATAGCTGCTCTGTATTAGAGTGCAGTCTTCACCTCCCTGCAGCGACACACAGTGATGCTGCTTTAATGACTTTTAGGTACTTTTAAAAGAAGCAATGTGCCTTGAACATCTTTTTACTAAGATTTTTTTCTTACATATTGAGCGCCTGATTAAACAGTATAAACATATGTTTAAAAACCCTTCAGTTTATCACACATGAAGGCCTAGTAGGTCCCTAGCTGAATGGGACTGTGATGGTACTTCTGTCAATATGTATGTATACAGATAAACTGTCCCTAGAGTAATGGATAGCCCATATCCTAACCTAGACAGCCTTATTTGGGTTAGGCAGCTACTTAGATTTCTCAGTCTGTCAGTTATGGAGGTGACTTATTCAGAAGATGAAGGAGTGTAGCTGCCCTTCTTACGTTACCCAGAAAGCTTTTAAAAAAGCCATTAAAATGTCAGATCACCCGCGAGCGAGTGTTCTCACAGGCTGCCCCTATGGGCATCGACTGAGCCAGTGAAAAGATGGCTAATTGGACCAAGTCTCCACCTAGTGGCCATACAAAAAGCTTTCCCATGTATTCAGCCTGTATGTCTAAAGCCCTGAAAAGCTTCACCAGTAAATTGAATGAATGCGTCACTAGTACATACATGTGCTCTGTGTAATATATGTTTCCTTTAAACACCACTAGTTCTTTCTGTTGAATAGCAGTAGCAGTCAATACTGCGATCACATTAAGAGCTATGCTGAGTGGTCTTCCTTTTTAAAGTGTCCATCTTACACCCACCATCCATCACTCCCCACTGTACAGGATCGTGCTGTTCCTGCAGTATTTTTATAGGTCCAAGTCATGCTGTCATCTATTCAGACTTGACTGAGTCACCTAAGAAGAATGCATGTGTGTGGATGTGTGTGTGTGTGTGTGTCTGCGTGAGTGAAGCAAAGAGACCGAGATGCGGCACATTTTCACCCTGAATGGTTTAAAGCAAGCTCAAATGAGACTCCAGCAGTGCTTCATCTCCCAGATATGTATCAGTAACTAATGAGCAGAACGTCAGAGAACATTTACGGAGGGTCAGTGAGAGTGATTTGGTTGTCTCTCATTACAGATGCGGATTGAGAGCAGTGCTTACTATGCTTGAGAGGGCCCTCTAATTTACTGGTGCTCTGCAGAATTGCTAATAAACATGTCCGCTGCTTTTTTGTTTCTACTGTAGGTGTCAAAGCACCAGCAAACTGCTCTCCACACTTTAATAGTGCACCTCTCTTGTGTATATATAAATCACTTTGCAGATATTCAGTCTTTTAAACTGGGACATAAAAAGTGATTGTCGTCTTATTTAGACAAATGTATGAATTATGCTGTAGGTATACTTGTTGGCTGGGCCCCAGCTGGGAAAGAAAAATCTTATGTAAGAGAAAAGCTTTAATGCAAAATTTCACTATGGACTGATTTTCTGATCAAGTATAACACTAAATTATAATGTTGACTAATCATTGAAAACCCTTAAAGTTAAGATTAAGATCTGGGACTGGGAAACTGACGATAAAGGTCCAAAAGTTTGTACACACCTGCTCAGTGCTGATTAACTTTATACCCTGTAGCTGGCATTGGGCATAGTGGCTCTAGACTAATGTGTGTCTGCTCCAGAGCTTCCCATTCTATTTGCAGAGGTTTCCTATAGAGATTTAACAAGCTGTGTATTTGCTACCGAACACCTGTCAGCAGAAGGTACACCTTAAAGAGACTGAATTTACTAATGAGACAGGGTTTTTGGCATTTAGTCTATCTGCCTGCTACCCAAAAAGTGTTTCTTGTAAATAAACCAAACAAAATACAGATTAGGCTGTGCATTTCCATAGTTAAGGTTACATTTAAAATGATATGCAATTAAGAAATGGAGGTATATGTTACTCCTTTACTCATTCAGGGAATTATTATATTAGAATTTGTAAACTTTGAAGCCATTCATTCATATTCTTATAATGTCTCTATGAAGCAGCTTTATGTGGGCACCAAAATTTGACATAGATTCTCCTCTACCAAGTCCAACCTCAGGTTTAATCAGTGCGTAAATACATGAACTAGTCAAGGGTTAAGGCTTACAATGAAAGCCTCAAAGTTTTAAAAAAGGTTTTTAAAATCTTATACCATGCAGTCAAAAGTGTTAAAGTGTAAAAGGTCTGAAAGACTAAAACACACTCAGACACTGATGAATAACACCATGAACAGAAGAGATGGGACTTTGCTAAAGCTTGTAATGTCTGTCCTAATCAGCGAGCGGTGAGCATAATGCAGAAAGCGCCACAACGCCCTCAGTGTGAACCCAGCAGCAACATCTTAATAGCTTCTCAAGTCTGGAAGTGGCCTGCGCTGACACCACTTTCTTGTTGTTCCTAATTCAGTCTTTGCTGATTCCTTCCTCCTCCAAGCTTTTACCTCTGTTTCAGTAAGGAGGAGACCATCTTTTGAACCACATTACACCTCCGGAGTATTATGTGGGGCATGATTTAAAAATTGGGCCAAGATAGAGATGTGTTCCTGAGGGCATGTCCAGAGCTGGACTGAGCCTCAGGCTGAAATGTCTGAGAAAGATCAGGTCTATCACTGCACTTAACTGTAATAATGTTCGTTAAGCAAAGGTTACTTCTTTTTTACAGTTCATTTTGTTTTACTATCGGATTATTGTATTTGTGCATTAATTACCTATAGAAGTAATTTAACCCACTGTTTTCTCTCTCACAAGTCACATGCTTCTCTCCATCCGGCAGGACCACGCTGTGCTGGCCCAGATGGAACAGCAGGCTAGGGCCATGAGCTAAATGACTCTGGGGGTCATTAATATGTATTAGATTTGCAACATAACAGATTTCAAGGCAAACTAAATCAAATCAAAGAGAACACAGGCGAGTTGATGCGGCAGTTGATTAAACTGAGCTGACCCAAATCAAACACCTGCAGGTAACATGACACCCAGCTGGAACACAATGAGTGTGCATATATATGTTTTATGCTAACTTTGAAAGTGGCATATGCATATTAATAGTTTCCATAATGTAGTTACATGAAATCTGCACAGATCTGTTATATGCAAGCCTTTGCAGTTGTGTCAGGTAGACACAGCTGTCAGTAACCTGCAGCACTGTTGCCATCCTAGAGAGAGGCTTGTTTGCTTTGTTGGGTGGCACGATGTGGAGGCATAAGCGCCACACACTAAAAAAAATGAAATAAATAAAAACAAAACTAAACAAACTAGATCTTTCTTCCATTTATCATATCTAGAATATTTACATAGACTCAGTGCATATTAATCACGATGAATTGGTTGAAGACAATCAATTTTCATTGAGCTAATTTAAAAGTTTTCTAGGTAATATATCACAAGTAGGCTTTGTTTATTGTTACAGAGCAGAATAGCTGAAACCACAGAAGCCCAATTAGCCTCAAATAAATGCTCCACTGGCTGTGGCTGATTGGTCTTGGACCACCATTCTCAAGGTTTATTATTATTGCTTTACACAGTTATGAATAGGGTAGTGATATGATTTCTTTCCACTTACTTTTGGATTTTAATGACCGGTTTACCCTAGCATTTAAAATTTTATAATCATTTGGCCAAATATGTTTTGTTATACATATAAAATACAGAACATTACAACCTATTTTTATATGTATGATTCAATATTTCAAGAACTGTGGAAGCAGTAAATATGTGAATACAGTGTCAAACTGATTATATTATTTTCCACATTAACAATTTTTTTTTTCACATTAACAAAATATACAAAATAAAATTAAAAAAATTACAAATAACTTTATACAGTAGTGATTTTAAAGTACAGTATATCAAGGTGTTCCTTGGGGAATCCCAGTTTTACTTATAGTTTCCATCAGAATCCTGGTTTGACTCAGTCAGTACTTCATTAAATTAATTTAGGAGCTGCTAAAGGAATTACACAAATCCAAGCAATGGCTGGAGGCATGGGCGCTGAAAGCATTTTTAACGGGGGGAGGCGCAGTGCTCTATGTCTTGGCTGTAGTCCGAGAGAGGAAAAGTGGGGGTGACAAAACGAATGACTTTGAAAAGTGTTATAATGGTTCCGGCGCCCATGGCTGGAGGCATCGAGAAGAAATCTGGAACCAAACCGGTGTTCTCCTAACTAATGCATAAAATAACTTATTAATTTTTTTTTTTTTTACAACCAATACAAATACAAATCTTTCTACTTTTTTCTTACTTATTTGTACTACTTGTTTGTTTGCATTTATTCTAATGTTAACTTTGCTGGCAGAAAGACACTATCACACACTGAGAAAATGGCTTTAAACAATTTGCACAGTACTGTATGATGAGGTCAGGATATCAATTTTGTAATAACTTAATTGATTTTACTTCATTGACTTCCAGCTATTTTAGAATCTTAACCAACTCAGTTTATCAGTCTGGACACACCAAAATGTCTTTGTTCTCTGAGTTTATGCACATTCAGTTCTGAGGCTAACACCTGAATGTTATAAAATTGCTGCCTGTTTTGTTCACTTTTTGGGATGCCCACAGATAACCAGCAGCAAACTATATAATCATATAAAACACTCCAATGTTTTTTTTTTTTTATATGTAGGTTCATGTAGCACGCAACAAAGTAAAGTTAAAGACTTTGCAGATTTTTATAGAAATAAATTCAATCCACATACAACTATTTTATTAATGGACTTAGTAATAATGCTGGGCCTTTGCTGAATCAAATAAAAGCCAATTACATTCAGATAAGGACAAATCGCCCATTATAGCATCATTACAGTCCCGTATTTTACCACGGAATGTAAAACCTGCATCAAATAATTCAAAACATAAACGCTTATACTGAATTGCAAAACCCCAAATTTAATCATGTTAATGCTGAAAGAAATAAGGCAGCCGTATGAAGATTTGCTTGATTACATGCATCTAGTGGCCTTAAGCCACTTGACTGAAATGTTAAGATAAATCTGAATAAATTAAAATGTTCATTAGGCACTGCAGCAGGACAGCTGCTGGATAAGAGCACACAGGCATTTTCTTTCCTCAGCTGTTAAATAACACAATTTAACACAGATTTGTTTTAAAATGAATACATCAAATATTTTACAATGTTAAAGTTCTGTTCAACAATGGATATGCCAGTTGGTTGGGTCATTTATCATTATTTTCAACATGTCTGTCTGCTGTTTTGCTAGGTGGATTTAATTTAAGTTCGTATTTGTAGTGTAAGGTGGTTCCATGGATATACTTCCATATAAGAGTAGGATTCCATATAAGAGTAGGATTCCTTAAAGGTTTGCGTGGTCTGAAGTGTGAAGGGATTCCTACTGGGGTTCTGAACAAGGAAGTAGTTGTTTATAATATTTATAACCCAACTCTGTTAAATATACAGCTTTGGTTGAGGGTAGGATACACAAACCCAATAACAGAGTCAAAGAGCATCCGACAGTGAGAAAAGGGCATGAGAAATAGAGACAGAGAAAGACAGAGTTAAAGGCAAATTAAAAAAAAAACAAAAAAAACAATCAGGCTCAGAATTTCAGACCACAAACTTGTTCTTGGTAGTTGAGCCACTCTTAGTGGCTGTGTCAGCATGAGACTGATAGCCAATGGTCATTTTCATAGGGATGCCTAACCGCTCCTTATACACTCTCCTGTGGAGACAAACAAGCAGTCAACCAACCACACAAACAGGTATAGATGTGTATTAATACATACAAAGTGACAAGTGCCCATGTTAAGTGGCTGTTTTTAAAAGCATCGGTGTGTATTCATCTCACCCTATGTGTGTTATGGCTTCTCTGTTCTCATAGTCAGTTGTCCAGACGGCTATTTTATCTCCTTTTGTTCGGACATTGACTACAGCACCACATACATCATCACTGTAGTCATCGAAAGCCTCTCCTATGAGGCAAAGCAGCTGCAGGCACAGAATAAATACATTAGAAAATCAGAGCCGCAACTGGCTCCCTGCAAAAGCAGGCTGAAGGAGCAGATCGACAAGGACACTCACCGTTTCCAGCCAAAAGCGGTCCAGGTCAAGTTTCCTCTGCTGCTTGTTGAGGGTGATTAACCAGCGGCCGCCTTTCTTATTTCTCTCATCCTCCCACATGGGCTCAACACCATCCTTCAGCACATGAGAGGGAAAAGGCCATTTTAACAATCTCCACAATAAAGCACAGACTGCGCACACACCAATGTAGGTATTAAAATACACCTACAACACATCATGGCTAAAACACAAGACAAGACTTTATTTCCTCCAGAGACAGATGCTTAAAAAGTTTCAAACTGAAGCTCACCTTGAACAGTGAGTAGTCACAACCAGACATCAAATTACTGGACAGCTGAATGTGGTTATAAAGCCTAAGACAACAAAAGACTCAATCAGAAAAAGTCAAATATTTTCTAATTTATTGAAGATGCACACTGCTACACTCAATAATCGATATGTTGTACATTCTTTATTATGAAGTGTATTCTCACAGTCAAAACCAAACTTCCTATATGCAAAATATAAAATTAAGATCAAAGAGAGATTGTACATTCTTAACTTTTAAAGGAAATTTTACTGTAACATTTTATTCTAAGTCATTTTAGACTATTTCTATTGCTCTGTTGGTCATAAAATCTCAAAACATTGTAAACCACAGGCAAAAAGAGCAAGATCCAAGGTGACAATATACAGAGTATAATTAATTACAACAAAATAGGCTGCTAATAACACCAAGATAAAGGTTCAACTACCACGGTGTGGAAGAAACAAATTCATGTAAACAACGTAAAAGACTTACGCCCAAAAATCCTCAACTGTGTCAAACTTGGAAATCAGACGCAGGTTCGCTTGCCATGTTTTGCTCTTGTCATTTTTGAAGAACCATAAAGACCACCTGTTGAAAACAAGCAGATAAGAAATGTGTTCTTTCCAGTGGCACCTACAATCAATAAACAATTCAATATACCAACAGTCATGAGAAAGAACCGGCTCAGGATTTCAAACCATAAACAGTAACACGCATTTTTCACAGTGTTCAAACATGTAAAGTTAAATTAAGTTAAATATGGAAACCAGAGGGGATTTTAAGTTACTTATGGTTCACCTGTTTTGTAGTGGATGTTTGATATAACACTCAGGGCTGACAATCTCCTGGCTTGTCTCCTCTGAGTTCTCCTCTTCACTCTTAGATGGATTTGAAATGATTTCCTTGAGAACAGGAAAACAAACACGAATAGTTAAGCGCAATCAGAAGTTTAGAGAATAGCCCAGTTCAGTCATACAAACCATTACGCTGTGAATTCATCTTGAGGCAGGCATCTAGCAGACAGTGGGCTGAAGGCTATGCCAAAGTACACTATATGGACAAAAGTATTGGGATGCCTGACCATTACACCAACAGGCGATTTAATGAAACTGCATTCAAAAACAGACTTTATTATGGAATTGGTCTCCACTTCCACTCTTCTTGGAAGGCTTTCCACAAGATTTTGGCGTGTTTCTGTGGGAATTTATGCCCATTCATTCTGTAGAGCATTTATGGGGTCAGGCACTGATGTTGGATGAGAAGGCCTGGCTTGCAATCACCGCTCCAACTCATCCTAAAGGTACTTGATGGGGTTGAGGACGGGGCTCTGCGTGGGCCAGTCAAGTTCTTTCACACCGAACTCACCCGACCATGTCTTTATGGACCTTGATTTGTGCACTGGGACAAAGTCAAGCTGGAATAGAGAACAGCCTTCCCCAAACTGTGCTCACGAAATTGGAAGCATGGCGTTGTCCAAATTGTCTTCACTGTAAGTAAGGGACCATCTAAATTCAAAAATTATGAGATGTGTACGGTCTCACATTTGTGTTGAATAGAAGGACTGTACAAAACATGCACTCAGTTAAACTCAAATAAGATCGCTGTTGTACTCAGTACTAAGTCAAAAGCTGGAACAACAAAAAACAGTGCCTCACGACTACTACATCCCATTAGACGTTTTATTTCAAATTTAAACGGACAGAAACATATTTCATTCAGATTTTATTTAGTGTCATTCCAAATCAACCTTTACTTGGTTACTAAGGAACATCTGGATACTAACAGATGTGGCGTTTGAGAGTGCTCAAATATAACTGCAGCCTGCTTTTCTTACTGTGAAAATGATACCTTTTGATAAGAAAAAAACGTAGCCCAAATCGAATGGATAAATACACATAAATAAACCAATAAATAAAATAATGAGGCAGCTAGCTAGCTAGCTAATGTTGTCATGGTAAAAAAAAAAACACATTGCTATCTATTTACAACGCTATGAAGGACAGCATACATGTATTAAGGTGGTGAAATACTAATATATATACACATTTGTCCACATGGTTTCACAAATATAGTCCTGAATAGTAATTACTAGTCAACCCAGCTCCGGCTACTCTCAAAACAAGCCAAGAGACGAGACTCAGCCCAACTTGTGAGAACTGAGTGAAGTTGAGCAGCTATCCCATTCAAACACTCCGAATAACCTTGTTAAAGTGCACGAACGGGTGACATTGCAGAGTTTTATTTGAACCAAACATACTTATGCACTTATTACTACTGCGGGGTTCACATTTGTTTAACAGAAGTTTGAGAAACAGCTGGAAAAGGAGAGTAAAGGAGTAACGGCTCAACTCACCGGCTCTGCAGTCGCCATTTTACATTCTGGCTCGTTCATTCTCGGGCCTCATAGGGAGCAGACCGGAGCCTTTTAGAGAGACATGAAGGGCTAAACATCGTCTCTGAGCTGTAAATATGACACATACTCCTCATCCCATCGTCTGAACCAACAGTCACAGCCACCATCTCCTTCTGAAAGTGATAACTTCGTTCTTATTACAGTTCAGGCTGAGCACAAGAGCTGTGGACTGAATTTGCAATTTTAGTGCAACCAAAGGTGCATTGATGCACTTTTGTAAAATGCATAAAGCAGAAAGGTTCGTAATAGGACATGTGGGACACTAAAAGTGCTGTGTGTAAGTGAAATGTTTCTGAAATGTTTTCTAAAAGGCACCTCGTGCTGTTGAAGGCGCCACCACGGTGACGTCACGATGTGTGTATTTGTCAGGAAGCAAAAGTCAAAGAGCCCTCCGTCAGCTCGGTCCAGGCACCAAAAAGAGGAATAAAAACACACACAAAAATCACAAACTCTGTGCTTTTTTGGGTAAAATGGCGAGTCGGGTGTCGACTATGAACGACGCAGGGGTGATTCGTGGCCGTGGTTTGCTGGAGAGGGGAGGTCCGAGCAGGTGTGCTGCAGAACAGGTGAGCAGCTCTTCTCCTGTCCTGTTTTAAAATCAGTCTGCACTCCGGCTTTTAACCAATATACACTCACGTTCACACCTTTTGAACCTTTCAAAATCTCCTTTTTACTTACTGAATGAGTTTGACATAGACTACGCGTCTCCTTGGACCTCCAAGAGTTTGTCATGTAAACATGTGGCTGTTGCTGTGACTCCAGCAGCCCAGTCACATATGGGTTGTTTCTTTTGTGTTGTTGTGGTCTGTTTTTGCTCAGTGTAAACATTAAAGTTCATTAATCACAAAGTCAAGCACTTGGTACAGCATTCTGCCTAATAACAATGTTATTTACTTCATCTCTAATCTTGCCATTTGCGGTAAAAGGAAATCTGTCCGTTTTTTCAACATTTCTGCATAATGAAACATTTCAGGTGTAAGAAAAGTCACCTAAGAGTGATTTGTTGTGAAATGCACTCTTTTAGTGAAACCTACCAGTCCAAAATTGCATACAGTGTCGGTGAAATAAGCCAGATGTCTGAAATGTTTACTGCCTCTAAGAGCTACTTCTTGGAACATTGTTACATGAAATGGTTACAAATACTCGATACCTTATACTGTTTTATGCTAGTTTTTAGCAAAAGTTTGAGTTTAAAATGTATTGTTAAAATCTAGTAATGGTGGAGATGTAAGGAAATATAGCCACATTTCTTTCTTAGGTTTCAACATAATTACATATAAAAACTCATGTAGGGAGAGACATGTTGCTTCACTGCTCTGTTAGGATGTGAAGTGGCAATATTTTTACAATGTAGATGTCGTTATCCCCTGGTTCTTATCACCAGCACTGTAATCAGAGTCGATAAGTGTCTCTCTAATAAACCATTTCACATCTGACCACTTGGACTGATTTTGTTTACACCTCAACCATTAAATTACGGACCATTTGGAAAATATGGAAAATCCCAGCTTTATGTTGTCTGTCTGAGAAATATTGGTTTAACATATTAATCACTGCTACATTGAGGACATGTTTACATTAGCTGTTTTCATCCCTGAACCTGTTTCTGTATCTTTGTTTGAGATTATAGCATAGCAACAGAATACAGCTCACTTCCACATCATATATTCTTTACACATTAACAAACTCATTCATATTCAACATTCATATTTAACATTATGATGCAATGCCTCACATCTATGTCCATATGCATGTTGTGGAGAACATATGCTGCAGCTGTCTAGAATTACATTAAACCACAGTCTAATTTGAAGACACTTAATGCATAATGTATTCCTAAGCCTAACCATAATCATTCGTTTTACTCTAAGCCTGACCACAAATTTACCTTCATTTGAGGATGGCAAAGGACAACACAATGACCCCACAACATCAGTTTTTTACCATCCATTGCAGGGACATGTAGTAGAAAAAAAGAACAAGATCACACATAGCCTACATACACCAGGCAGACTTGCTCTAATATGTTCTGACAGTTTATTGCTGTGCCTGCACCATGTTTGGGCATATTTGCATTTCATTCCATTCAGCTAGACAGTTTCTAGATAAGAAATACCCACTAATTACATCTGGTCACAAAAGTGCATCTGCTATATTGAAATGAATCCAGCTGTTATTAAGGGTGCTTCTTCCACATCACAAGCAAATCTGATGAATTCCGAAATATCCGTAAACGACCACAGAAAAGCTCTATGCAGTTTTGTGTTTTGTTAAACCTAAGGAGGAAAGCAGCTCTTTTTGTGGTACATATGATGTAAAAGGCATATGAATGCAGCTATAGATACATGAACACTTAGCTCATCTGCATCTCCAATGTGTTTCAAAGCACCTGCTGAGGTGGTCAGAACGGACAGATAGAAATCTGTCTATAGTGCATTGTCCATTTCATGTTTTGGTTGCATTTACACTTGGCTTCTTCATAAAAAGAGCTATCTGATCTGCCCAAGACACATGAAGGGCTAACAAGGGTGGGCGGCATGATGATACAATATAGCATCATTATAAATTACATCAAAATAATCTTTTCCGAGCATTTTGTCCTATTATGTAAGAATGCAAGTGCAAATCCTGACAACTCTTAGAGTCCAAGACAACAACCTGTTTAATTGAACGTTTTAGAGTGCAAACTGAATACGACGTCAATAAAATTAATTGTTGGATAAAAATGTCAGTTTATGCATAGTTTTTAATGCAGCTACTGTGTTATTTCTGCATTGTCTGTACTAACTTGTCGTACTTATCCTCATATGTATTGTCTAAAAGTATTATGAATGACTATGTTTAAATAGGCTCTCTGTCACTTTCTACTTACTGCAGAACATCAACATGGAAATGGATTTTACATGGAAATGGGTTCCAGCATAAAATACAGGATATGATATTGGCTTAATTTAACCAAACACTCTCCTCTCTTCCCAGAATCACCTCAGGACAAGGGCACGTCCTTTAGGCCCCGCTGGCAGTGGGCCGGAGCCTCAGGCTGCAGCAGATCCTGTCCCAGATGCAGCGCTGGTTGATGACTGTGAGAGACTGGGCACTCTGTTTGGCGAGTTAAATAAGTGTCTGCGAGGTGTGGGGTTCACACAGCTCTATTTTGGGGAGAAGATCGTAGAACCTGTGGTGGTCCTGCTCTTTTGGCTGCTCCTTTGGTTCCTGGGCATCCAGGCCTTAGGCCTCGTGGGGACTCTCTGCATTGTCATCATCTACATACAGAAGTAAAGACATCAGCAAGACAGGCATGTGAATGGATGTAGTAAACAAGTGCCAGTGGTGGGGCAAAAGAGAGATGGAGAAGGGGAGCAAGAACGATTCTTTCTGTCTCTCCCCACCCTAATACGGATCAGCTGAATGAATGTGTCTTCAGAGCATTATTGTGAATGTGTTTTTGGCTGTGTTTTGACAGCCTCAAACAGCTTTGAATACATATATAGTGCCTTGCAAAAGTAATCAAGTATCTTGCTGTATAATTGGTCACTGTCATGTCAAAACCTACCTCCATTTTATGTTTCTTTCCACATTTTTTAAATATACATGTAAAATTAGAACCTCGGAGATACAAGGTTTCATTCTGACACAGATTATATGTCTATGTTACAGGAAACTGGATAAAGAAGATGCTTTTACAAGGCACTATAAAGCAGGGTGACAATAAATGTTGTACAGTTGTATGCAAAGGTTTGACACCACTATGCCTTTAGATTTGTTCACAGTAGCAAATGTGTTAACTTTATTTTCACAAAACATCTATTTAACTGGAGTGTTCAAACTTTTGCATACAATTGTGTGTCTTTAGGGATGAGACTTGATTGCAGAGGTTTTCTGTATTGAAGAATTCTTTACTGTCATGTGTGCACTCAGTGAGGTGCTTTTGATGCATGCTTTCCTTGAATATCAATTTGTACGGACTGGTGAGTGGATGCATTTTAATGACTAGCATGGATGTTCAACAAAACGCACTTTAAAAACGAAGAATAGTACTATATGACTTTACTCCAACAGAATGATACATGCCAGTCCTACTTTCTTTTGAAAGAGGAATGCTACATTGTCATTTGGATGTATCCTTCTAGTTATTCTTGCATTCTCCACCCAAGTGCACTAGAGGGCAACCTTATCCCTGCCCTTTTATCTGGAAATCTAACTAAAAATTGAACTCTGCTTAAAGGTTCAGTCTTACTCTACTTACTACAGGGCTGTCTAGCTGCTAAAGGTGCAGTAAGAATGCGCATGTTCCTTAACTCCATAACATTTACCACTGCAGCTGGTGTTTTACAAAGGTGAGCGGCCAGTTAGTCATGACATCTGTACTGCTTTTTAGGAATTAATTGAATACAGATTTTTGGACATGGACCCCCAAAGTACAAAACAACTGTTACCAAACAAATGTTGAGCAGAGAGAGTGAGTGGGAGAGAGAATCGAGATGGGTGATGTGAGATCCACACCATCTAAGGAAGTGGTCACCAAGAGAGATTTACTTTCCTGCCGTGTTTAGCTCCAGCCTGAATGTAATATGCTGCCCCCTCTCTTTTACTTGACACTCCAGTAAAACAGGGACTTCTGAAGAAGTTCGATAGCCTGTGCAGGTGTTGCAGATTGTAGCTGGAACTAGACTTCTCAGGAAGGTCCATCTCGAAGGAACCACTGATCTAAAGAAACAGGATGTTATACCATTCTTTTGACCAGATTATTGCAGAGTTATGATTAAAAAAAAAAAAGGCCACAGGAAAACACCTATGGTGTTGATGTAGCGCTTTTAGCCTTTTGGAAAGGGTCACAGGGACCTTAGCCAGAAAGTGACTCTCCAATAGAGTGATTCAGGGATGTGAGTCAGGGAGAGAATGATTATGATTGAATCAGAAATATGAATGTTAATCAGTAATTGGACTTTCAAATCCATCAGCTCCATCTGTATCCCGCCGAAAAACACAATTTAGCTTTATGAAATGATATTTATTATGTAATAAGAGCATTACACATTCATATGACTACTTTGATTCCTGACATCATTTAGTGGAAACCCAAGAGTCATGTTAGTAATTGTAAACATATACAGACATAAGAATTATATAATTACATTTAAAATGCATATTGTTCTGGTACCTTTGGAAATATTTTTTGGCAGGGCCAAACCTGGTGAAGAGGTTATGCTCAAGGAAATTCTGTTCTTAAAATGCTTTAATTTTATTTACCCATGTTCTAGGTGAAATTTATGAAAATGCTTGTTTGTTCTGTACAGTATTTACATATTTATCTTTAAAAATTGAATGAAATGACAGCTCTTGAAGTGAAAATAGGTTAAGCTGCTTTTTATATGATTATGGAGTATTTGAATCTGTGGGAGAATATCTTTGTATCTCCCAGATACAAAATTATGTCTTTAAATATGATTATCTGCAAATTTCTGCAAAAATCTCAGAATGAAGGTTGTTTGTATTAAATCTCCAAAAAAAGGAGTACATTGCCTCTTTGCTTTCTAAGTATAAACATGCATCACTGCAGTTTGGGGTTTGTTCCCTTATACCTCATCAGTCATGCTTTGTGCCATAACTTACATGATCATTTATCCCTTTGTGATGTATCAGCTTTTGGGGAGAATTTTATTGAAAATTTATTTGAAAGTAAAATATTTTTAAACATTTTGCATCTGTGACTACAGCAAACTTGATTTAATATTTGGGAATATAAATAAAATAAATGTTTTTAAAGAGCTGTCTGTGTGTGTGTGTGTGTGTGTTTGCATTGTTATACTGTGATAAATAAAATGTTTTATTTCAAGTTAAAGCGAGTGCCCATTAAAGCAAGACAATCCAGATGAATAGGTTATTTATTAGATATCGCACTAAAATAGTCTTCCAGTTTATTTGATATTCCTATAATTTGGCAGTTTTGTTTTTTTTTAAAGTACGTTTTGATCCAAATGAGACATTTTCTACAAAAACGTCTAGCTGTTGAATGATGTTAGAATTAAACTGTATTAAATATTTCATTGGAAAGACAGAAATTATTTTATATATGGAACTATTAAAATCTGATTGTTTTGTCATTTAATCAACACTATGTACCGTTATTATAAAACTTGTTTCAGGTCATTCTGCACTATATTGTCCAAAAATAAGTCCAACTGTGAACAATACTTAAGGAAATCCTTCAGAATATGGTTTTAATGGAGAATATACTTTGTTAGAATATGATTTGTGAAAATGCTATTATTCCAAGTAAAATTTGTAATACACAATATAAATATTGTAAGTCGCTTTGGATAGAAGTGTCTGCCAAATGAATGTAATGTAAATTCTCTACTTAGAGTCTACAAAAAACATGTTTCAGTGGTATTTGACACAAACTGGTTGTGGCTAGTGTGGGCGGAGCTGTCTACATTTTGCCAGTCTCCTGTGGTCTCTGTGCAGTCCTGCAAAGGTGTCATTGACTATGTTTCACAACTTAAACTATGTTTCACTACTTAAAAACCAACTACTTAAACACACCTCACACATGTCTGTCTAATGCCCCTCTAAAATGGCTAAAGGAGCAGTTTCTGAAGAAATTTAAACTGAGACTATATGGACTCATGAGTCTAAATTTAGTAACTGGGATAACTTGGATAATGAGAAATATAAAATGCAATCAACTTCCAAGACTGAACATTGAAGGTGTTTATGGAAAGCATGGAAAACTAGTTTTGCAGGTAAAAAAACATGAAAGCAAGTAATGGAAAAGTTGTTGAAAGAACAAGGCCATGCCGTTTTCATCTAAAACAGGCCACTTCACTTTAAAAATACTTGTATAGAACATGATGGCTTGTTTTGGCAAACAGCTTGCTTAGGGCATTCTCCTACAGTACCTTTAATTGGAAACTCAGTAGTAAATATAAGAATGTTTTTTGATCACAAGACATGACCTTTAGTCTAAAATACTTCTGCTTTGTAAATGCATCAACTAATCAACAGCCCACGGCTGTGATTCAGGAATGACTATAATATGTCATATAATATAACTAAAATATGTTACAGCTGTGTGAAATCCTACATTTGGTGTGGTCCATCTAATGAAGCAACCAGTCAGTCACAGTCACTCACTGCCAAGATTTCTGGAACTGCATAATGACCGTAAAGAATCTTGCTAATGACTTCAAAATGACTGATTTGTCTTGGGTTGTTAGTGTGTGGACTTGTACCATGCCCTGTGCGTGTGCATGCACATACAGCTCCTCCAGATCAACCAGAACATCATGCAGATCAAAGAGAACTCACATTGTGCTTAACTTTCCATTTGAAGGTACAGTAAATGTTTTCATTTAAATTTTCAAATTCAGATTTAATTTTCTCCTTTAAAAAGGTTGATCAGGTTGATCAGCCAAGACAGCCAAGTACATTTATAGGGCTAATGAGCTTAGTATCAGATGCTTTTGCATTAGCAATGGGCAATGCCTCAATCATCACACTTGCCAGAAACTTCATCAAATGCATGGTTTCTGATACTGTATGTCAGAGATCTGGTTATGACACTTGGTGGGCAATCAGTTTAGTTAATGCCAGTGATAAAATACAGAACAGGAAACTAGTTCATACTGCAGGGATGTCCGGTGTTATCTGTTAATGGGTAGGGTTGCCGCAAGTTTTAATTCCAAACAAGCAGTAGCACTTTTGATTCCATTAGCAGTCGGTATCAATCTTAAATAGTTGATCATGTGAGCTTGATGGGCATGAAAACTTGCAGCCACATCGTCCCTTTGTGGATAATACCGTATAACCCAGTTAAACTGTCACCTACAAAAGTACAGAATGTCCATAATTCAGCTTTAAACGTGTTAGCTGCATTAGGCCTGTAACTCCAATTCAAAAGTGTATTAAATCTGGACCCCAAGCACATGGACTATATCTGGGATAGTTTTTAGCTGACCCATCACTGTAAATGTGTGGGAGTGAGAGTGAGATTGTACTGCAGGGTGACCAGAAGTTGCCCATTTGAAGGTCATTTGCCAAAGCGGTGCATGCTGCTAGATGCAGTGTGTGATCTGGAGGCTGAGCTGCAGGCATGTTGTCACACCCAGAGAGAGCTATATACAACTGTACCAACTGTGCAGCTCCACTGGAGGCTGCAAGAGGATTGCCTGAGCAAAGATACACATTAACCATAATCACAAACACTGTGCACATATACTCAAAAACATCACATACAAACCTCTAGGGTCAGCCACCCCACCCACGAATGATTGTGTTAATGTGTGTGTGTATCTTTGTGTCTTTTCAGTTGCCTCCCTAACTAGCTTGCTGAGTGAGCAGTGTTCTGTGTTAGATCATTTGATAGAAATGGTCAGAAGAGAGCAAGGCAACCAGGTGTGAGCAAATCCTCACAACACAACACGATCACAGTATGACCACTCACGGCTCAGAGCTTAGGTGAGCAATTACATAATAAAGTACTGATGCAGTACATAAGCTGTTTTAATAATTGCCTTAACCATTAGGCATACCTGACTGGCTGAATAGGCTTTTTATTTTCATATGTAAAATGAATTTCTAAAACAAGCTAAAAATACAGAAGCCTCTTTCGATCTGTATCATACAGTCTATTACTACTGAAAGCAATTACTAGTAGGACTGTCACTATCAATTACAATGGTGATTGAGTAATCTAGTGATCATCTTTGATGATTAATTGATTCATTGTTTGGGGATGCTTTTTAAAAAATTTTAAACTTTCTCTGGGAGTCCTGACGCTTTCCATAAAACCATGAGCAAATTTTACAATTGTTCAAATGTACAAGCTTATTTTATTTTTAAGGTGAAAATCAATATGAAAGTCATTATGTAAATGAAGCCTATGATGAACATAAAACTGTGAGCACAAGAGTGAGGAAGAAATTTGCCTTGATTATAAAGGGCATATAAATTAATTATAAAAATAACATCACAAAAATAAGAATTCCTAGATATTAAGATCAAGGATATGAAGCATAGAGACTACAAGATCTACGCTTAACATAATTTTCTTAATGACTAACGTAATAACCTACCAGGCTACAAATACACCACATCATAATTTAAAGTTTCCACAATTTTTAGCCAGAGAAGCTTACATTGCAATCTAACAAAATTGTCTATTTCTTTGAAAGACTAAAGTGAGCAGGAAGAAGAGTGGAAGAAGAGTGGAAGCTCTTCTAGCTGCAAAGGGTTGACCAACTCCATATTAAAGTCCTTGTATTTGAATGAAATGTCATTAAAATCCCTGTTGGTCAGGTGTCCTGATACTTTTGTCCATATATAGTACTTTTGTTTTTAACTTACTTCCATGTCATCATTTCTCAGATGAAAACTAATCACTTTGCAAATTCATCAAGAACATAAATTTCAACATATTTTGAATCTAGTATTCGATTCTGAATGCAGTTCACTTGTTAAGGTGCATGCTAAACGATCATGTGATTCAAACAGGTTGTTGTGAAAGACACTGGAGTATTTTACTGAATCACCTAGAGTGGAAGACCTGACAAAAGTAATCACTATAATACATTTAGATTAATTTGTGACCTCTGTTGACCTCTATTTCAAGGTTCAAGGTTCAAAGTTACTTTATTGTCATCAGCAGCTGTGTACACATCGAAAGTGAGATGAGACAACGTTTCTCCATGGACCCCGGTGCAACATATAGCAACATACAACATTCAACAGAGTACAGGTTACAACAAACAGAGGACAACAGACAATAAATAGACAGCAAGTGTGGATATTACGTAAACCTTCTAGAGTGATGAGTATTGCACTGTAGATCTGATTACTGCACAGGCGGCAGTTAGCAGCATTAAACAGAGTTCCAGGGATGACAGAATGCTACAATAAATAAACAATAAATAGACAATGTAGCAGCGTAACAGTAATGTGAGTGGGAAACTTATTTTACCAGAAATTAAATTATATTGCACATACGTTATTGCACATGAGCATATATTGCACTGGAATTGTATACTTATTCTTATTGCACAGTTAGCAGCATAGAAAAACCACAATGAGTATGTGTAGAATTATAAGAGTTAGAGTGCCTGTACTGGCAGTAAACAGGGTTACAGTAGAGTACAGGTGCTAATTGAGTGTAGTGTGAGTAGCACAGTATAAAACAAGGTATAGACATTTTAAGCAGTATGAATAGCATAAAGTGAGGTAGTTAATTGCATAAAGTGTGGTAGCTGATAGTATAAAGTGAGGTAGTTAGCTATGGAGGTATAGTTGAGGGTCCAAGAGCGGTCTTCCGTGATATGGATGCCCAGGAACTTGGTGTTGTTGACCCTCTCTACAGCAGTGCCGTCGATGGTGAGAGGTGGTTGAGCAGGGCTGGATTTCCTGAAGTCAGTTATCATCTCCTTTGTCTTGTCGACACTGAGAGACTATTGTCTCTTACACCAGGCAACCAGTCTTGTCACCTCCACTGTGTAGGCTGAGAAGTCTGACGAGACCCACCATCGTCATGTCATCTGCAAGTTTGATGAAGAGATTGGAGCTGATCTCTGCTGAGCAGTCATGAGTCAGTCATGCCATATCAGGCACAAAGATAATAAGCAAGGAGGCCAGTGATCTGGAGGTAATTTGAATCAACCTCAAGCACACATTCTACCATAAAAACTTGCAGGAAGTTGTAAGGTGTTCATGGATACTGCAGAGGCTGAAGGTCATGTACAGAACTGATGTTTAGGATATGATAAGATAATTCAATTCTATTCCATTCAGTTTGATATATATATAGCACTTTTTACAACCAAGTTGTCACAATGCAGTGTTACAGAATACAGGTCCGAGCCCCTAGTGAGTAAGCCAAAGGCGACAGAGGCGAGGAAAAACTCCCTCAGCTGGAGGAACCAAGATTCAAAATGGGAACACATCCTCCTCAAATAAAAGAGAGTCTTTATGGGGATGAATAACAAGAGAACGCCTTCAGGATCAAGATTATTGACAGACAGGCCATCTATGGCTAACAGAGTTGGTATCAGTAAGTGTCCATAGACGTAAATTTTGTTGGAAGAGTAACAGAGTCTGTAGTTTATGAACAACAGGATCAGGAGCAACAATCTCCACTGGAGCTTTAAGCAGCAGTTGCCTCCACTTGGAGTAGAGCACAAGTGGAGCCGAAACCAGTTGAAGACAATTTGGCATGGGGAAGGCCCAGCAGGCCCAGGAAGGTGGTGACCTGGGGTCCCACGGTGATCAGTCCGGCTAGACAAATGTGCAGCAGTTCCCCTCGGAGAAAACAGAGAAGAGAGTTAGTTCTGTTTAAATTTGCAGAGGATTATTTATATTTGTCAAGAGTGCAAGTTAAGACTCCGGCGTATCTTGCTAAAGCAGCCTAGCTAGAAAGGGCAGAACCGAGAGGTATGATGGGCATGAGAGCGCCCCGAGAAACCAGCGTACCTCCACTCCACAGTCACAAACTTGAGTGAACGTGAGGAGTGGTGAGGCGAGAACACCAGTGTCCCAGTTTACTTGAATTCTCTGTGCCCACCGCCTCCCAGCTCTACACCTTCCATCTAACAGGAAAAAATTATTACAAAAAGCCTGACTAAACAAGTAGGTTTTCAGCCTGGTCTTAAAAACTGAGACTGTGTCTGTCACGACCGGGCTATGCCTGCTCAGGAAGGAGGAGGTGCAGACGCAGATTTCCATTCTCTATGTTTCTTTATTAAATACAAACCAAGAAGTCACGAGGGCCAAAACTCAAACAAAGACAGAATTCTGAATAGAACACAACTTAGGACAGACAACCAGACAACCATAAACTAAAACCCAATCAGATCCCAACACAATTATTCTTTAATCCCTGGCCGGCTGAGAGCCCTTATTCCTAACCAGGGAATCCATACCCAGTGTCAAAACAAGACCGGGGGCGTTACAGTGTCTGAGTCCCGAAAGTTGTTCGGAATAGCATTCAAGGGTTTAGGGGCTATATATGTGATGCGATCTGGGAAAACCTGTCGGATGTCACACTGGCCTTTTTTCAGGAAAGAGGGAAAATAGGTCGAAAGTCAATATTTTGTCAAAATTTGGGTTTCGTTAAATTATTATTCTATAACATCTTATCTACCATCCCTGAAAATATCTCATAGAAAATCACTGGTTTAATGTGTTAAAAAAGTGATTTGAGTCAGTCAGTCAGTCAGCTGCAAGTCACGCTAACGTAAGATGGCGCAGCTAGACTGGAGGAGAGAGAGAGAGCTAAATAGACTTAACCTCCTCAATCCAAGGGATGCTACTGCCTTGAACAAGGTTATATTGGACTATTTTACATCAAGAAATGAGGACGATGGTGAGGATGACGGTGGAGATGGGGAATTTACCGACGAGCAAGAGGAGTCATGCTATGAAGGTAAGCTAACTTTTTTCCCCCTCAG
>JBBJLS010000148.1:11956926-11968216 GCA_037577275.1 Bryconaethiops microstoma | reverse complement strand
TGTGTGTATGTATGTATGTATATAATTTGTATTCCAGTTTTTCAGTTTAGGGGAGGCCTTTTCCTATTCCAGCATGACTGTGCCCCAGGCACAAAGTAAAGCCCATAAAGACATGGCTGGGTGAGTTCGGTGTGGAAGCACAGAGCCCTGACCTCAACCCCATCCAACACCTTTGGGATGAACTGGAGCACAGATTGCGAGCCAGGCCTTCTTGTCCAGCATCAGTGTTTGATCTCATAAATGCTCTACAGAATGAAAGGGGACAAATTCCCACAGAAACACTCCAAAATCTTGTGGAAAGGCATCTCACAAGCATTGAATTTGACTTCTGCACAGCACTGCCCCTGCTCCTCAGAGTGTGTGTGACAGTGTGACAGTGTTGATCTGCTCTTGGCCAGAGTAATCCCAGCTAATCCCTGCAGCACCTCTTGTGATCTATGGCAGGGTATTTGGGAATGCCATACTCTTACTCAGGGGAGTGCAACCGGGTTCCTAAGACACCTGTCTCAGCACTATGCACACAATCCTGTGTGTTTACCTCCTTCTGGCTTTGGCATTTGCTGTCCAGGCACAGAATGCCACATGTCCTTCTGTGTGCATCTGTTCCTTCCACGGACGCAGCAATGGAAAAGGACTCAGGTACAGTTAAATAGGCTTTTCTGGCTCTCTTCTTCTTTCCTATTCCTTCATCACCTTTTCTTTTCTTTAGCCTCCTCCTTTACCTTAAGTGCCCCTGTTTACACTCCTCCCATGTCTTTTCCTTTCTCCTTCTGTTTTGACCATACGGAAGAGTGATTTATCCATATAGACTATGTGATCTTACATGACATCATATCATATTTGTGTCATGATTTCTACTTGTGATCATGAGCTGACAAAACAATTTGTGTTTTTTATATGTGTTCCACAGTCATGTGTCAGCATCCGATAACAGTAGGTGTTAGGCCCAATGCATAAAGCATTTAGACAAATTAATCTTATTAGATCACTGTGAGTTTGTCTCTCCTGTTCTCTTCAGGACTGTGCTGTGTAAGAATCCTTCCTTGACAGCAATCCCGGACAACTTACCAACTGATACGGTGAAGTTCCGGCTAGAGCGCACCTCCGTCTCTCGCATTCTCAGGGGAGCCTTTTCAAGCCTGTCAGACCTTGTGTATCTCTGGCTTACATACAACTCTATCAGCATTCTTCATCCACGAAGCTTCTCAAACCTCACGGGCCTCCATGAGCTGCGTTTGGATGGGAATCTTCTGTCCACCTTCCCGTGGGAAGCCCTCAGGGACACACCCCGTCTCCGGACTCTTGGACTGCACAACAACCGCCTGTCACGAGTCCCTCCTCAAGCTGCACGTTTCCTTGGCAACATCACCTACCTGGACCTGTCAAGCAATAGGCTGAGTACGCTGCCGAATGAACTCACCGCTCTCTGGCCCCTCACTACTCAAAGTGAACCCCAGCGCTCAGTGGTCCTTGGTAAGGCAAAGAGGCATCAGACAGTCAACATTACATGTTCTCAGCACTGTTTGAAATGGGTTAGTTTAACAGGGCTGGCTCTGTGTTTTTTGGGGGATTTTACTGGCTGATTTGTATCATTTTTTACAGTATGCAGTGTCGCAGCTAGGATCTAACGAGCCCCAGTGCAAAACAGTAATGGGCTCCCATTCAATAATTGCTTTCAGTGCATAAACAATGACTCTCTTTTGTTGTGTCTCAAACGTGCTGATGCTTTCAGTGCATGCCACTAGCGTTGGATTTGAACCTAAATGTCTAAATGATACTCCCTATTTAAAGCTAAATAAGATGAGTAGGACCGGATGAGATGTGGTACAAATACAAGGGACATACATAGACGCCAGGGCTGTGAGGTATATTGTTAAGAAACTGGATCTTTGGGCCTCAATTAAGACTTTAGCGGACCTGGTCACTATGAGTCTTTTGGTAGCATGTATCCCCAGTATGACCACCCACATGCCCCGTACCTCATCATAATTACACTGTGTCTGTGTAATTTTCCCAAATTACCAAAAAAAGGTAAATCTCACTGAAATTTAAAGAAGTCACCATGAGACTGTGATTCTTAAATTGATCAAATTAAACTGTGCTCTGAGAGTTTATGCTAAATGAAATGACTGGTAAAACTGAACTCTTGCACAATATATCTAGTCCATTCATTCATTCATTCATTCATTCATTATATTTATTTGCACAAGTAAGTCTAATTGAAACTATAACTTTTTAACTAATAAGACTCCAGTGTCACAATATTATAAAACTGTAAGTATTATAAAAAAGTTTTTTATAAATATTAGATTATAAAAATATAATAAAACACTTTTGTAATATTAACTTGCATCAGTACTAAAACTGAACTGTAAATACATTACAATTTAACATTCAACAAAGTACTATAATATACATGCCTTTGTAAACTGGTTGTTTAATGTTTAATTTTAATGAACGTTTTTTTCATGACATTAATGCTATATGTGGAATTCAGCAAAATACAAAACTAATTCACTAAAATTATAGCTGGAATACAGAATTCGAAGTGCAATCCAATTCTGTGACTGCAGTCTGTACAGTCAGCAATATAAAAGAAATCCATACTTGTCAGCTCCTCAGTATTCATGTTTAATTTAATCAAGCTAGATACATGCCCAGACATTTATGACAGAGTAAAAAAAAAAAAAGAACTTAGCTGAATTATATCAGTTCCAAGTCATGTAGCCTCAAATAGTAGTGTCATATTATCAAGAAGAAATATGTTTTTTACTTTTTCAGTCAGTTGGGTAAAGTGAACATATGGGTATCACGGATAGCCCTCCTTTCACTCAGCGGAATTTAATATCATCTGAGACAGACCCCAACTAAAGACCCCATAAAATATTTAATGGGGAAATTCCTAAACCCAGCAGGAGTGCTACCCCTATCAGATTCCATAGATAACAAGCACACTTTTTTCTTCTTTCCTTTTTTTTTTTACTTTAAAATAACATTGTTAAGTTCAGGACTGCTTAACTCTAGCCCTTTAGCAAAGGCTGGATATAAACTATGATTCAGGCGCAGAAAAACTTCTTCTTTTATGAGTTGTAACAATGTGGAAATGACATTGTTCATGCATTGTGGTGAGATATGATCGAAACTAGTTTTAAACAGGAGGCCAAATGTAATTATGCAAACGGTCTATCAAGCTGAATAAAAATCCAATCATGAAATAGGCCTAAGGTATGAAGACATGTTTTATGTAGTTGCTTCAGTGACAACAATTCCATCTGACTATGCAAACCTTTGCGATAGAACTCATTGCAATTACTTGTATGTGACAATACGGGAGGAAAAAAACAATGCAAGAATGGGAGGGGCAGGTGAAGTGTACATATGTAGGGGTCTGTCAGCATGGTGTGTCACATCAGATAGTTAAAGAAATTTAGCAAAGATTTTACCAGATACATAGCTTCTCTTGGCTTTTACATGACCAGGAGGTTTTGGGGCCCAATTTATCCCCCAAGTAAAAGTATCAATATTTCTAGCATTCATCCAGGTTTTTGTCTGTCCTGTGAATTGATTTGACTTTGTGTCTATTTTGGCCTTCCATGTGCACTCTCTCAGGTCTGCAGGACAACCCCTGGCTCTGCGACTGTAGACTGTCCGTTTTGCTGGACATCAGTAAGGCCCCAGAATCTTCTCTAGTTCTTCTTGATCGGTTTCTGACATGTATTGGCCCTCCTGACCTGGCTGGAGTTCCTTTCCAGAGCGTTAATCTGCCACGCTGCCGCCGACCCTCTGTGCTGACCTCTGCCACAAAAGTCACAACCCTGCTGGGGAGCAACGTCCTGCTGCGCTGCGATGCTAGAGGATACCCTACCCCTGCTCTCATCTGGATCAAATCAGCTAGGCCTAACCTCTATAACACAGGTCTTTGCCCACACACATGCTCGCTCTCTCTCTCTCTCTCTCTCTCTCTCTGTCTCTCATTCTCTCCCTCTATCACAGACACACACAAACACACACACACAGTTTCATTCCTAACTCACTGCATGTTTTATTATTTTCAGCCTGTTGCAAGCAGATTGAAAGTGTTGAAAACGAGAAACTACCAAGAAAACTGCCAAGTGGTGAGTAGTCATCATGTGACGATTAAAAACCGCTTAAGGAGAATTAATGATATATATGTTGGTTTCGTCTGATACCTTCATTGTTTTCATAGTTTGAAATGTTGTTTACATTGTGTAAATTTGCATTTCTTGATGAATTAAATAAAAAAAAGAATCCAAAAGTGATATTCAGGATAAACTCTTTATTTATAACAATAAAACGTTTTTATCCTCTCTCCTATAAAGCTGCAGCTGTAATTATAGTCATTTATAGCCTGAATTATAGACCCTAGCACTGTGTAATTTTAGGTCAGTTAAGTGACAAAAGATGCAAAGTGTCTCACAGGTATCTGACAGCTTTCATTCCTCTGTGTCCTCATTTATTCTGCGAGTGTCTTTTTGTGTCTCCTCTGTGTGCAGTTGTGCAGGAATCCCCTCGTAAAGGATTACGCTGGTCAGTGATCAGCCTGAATGGGATTTCGTACAAGGACGCTGGAGAGTACCGCTGCAGGGCTCAGAACATGGCTGGGACGTCCGAGGCCATCATCAGTTTGAATGTTGTTGGAGTTTTCAATGGAAATTCTGATTTTAAAAAAATACCCACACCAAAATCTTCTCCAAAGCTGCCCCCTTCTGAGAGGAAACCCACCCAAATACTCAAACTGACCCCCAACTTATTCCCTAAAAACGTCACTGGAGGCCTCCTCTCCCCTCCTAAGAGAATCCTTACTGCCCCTAAAGCCAGCAGGGACAAGATGAAGAGAGACAGGACTGGAAGGCCGAACCTGCCTCAAAGCTGATTATCCAAACCACACAGGCCAAGCAGCTCACATCCAATACCAATCAACTGCAACACAGCCAAAGCATGCTTCACCTTAAAAATCATCTGAATTATTTGATTGTTGTTCTCAAAATAAATCCCTGCTGAGGACAGTATTGTCTTTCTGAACACTGTGTATTTGCTGCTTCATTGATTTCACTTACATGGCATACGTTATCCTCCAGAGGGCATAATTTAGCCAGTCATAGCCAGTTTACAGGATTAAATGGAAATGATTATTATTCTTTCATAATTTACAAGTTATTTCGTTTTTTTTTTTATTATTCTTTCTGAACAAAATAAAACACTTTTTAAAAAATACAACATAACTTTTCTTCATTAGTAAACACACTGTTACCACTCAGTATGGAACCACTGATTACAGCTTCCATTTAAAAACAGACTGCCATAATTTACACACAGCATTAAAAGAGTTAAATGAACCTTTTTTTTTTACTCCAAATCTCAAATATTATGGTTTGGCAGACTTACAATTAAATAATGTTACAAATTTGGTGAATGTAGCATTAAGAGTCCCGCCCAACGAGCGTAGGGTGCTTAGCTATTTCTTTGTCCAGAGACACAATATTTCACACTCCTATATGAAAGGGCATACATGCAAAAAAACTTAAATTCTTAGCAGCATTTAAAGTGGCTCACCACAGCAAAACACACAGTGTGAACCGTATGATTTTTTTCCCTTCTGCATTTAACCCATTCACAAAGTGAAGCAGGGGACTACCAGCAATGCAGTGCCTCGGGAGCAGCACATGGACGGTACCTTGCTCAAGGGTACCTCAGTCGTGGGATTTGAACCCACAGCCTTCTAACTGCAGGGGCAACTCCCTAACCACTAGACCAGCAGGTGCCCCAAATAATTACTCTGCAAGCATTTGAGGTCCTTGGCAGAGCTATTCTCATGCCACACAGCAATGCAGCTGAGAACTGTAGAAGCTGCTGAGAATCCTCTGTGACATACTGAATTTCTCCATTCTGTTTGAAAAGTTATGCCACTTTATCACCAGCTTGGTGATGTTACATGTCCAGGTGAGATCACTGATGTGGACACCCAGGAATTTAAAGTAACTGATCCTATGCACCTCGAACTCACAGACCGTCAGAGGATGATGAGGTGTTCTCACCTTCCTAAAGTCGATTATCCATTATCTATTGCCACCTCTTCCCTGTAGGATGTTCCATCATTCAGAGTGATCAGACCAATGACTGTGTTGTTGTCAGGAAATTTTTATCACAGTGTTGTCCTTGTGTTAGGTGACACAGTTGTAGGTGAGTAGTGTGTCTTCTTTGTTCATCATCACACCGTTTGAAGTTAGATCTACAGCTTGTCTCGACCACAGTCCGGAGAGGTTATCTGGGCGGATCTTCATTTATTTCAGGACTTTGTGTACATGAAACAGGCAGTGGGTGTTCTTGCATGTTCAGAGTGTGTGAGAGCCTTCTTTGTGTTGCCCTACTTCTTTGAGTTCTTAAAGCAAGAATAGGATTTATTTAGCTGTTCTGATAGGGAGATGGTGGTGTTGGTTGTTTCATCTTTATGGCCCATGATGCACTTGTCATCTGTAGTACCCCTCCAGCCTCCGTTTATATTGCTGTTTTGTCTCTCTGATTGCTTTTTTCATAGTTTGCAAACTGTTCGTCTCTTGCTAATGTTCAATGTATTTCCGAACTGTGTCTTGACTTATGAGTCGGTGTATGTGAGAGGAATACAACTATTATACTTACAAGCCTGACTGCTGCGGTGCAGTAAATGTTCAGACTTGGACAATTAAAGAGTGACTCCAGCTAGTTCATGATTGCTCAGTATTTACTGGTCTCTGTCTGTTTGGACATTTTTTTTGCCGTGTCAGATCCCAGAGAGTAAAGGTGAGAACGTTATTGCACTTCTGAGGTGCTTATCTCTTCTACACATCTAATGCCTGCTGTTAAGATCCGATGATCGATTTCAACATGTAGTTATGGACAACAATAATCATAAATAATCATCTTGCATTGTAAATGTGTGTATTCATTTACGAAGATGAAAGACAAATCTGATGAGCTAGGTTTACAACTTGCTCACATTAGTATGTGTATTTTTATTTGTTCTATGCCGTATGGTGTCGAATTCACTTTTGACGAGTATCGAATTGTCTTCCTTCACGTTTTCGTTGGAAACACTGTAACTGTCCCTCAACTTTAAATATTTGAGGTGTTGGCTTTGTAACAGATATTTTTTTTTTTTCATCTTGCTTTTTTGTGTTCATTTATTATGAAAATAATTAAACTGAATGATTAAACTGATTGATTAATCTTTGGAATGGATACATTCTCTTTCTTCTTCTTCTTCTTCTTCTTCTTCTTCTTCTTCTTCTTCTTCTTATAATTTTTAGTGTATTTTTATTACTAGTGTTATAAGACCTTTATGTTAGACCATTAAAGTCTATGTTTCTGGTTCCTATGTTTTGGTTAAACCTGTGTTAAAAAGTGATTCTATGTTTTGTAAGTTAGACAGGCGGCAATTGACAGGAATTAAGATAAAGAGATAATGACGGAGTCTTCCAGAGATTACTATTTACACGAGGGCCTAACAATATGGTTATAATTAAGCGGTTTGTCCAGACATACATCTTTATTTGCCCATTCAAAACATATGATATTTTATTTATAATTCTAATGTCCATTACATGTCTAGACATGAACACCCTGGGAATTTGAGGATTTTAGCTGCAGTACAAAGGTCTGCTGTGGTAATCCCAGTGGTTACATACTAAAGGAGTGAAGAGAGAAGCTCAAGAGAGTGTAGCCATTTCGCCACTCCCCTCCCTAAGCCCCCTCCTCTCATTCACTTTCTTCTCCACTCTTTCCCGCTCTGCTGTCTCTTGTCTCTCTTATCCTTTCTTTTTTCTTATCCTTCTCTTTCTCTCCCTCTCCCTCTGAAATCTGCCTTGTGATCAGTCTTCTCGATTGCTGATTAACCTGCGTAGGTGACTGATGATTAACAGGATGAGGGTATGAATTCTGGGGCTCCTGCGAGTGAATGCCACTGCTGTTAGACAAATCTTCAGATTAGCTTCAGACAGTTTATCCCTGTATTTGGACTGCATTTAACTTCTGGTTGTAAATACTTAGATTTTATTTTTATTGTAAATTTGTCTTTTTGGAACCTCTGTAAAGATATGCTGTAATTTGCATGAGGCAGCTCTGATATAGGCAGTCTTTCTCTGTCGGGAGTAAGGAAGTTGGCAGGAGAGGGGTGTTTAACATCAAGTGGAGAGTGTGAGGCTGTACAGCTGTATAGGAAAGCAGAGTGTGTGTGTGTGTGTGTGTGTGTGTGTGTGTGTGTGTGTGTGTGTGTGTGTGTGTATGTGATTAACTAACTTCTGACCACTGACCATGGAAAGTTTCGACCTGGAGAAGAAAGAAAAGCGCTATTGTATCCGGGGAAAACATGTTTCTATCATCTGCGTGGTTGTCATAGTGACTGGTGTTGCAGTGGGGCTTGGGGTGGGATTGAGCCAGAAAACCTCCTCTCCAGATGAGGAGACCAAGCCTACCCCAACATCCACCACTACCACCACTACTGTCGCCCCAACATCCATCACCACTACTGTCGCCCAAACGACCACCCCAGTTCCAGACAGGGGTCCCTGCAAGCCCTCTGACAACACCAATGGTGACTGGACCAACTTTCGCCTACCTGACCACATCGTACCGTTCCACTATGAGCTGCACATGGAGCCTGACCTGAACACGGACATCTACATCGGAAGTGTGTCCATTCATCTGAAACTGACTCAGCCCAGCACTCACCTGTGGCTACACATCCGAGAAACCTTTGTCACAGCGGTGCCCACCCTGCAGCTCAGCAGCTCAGATGGAAGCAGCACTCTTGGAGTGAAGGAATGTTTTGAATACACTCCGCAGGAGTACGTGGTGGTAGAGGCTACGGAGCAACTGAAGGCCACAAGTGCCAATGAACACTACATCCTCACGCTACACTTCCAGGGATGGCTTAATGGCTCTCTGGTTGGCTTCTATGCAACAACCTACCAGGAGGGTGGTGAGATCAGGTCAGTACTTTTTCAATTTCATAAGCAAAATGAGGCAAATGTTTAAGCAATAAAATTGGAGGGGCCAGCTCTTCAAGTGTTGACCCTATCACCGGGAGATTGTGAGTTTGATCCCGGAGATGCCATTTATGTCCAAGAGTCAGTAAGCTTTCTTCTCTCTGGGTGGATAGAATGGCTTTCCCTCTGCTCCATTCACGCAGCATGATGCTAGACAGCATGGTTGTCTGCTTTCTGACATTACTGACTTAGAAGTTAGCATGTTAAGCTGTCGAATGATGTTGCATTAGCAGAAGTTCAAAACCCTGTGGTAGCAGCAATTTTGCACGTGTTAGCCTTCACCCAGTTGCATGAGTCCTAGCTAGGGGTGAAACTGGAGGCGATTAAAAAAACACTAAGGGGTCAAATATTTTGTCGGTGAATTAACTACTTTATTAATGAATCTGTCAATAGATGGTACTTTAAAAGATTTTTATGAATGAGACATTTGAGAGTGAACCTTTTCAAAGTACTCGACATAAAAAAAGGTCAGTTAAAGGTTCTTCATACAGCCTAGGCCAAGGACGTCTGGAGAACCTTGATGTTTAATCATGTAGCAGAAAAAAGTGAGCAAAAGTGATTTGTTCATCATCTGTACATCATCTGTTAAAAATATTACACTGACACAGTTTTGTTTTTTATATTTTATATATGTCCGACAGTAACTGTGTTGATGGCAAAATGTTGCATACATTTAAATCAAGCAAATTTAATGACATTTTTTCAGGGCACAATTTCAAATAACATTATTTTATGGTGCCCAAACCATTGCATATATATATGTTATCAGTATCCTAAATATTTGCAGCCTTTATACTCATTGCCATAAGTACATTTCCATGGCCAATTTAATCTTCTCAGAATGCTATGCTGTGTATTTGAGAGATTCTTCTTGATTAACAGTCTATGTAGTATGTGAACAATTGTATCAACACAGACAGCATTTCAGAGTGTCACAGAGATTTCCATATTCGGTGTAAATTCTGAACCTTTCCCTTATAGTCAGTCAGTATCTCATTATTATAGACTATAGAGACTCCATGAGCTTGCAAATTAAATTGCAGCAGCCCTCACTTTATCTTGCTGACTCTATGAAAAATCAGTTCTATTCCTCATCCTCCATCACAGTGTGTACCAGAAGTGAACATAAATCATCCTCTCCTAAAAATAGTTCAGGGATTTTATTGTATTCTCTTACGTAAGAGCATCACTGAATGTCAGGCAGGGGACCCGACGGGGGAAAAATCTGATCTACTGCATAGGGTAAACGTCTGCATTCCTGACAGGACCACTAGAGTGAAGAAGCAGAGATCATAACCAAGATCACAGAGAGGACCACACATGAAAGACTAAAGTCTAAGTCGCATTCTGTGGCTGCATGAGTTATAGGCTCCAAAGCAAATGCCCCAGATGGCAAACTGTTCCAGCCAATCTTTCCAGAATGGTGCGTTTAGGCCTAGATCAACATCGTCTTTTGCAATTCGTTAAATGTTACTCAAGGTTGAACCAGCTGAGGTTAAATTCTTGATACTGAGTTTTTATACCTTGAGCAACATCAAATTTGCAAAGGCACATGATAATGTGTTTGTTTAGTCAGGAGTCTGGTTGCTGGCAGAAGTGGCCTTTAATTATCTGATATAAGAACTGGTGAAAAATCCACCACAGTGTAAGAAAATACCGGACGCAGAGCTGAGATAAAATTTGTCAGGTTTTTAACCTTTCAGTAACAGACTTTTCAGTGCAGTGCAAACTTACAAATAAAGTGACAAATAAAGTGTCTCATTAGGCTTCAGTGATGGAAAATATAAGGAATCAGGACTCTTGTTATTTGCTGATTTGCAGTGTTACATGTCGTCACCTTGCTAAAATAATTGCCATTTTTTGGCAAAATGTTTGACTAAATCATCTCCTCATGGTGCTGGCCACCTATGGTAAAATTGCCTACACCATCAGGTTATATGATTCTACCACTTTAGGACAATAGCCTATGTCAAGAGTGTGACTTAGGCTGATTTATTATGCCTAAGTCAAAATAAAATGTGACTTTTAATAGTTTTTCAAGATCACTTCTTTGCTAATTTTCCACATTCATAGGCATCAGATAAGAACCCAGCAAAGAAGAGTTGATGGTTAGTTAGTTTGTCAGTGTTTTATTGTTGACACAAACATTACTGGGAACACATTACTTAAAGGTGTTTACATAAGAGTGACATGAGCCTGTCATAAACATGACATGATGTGTCATGAACATTAATGAAACTTTTTTAATG
>JBBJLS010000148.1:11929317-11952031 GCA_037577275.1 Bryconaethiops microstoma | reverse complement strand
TGTGTGTGTGTGTGTGTGTGTGTGTGTGTGTGTGTGTGTGTGTGTGTGTGTGTGTGTGTGTGTGTGTACATGTGTGTTCCATTCACTTTTCATACATTTTCAGGACCAACAAAATGCTCCTCACTTTGTAAAGCAATTTTTTTTTGTGTGATTTCAACATTCCATTTCTTTGTTTCATTTGTATGCAAATGCATTGGCATCCATGGTAAAATGAACAGTTGGTAAAGTTGCAGAACAATGCCATGTTTAAGTCTTTTCTCTGTAGAAGATGTGTACTTATTTTCATGTAGAATTTCAGCAAAATGTCATTAAACACTTTTCATTTTTATTACCCTAATAAAGGTGTACAATAATTACCCTAATAAAACATACAAGTGATATTTAGTGTAAACCACTACAGATTATGATTAATATGTTTGGTATGTCATTTTTCATATATATGTATGTGTCTGTGTGTGTGTGTGTGTGTGTGTGTGTGTGTGCGTTTGGGGGGTGGAGGGTACATGACTCTATGAGTACATAACTTGATCCATTCATCTTCTCTTTTCATAAAACTAATCGAGCTGTCTATCTGATAAACACAGTAACATTTCTTTCTATATACACCTCTTCATTCCAACAGAACACAGCGAATGTTGCTGGTGGGAAGATAAAAACCTCCTTTTTGAACTCAGTCAAGATGAGCACCTACTTAGTATGTTTTGCAATTCACCGGTTTCATTTTGAGGAGCGAATCTCTGCAAGAGGAGTACCAGTAAGCACATTCTTTTCTCGAAGCATTTGTGCAAGTGCATGAGTCTACAACATACAAGAGCAGAAGCCTCCACACAAGATCTGGGGCTCAACTGAGGTTCTCTTTATTTTCTCTTCTCATCCTGCAGCTGAGGATATATGCCCAGCCTTCACAAATACACACTGCTGTATACGCTGCAAATGTCACTAAGATCATCTTTGACTATTTTGAAGAGTACTTTGACATGGAGTACTCCATACCAAAGCTTGGTACGTGTGTTACACCATGTTTCCTCCACTGGCTTTCTCTGAGTCATCGAAGCCCACTTTCATTTGTATACATTATGTAGATCCCCTCATTTTAGCCATGATTTTCTGAGCAAATACTTGGAAGCACTATCAAATGTAATCCATCGTCACTGAATGTCATTAAAGCTAACCCACGAGCCATGTCATTTCCCTTTGTAGATCAGATAGCGATCCCAGACTTTGGAACAGGAGCCATGGAGAACTGGGGGCTGGTCACTTACAGAGAAACCAACCTGCTGTATGACGAGTCGGAGTCTTCCTCATACAACAAGCAACGTGTAGCCAGTGTCATCTCTCATGAACTCGTGCACCAGGTTAGTAACTAGAGTCCAGAGCTTTAGCATTACATCTGATACTACAACTAAAACTAGTTTTTGAATAACTACTGTTAAAGAACAATATAATTTGTGGCCTGTATGTTGCACAACGCATCATTTGTTGGATCTGCAATCTATGCATAAAAAAGTCTACACTCTACTGAAAATGTGTCTTATTTTATAGGAATTACATAATATACCACAACTGCATGTTCATTCATCTTCACATTTAATGAGCCGATCACACAGAGACACCTCATATAATGATGGCTAACTCTCAGTTACTCATCAAACCATGAGCACTATCTCTAGTTTTATGACCATTTTATCACACTGCCATTCTGAGAAAGACAGATTATACATTGTTTATGTACAGGTCCAAGGTTGTCGATTACAGATGGTGTCCATAAAACAGGATATTTTATGGACACCATCTTTTCACATGATATAATTCTATACAAAGACACTAAAGGGAGAATTTGCGTGGATGAAATTACTATTATGTCGATGTCCAATAACATCCATGTATGTCCATTTGAGGTTTTTTTCTGCGACATTTGAATAAAGGAGCCAACCTTTACAATCTTTGTGATGAAACAGCCTAACGATACACTCCAAAATGTGGAATAAAAATGCTTCACATTAACCTAAATGCAACATAAAGAATGTTTCAGCTTTCTGAAGATACTTGGTATTTTTTTGACAGAGATTATTTGAAAGCAGGTCATTGCCAGGTCATCTCTTCATAATATGTTTTACTTGCAGTGGTTTGGGAATATTGTCACAATGGACTGGTGGGATGACCTGTGGCTGAATGAGGGATTTGCCAGCTTCTTTGAGTATGTTGGAGTGGAGCAGGCAGAACCTGATTGGGGAATGGTGGGTAAATCAGTAAATCATTCATCTGTATCTAATGGAATGTGGTAATTAGAGGTATAAAAGTAAGTTAGCCTTTCTAAGTTGATAGCATTCTTTAATGATAGTAAGCGCTATACGGATCATAGTAGGTGCAATTTGGTACTTCATTGTATATACATATGTCTAAACCAATGCTTTATGTTTGTCCTTTGTATATCAAATGCTCGGCTGTCTGTTGTTTCTTTTGTATTTCATTCGAGGTTGTGGCATCTACTTCAGTTTAATGCCTTATTTTTTTCTGATTAGCGTGACATCATGCTCCTCGATGATGTATTTCCCGTCATGGTTGATGACGCCCTCCTCTCTTCTCACCCCATCATTGTGGATGTGTCTACCCCAGCTGAGATCACGTCTGTGTTTGATGCCATCTCATACAGCAAGGTGGGCTAGAACCACAATCTCTTTGTCCTTGGAGCCGAACAATATTTCTAAGTGTTTTTTCACTCTTTCACTATTGAGGATTCGTAGTATGCATATACTTTTTCTTATGATTAATCAGACATGTTGACTCTTCTGGCCTGCTTCTGCCAGGGAAAAAAAATCTTGAGTGATAAATGGACCTGTAGGATAATGCGACCTACAAAGTGTCCCCCTTGTCAGCTTGTTGTCTCTGTACTTTTAGGGAGCATCTATTTTGAGGATGTTGGAGAGTTGGATCGGACGAGACATGTTTAGAGATGGGTGTCGGGTGAGACATTTTGTTACAACTGACATTACTATATCAGAGTTTTAGCTGTAATCTAAATGTGATCTAGTTTTTTTTATTAACGCCTGTGACTCCACAATGTTATAGCATTGCAATTTTTGCTATTTTGCACAGAAATATCTGAAAGACTTCACCTTCCAGAACGCCAAGACATCAGATTTTTGGACAGCCCAAGCTGAGGTACAACTGTCTTTCACTTATAAAACTGCAAAAACCTAATGTTGTCAGATTCGTACAAGATGATATCATTCAAAATGTGCCTGTTTGTAATTCACACCAGCATGTTGCTAGTACCATGTGCTCTGGATTGTTACTAGGTGAGTCGGGCACCTGTGGCAGAGGTCATGGACACATGGACCAAACAAATGGGCTATCCGGTGCTCAACTATATCAGCACAGACACCGAGGCTAAACTCACCCAGGAGCGGTTTCTTCTGGACCCTAATGCTGACGCCAACCAGCCCACCAACCCCCTGGGGTAAGCCTGCTGCACTGACCCAGTGTAATATGTTTGTTTTTCCTGAATACAGATAACCTAAAACAGTGTCGTGTGCAAATGAACTCTCGGAGTCTGACCACTCACAGTGTTTTACTGTATTCTGGTATACTGTTCGCAGGCACTTCTGTGGGTGTTTTAATAAAACTAAATATTCATGTAATCCAAAACGATGAAAGCCATTTAACCATATCACATATTAATTCACCAGTGCCTTTTTAATCATTTGTTTCAATTGCAGTGTGAAGCAAAAGAATCACAGTATGATTAAAAATGCACTAGTTAAGGTTTATTGATTGCAGTAAAGTAAGTGAATAAAATAACATCTTTCTGGGCATTTAGTAGAAAATACTGTTTTTTTGCTCAGTGTGACATGTTGGGGGGGAAATCAGCATAAGATATGGCCTGTGCAAAGGTTATGGAACACATTTGAGATTTTTTTAAAGCAAATAAATAGAAAACATTTAAATTGTGTATCTGAGGGTATTCTTTATAGAGGACGTGAATTTTGTCTTTGAAAATCAACAAAGCATGTCATTTGACCAGGAGTGTTTTTGTATGATTTTATATTGTCTATATCATGCAGGCCTATGCGGCATTTTGGTCCTCTATAGCTGCCTCACCAACTAGAGCTGTCAGAATGATTTCACTGCCTCAAGTTAAACTAGCTCTTTTGTTCTCCCAGCTACAAATGGAACATTCCTGTGGAGTGGTACTCACTGACCTCCTCCAAGAACAGCACCATAATGTTTGATAAAACACACCCAGGTAAGTGACGTAGTCAGTCTGAATACAATTGGTTACCTAGTCCACCAAGTCTAATGCTTTCCTCTTGCTTTTTTTCAGAGATAATTATTACAGACTATTCGCCGTCTACTGATGGGCTCGTCAAAGTGAACACAGAACACATGGGCTTTTACCGCGTCAATCACCCGAACAGCACGTGGAGCACCATCAGCCAGACGCTTCTAGCAGACCACCTGGTACTGTCTCATGGGTTTTTTTTTACACCATTCACTTAATGGTTTTGACTGTACATGTGCATCCTCCAAGTGTTTGAACTCAGTGACTCAGTGATTTTTCTTTTATTTTTCAGGTGTTCACTGCAGCAGATAGAAGTGGTTATATTGATGATGTATTTGCACTGGCAAGGTATATTCACTCTAAAACAAACAGATAGTACTGAAAAAGTAGAATTGCATTGATTTCCCTAGATTCCTGTGTATTTCTTTTGTAAAAAACTGTTACATCAACACAAATGTAAGTCAGTTAAAATGACTAAACTGTGTTGAATCAAACAGATATTCCAGACCTTGCTGTAAAGTGCCAGACCTTTTATGTCAAACCAATCTGATTAATCACTTTTCTTAATATACAACTCAATAGCTTGAACTTTGCAAAAATGTTGAATCTGAAAAGGAAAAGCAACAGTTTTAACAATTGTATTTCAACAGGGCTGATCTCGTGGATTATGGGATAGCACTCGACTTAACCAAATACCTGGCCAACGAGACAGGTTACATTGTGTGGTCCCGTGTCTCCTCCTCCATAGCTTATGTGAGGGACATGCTGGCAGCAGACCCCGAGATCTATCCCAAATTCCAGGTGATCCTTTTGGTCTGAGGCCACAATTCACTTTCTGTTGTATAGAGGAAATGATCAAGGAAATTCAACTGCACCAAAAAGCAATATATTAAAAATATTTATTGAGTTTCATTGACCCATTCACAGGAAGAAAAACTGCATTAGGAAAAATACAGATTTACAAACTCACAATAGACTTCACTTTGGGTTTGCAGATGTGTGCTAACCTAGTAAATATTAACATGTGATATCCTTCTGTGGTTCTCAAACTATTGCTCAGGACTCCATGGACAGTCTGCATTTTAGCTCCAAAACCAATTTGCAACAAATAGGAATAAACAGAACAAAACTGCGTGGGCTGCCTATGGGACCCTGAGCACCAGTTTGAGAACCACTGTTAGAATTAATGGGGTCCTAAGTGAGTTTTTTTCATGCACACATTAATGTTTTGCATCTGTTGTCCTGGCTGAAATAAATGAAGATTAACAGCACTAGCGTAACTAAACAAATACAATGGCATGTGCGTACAGATGATGTTGCTTAATGAGATTGCATTTCAGCGTACATGCAAGACACTAAACATCTCTTTATCATGTGCAGCAACTATTCCGTGACCATGTGCAGAAGATCTCCAGAAACCTGGGCTGGAATGATGTGGGCAGTCAAACAGAACGGTGTGTATTCTTTGGCAGACCTGTCCTTTAGAGTCAGCCAAGGTCACATTTCTACACTCTTGATTTTCATTAGTCTTGTAAAACTAAACAGACATATGTCCAAATATTAAATGCTGTGTGTGTGTGTGTGTGTGTGTGTGTGTGCGTGCGTGTGTGTGTGTGTGTGCATGAGTGTGTGTACTGTACCTAAATAGCAAATGTGTATTAACTTGTTTGTGTTTTCTGGATAGTCTGCTGAGGGAGACGGTTCTGGGCATTGCCTGCCAAATGGGTGATGAAGAGATTCTTAATGAGGCCTCTGACATTTTTAAACAGTGGATCAGTGGAACAATCAGGTATAGCAGGAGAATCAATCACAGACTCAGAAATGAATACACTTCACAAAGCACAATATAAACAGTGCAACATGTTATTATGCCTTAAAGGGCTCATATCATGGGAAAATAAATGTCCCTGCTTTTTTAATAAAAAAGTTTGATGTACTACATAAACATTGTTACAATTATCAAAGCATACTGTTCACTTCCAAGTTCATATTTTAAAAAGTAGCTACAGAAAAAAGTAGCCTGTTTTGAATCAATTGTTTCTGTGATGTCATTAGATTTGACTTATTTTCATCCACCTATTTACCCGGCATGCTGAAGTGTATGAGTCTTAAAGGAACAGTAAACAAAACAGCTTGTTGTTCAGAGATAAGGAAAGGTTTGAAAATGGTCATGTAAAAGCGTGTTACGATCATTTTTTTGTTCATAAAAGCACACAAAAGTGGACCTCAGAGAAACATGTAAGATATGGGTCCTTTAAGCCTTGGAAATCACAGTCATCACAGGAATGAACAAAAGTGTTAATATGATATGAAATATTTCTTACTCATAGTTCACTGAAGCAAACTCTGTAGAAAGTGAAGATTCTAAACTTTCTTCAACACATTTGTGCCCATAAGCAGCTCATTACTTTATAAATAAATAAAATGTATTGTTATGCTCACAAAAACATTTATTACATTTTGGTAATAGATTTTCTTACACAAAAAGTGTAGACAACAACCTGTCAACAGTGAAGTGTAAATGTCATTAATTGTGTAACAATGAAATTAGGCATTTTAGCGTGTAAATACATTTAAACAGAGTAACAAAACAATGATACTTGCTGTAGATAGTTTGTATGTGGGTCCAAGCTTTAGCTCCTAACTCTCATAACCACATAATTTACATATTCATTCCATAGTGCATATTAAATCATTCTGAGTAAGTGTGGAATAATAAATCTTAAGATTAATGACTGAACAGTAAGCCTGAGGCTCAAGGAGACCATCAAGAAGAATGGGTGTATTCAGTGTAGATTTTCTGTGAGTGCAGCAGTGTACCGGTGAACCTGAGGCTGCTGGTGTATCGATACGGCATGAAGAATGCAGGAACTGCTGAGAGCTGGGAGATTATGTTCCAGAGGTACCGCAGCGCCACACTTGCACAGGAAAAAGACAAACTCCTGTATGGCCTGGCCTCCATAGAAGATGTCTCACTGCTCAGCAGGTAAAAAAGGTCACTTCTTAGAATATGTGATCAGTGTAATATAAATTGCATAAGATTTTTTACTGAGGTTACTGAGACTGCAATAAAATTCAATGAGGATAAGACAATAATTCCACCAAATGGTTTATAAAGTTTTCCCAGATGATCTGCACTTTACTGGAATATACACTGATAAGGTTACAGTGGCCAAACTATAGCTTCGTATCAAAGCACTGAAAACGTAGATTAGCCTTGAAACATTATCAGCATAGATAATGTCTATTTTCCAACAGGCTGCTGGAGGCGGTTAAGGACGAAAACATAATAAGGAGTCAAGACGTATTTACCCTCATCCGATACGTCTCCCTGAACAAGTACGGAGAAAGCATGGCTTGGGATTGGGTCACACTCAACTGGAACTACCTTGTCAACAGGTGAGTAGGCCAGATAACTCTCACATGCTGAATTTCCTTTTTTTGCAGAGTTTATGCCAGACAGAAGTGGGTAGAGGAGCTGAAATCCATGCTTCAGTTTTACTTTACTGAAATAATGACTTGAGCAGAACGTATTGCTCAAGAAAGTACTTTAGCAAAGAAACAATTTGAATAGAAGCACAAAATATTGGTTAATAAACTCAAGGATTCTTTGTAGAAGTGCAGTGAATTTCCTTAGTACCTCCAGCATAGGAACTGTTGTTTTTTGGGGTCTATTATTCTCGTTTTGGTCTGAAGTAAAATGTTAAATCTCACTACTGAGAGGCGTGAGCAATCCCAAAGCAGTCCAGGTCAAATGAGACAGAAAACGTGTTGGGAACTCAGTATAAAGACTAAAATGGGAGTAAAAAGTTTATTACTCACAAAAATATAAAAATAATAGAAGTATTATATTCATAGCCAGAAAAGTTTAAATCCATTAAAACTTTACTGAAGTATTGATAGCTAGGTACCACCCGCCTCACAGTTAATAAATTAGGTGTATACTCCATCATGTTAACACAGCATTCAAAGAGCAGATAAAGTGGCCAATAAACTAGATGTATGCAGTGTTATTTTATGGACTGCTTATCTTATCTGTGTGACACTATGTTCCAGATTCACTATCACAGACAGGAACCTGGGCCGTGTGCTCACCAGAATCAGTACTTCATACAACACGGACCTGCAGCTGTGGAAGGTAATCAACACAGGCCGGAGTATCTCATAGTACGAGACAGAGAGGACAAATAGAACACAATCACAGTCACATGTTTATGTGAAAACCAGCTGTTTAATGGAATGTAAAGTATACAGCTCTATTTTGTGTCTAAAACGTGCAGTATGTGGAAAAATGGAGTAAAGGCTTGGGACGTCCCAGCGGCTCAGAAAGTGACTGTTTCGCTATCTAGCTGTTGTCTGCGTTTGCTTTGCCAGGTCATGGCCTTGATGTCGGTTAATAAACTCTCTCTGCCTCTTTTCAGATGGAACACTTCTTTGCCCTGAACCCCAATGCTGGAGCGGGAGAGACGCCCAGAAAGCAAGCTTTAGAGACAGTGAAAAACAATATTGAGTGGGTGAAGCGCAACAAAAAAGAGATCGAGCTCTGGCTAGGGAGCCACGTGCCTTAAACTCATCTACAAGGACATGCTTCATCAAAACACTCCCTCCATCTCTTCTCTTCTAATACATGATTCTATTTTTTTCTCCTCAGCATTTATCTTAATGTGAAAAAATCCTGTATTAAATTATGGAAATGAACTGTACATTTGTTTCTTTACATTTAAAATGCTGAACCGTTTTAAAATGTTTAGGGTTAAATGATTACATGTTAAGATGGCTGTCATTGTCATTGCTCCATCAGAGTGCATATCAGTGTTTATAAGTATCAATCTGCTGATAATGTGCAAAGCTGAAAAGAATGACACCACTACAATTTAAAAAACCCTACAGTATCTATATAGCTTTGTTTTACCTGCACTGTAAAAAAAATCACTGTACAATTTACTGAAGGGTCTAGCGGCTTGGTTGCCGCTCATTTCTTGTAAATATGTTCGACTGTAAGACATTTCACTGCATTAGGATAACAGTAATTACTGTAAACAAAGTATATGATGTATAGAGAATTATAGTTGATAATCAAAATTACATTGTATACGCGACATTACAGTTAATTATACTGTGAAAATCATGAAAATTTCTAGTACTTTGCGTTATAAACCTAGTTTAAATTTACAGCTGGCACTGTGCACATAGGCCCAACATCCAAAAGCCTCTCACGACCCAACGTGACATGGCTCCTCCTCTCATATAATGTCAAACGAATCTGTTTCATGAATATTATCACACTTTTGTATTATGCTAAGTATATTTGAACTGTACTTGTATATTACATCTCCTTTTCAATAAATTTGGAATATTTTGTGTTAATATTGTAGTACTCGAAACAGTTTCCTTTTTTTGTCAGTGTAATCTTAATTTATGTAGTAGACTGTTGGGAATGCATTTGTTTCCAGAGTTTGCATCTGGATACAAGAATATATTGTACTGTAAGCAAACAAATATATTCTTTGTATGACTATAAAACTGCATCAGTTGCTGACAGGGATGAACGCTAGAACTGAGAACAATCACTGTAGCGATAGACATTCAGTTATACATTGCAGTAAGCCAGTTTTGGCTATTTCTCTTTCATCACATTAAGATTAGATAAGATATAACAATGATTTGCAATCCTTCTAAGACTTTCTTAAACCAAAAACCATCAACTTGTTCACATGACATAACTTAATTTTCCAATAATTACACCACTGTATTATTAGTACAGTTTCAGGAATCATTGATGGTGCACCATAGGTCCAAACAACAGACTTAACGCCACAAACTCCAAACCAAGACTTTACTGGATCTGCTATACTTATAAATTAAGCATAACTTTAGTAGTTGCCAAGTTGGTCTGATGTTTAATAGCAGACAACAATGCTGGGGCATTTTAATTCAGAGTGAGAGTGCTTCACTGTTGTAATAATGTGGGAATGGAACAGCGTCCAGCGCTGAACAGGAGGGAGCTGTGTGTGAGTTTAATCATGGATTATCATCTATTGGTTGAGAGGCAGCTGAGAGGCAGTCATGGGGACTTGGTTGCTGATGGTGACTCGCTGACGGGTCTGGCATCGTAGCATTCCTATGATGGCTCTCCTGAATCTAAAACAAATCAGCCAAAGTTAGTGATTACAGACACAAAATGTGGCATCATAAGGTCATAATGTCCCATTATGTCCCTGAAGATTTTATATGAAAAGAGGGATTGACGTTACTTCTTGTTTGCGATGACATAGATGCAGGGGTTGTAGAAGGTGGAAGACTTTGCAAAGAGTGGAGCAATGATGGCCATTGGTGCAGGGATCTTTTTGGGATCACCGAATGATGCCCAGAGACACACGATGGAGTATGGAGACCAGGCCACCAGGAACATCACAATCATTACTATGGACATCTGCAGACCACAGACAGATACCACGATGCCAACAACAGCCACCAGCAGAATGAACACAAATACATTTGAAACCAAGCAGAATAGTCCTACTTGCCTTGGTTACATCCATCTGGTCTGACCAATCTATGTTGATGCTGTCCAGGCAGTTACTGGCCTTGTACCTCTTTATGGTGGCTGAAACGTTATAATAGCAATAAAACATGACAGACAGCGGTATAATGAAGTTAACAGAAATCACCGCCATAGTGTAGGAGATGAAAGACCTGAGGAGAACAGAGAAAAGACATTATTTATTTATTTATTTTCCCAAAGCTGAAATATGTATGGCATTTAAAGTTCACTTCTTTAGTTTTTGACTAACTACTAAGGAAATAAGGGTGGAGGTCAGTAGTAAGCTGAGCCTGTATGAGGAGGACTCACGCATCATTGTTTCTCCAGTCGATGGTGCAGGTGGCTCCAGTTGGATCAGGAGCGTATCCAGCCCATCCCACGATTGGCATGGAAGACCAGAACACCGCATTCAGCCATGCAGCCACAATCAGGAGTGTATACGAGCATGTGGTCATCTTTTGCCCTATTTATACATGAGGCACATTTACTAAAATACATTTCAAAAACTCTATTCAGCCACCAGTGTCTGTTCATACCTATGTCAGGTCTGCAGATGCTGATGTATCTGTCAATGGCAACCACAGTGAGCAGTCCAATACTGGCCATCCCAAAGAATATATTCAGAGCAGCATAGATCTACAAGAGAGGAGTCTGTCAATAGGTTAGCTGAACATTCAACTTATTAATGGATGCACAAGCTTTCTAATGCCTGAAGAACATTACTGAAAGATGTCTTGAAGGCAGTATTTCACTGTTTTTACCATCGTTACCACAAGTACATTAGTTTCATATTCAATGTTCTATGCTGACTCATTCCTCCACTCTCACAGACACAATTATGCACTCAGTTATGTATTCCACACTTCAGTCTGAAAGGGCTGCATAGAAGCCAGGGTGGCATGTACACTGTAATAATATTTTAACTTTAAAACGTTTCTGGGCTGCTTTGATATTTTTAGTTAATCGAACTTCTAATAGTAACAAGCAGAACAAAAATCTGTGTTTTACATCATTTTTATATAGTGTTTCTCAAATACACACAACAAACCTGGCAACCGGTGTAACCAAATTTCCAGCTGCCATGCAGGTCAGAGGCAGCAGACATGGGGTAGCCTATGCCTGCCACTCCAACATCAGTGAATGCCAGATTAATGATAATGGCATTAGTGGCATTACGCAACTCTTTGAACTTTACGAACATCATCAGCACCACAATGTTACTGGACAAACTGATCACACCTGCACACAGAGACAGAGAGTGAAGAAGTGTAAATCATTAGAGCACATACACACACACACACACACACACACACACACACACACACACACACACACACACACACACACCACAACAACACTCACAGCTCACCGAGCCCCCCTGCTGGTTTAGATTACGAATCCCTACTACAGTTTTATCTCTTGAGATTGTTACTTAAGATTAATCACTCATTAAGTGTTATAAATTACCCAGTATCTACTATTAATTATTTATAAAAGTGTTATAAATAATCAGTAACCACTATAAATCATTCCTTGAGTGATAAAAATGACAGTAATTACTAGAAATGATAAAATAACAACATAACTTATTCAGTACCTAGTAGACATTAACATCAAAGGTCCATATATTATTCAGTAATTACTTAAAATTATTCAAAAAATTGCAGAAATTATTCAATAATAGCTTGACATTATCCATAAAGTATTCAGTAACTAATAGACATTAGCCAAAGAAATACCATTTATTATTTATTATTACTATAAATTATCCATATTATACCATTTTTCAGTAACTATTAGACATTTACCATAGGTTACCATAAACTAGAAACTATAGGAAAAGGTCACTATACTATAAACATAAATTAGTTCCCAGAAATTAACTATACATCATTCTGTAACTACAATAAATTATTCATTCAATTCTATAAATTATTCAGCAATTAAAATGTATGTAAATTATATAGTTATGACGGTAAAATTGTGGGCTCAGATACAGAACATGAATTATCATAAACGTCTATTTAAATACAAAATGCAAGAGATACAGGTGCTCCATAAAATGTGGTAATTATGAGACTGTTTCTTAAAGTTTTGGGGATTTCTCACAAATAAATATTCTTTGTATTCTTGTATAGCAAACTTGTCAGCACATGCAACATAGGTGTAGCCTAAGAAATGCAGCACAACATACATACATACAAATCCTAAGTACACATACAAAAACATATACAGAAACAAAGTTACTCTTTACATGCAGCAATAAGGTATCCAGCGACGATGTTGTGTTCCGTTTGCGAGAAGGCACTTTTTCCACCAAAGCTAACAGCTTCAGATGAAGAATTTAGCTCTTCAGGTCCCATCTCCTTGTCACATATACCCTTATAAAACACACTGTTCAGATGTCAGTTCTGTCTCTCTGACATTTACTTCTTTGCAGCCTAAAAACACAGCATGCAGCTGCATGGAGCGATCCTGTGGTCAGTTCTGTGTCAGTCCCTGCTTCCAGCGCTTGGAAAGAGAGGGAGACAGAGCAGTGTGAAGAGTGAAAGTTTTGGGGTAAAGGCTGTGTGAATGTCGGTGGGGGCCACTGTGGTCAGTTAGGTGAAGTTGAGGGGAGGATTAGGCTTTGCCTGGTTAGAGAAAACTAAAGAGCTCATTGTTTCGGGCCTAATCCTCACATGAAGGCTTTTCATTCTTAGCATCAGGCCTGCATACTAAGAAAGACACAGAATGCCACAAAAAACAATATCGCTGGGCAAAATGACAAACACAAACTCAATATGAGAAGATAAAGAACTCACCAAACCAGCCGCACTTAAATTCAACAGACAAGTTTGGGATAAAGTCTAGGACCATCCACCACCTGCTGTCACTAATAAGCCTAATATAATTTAACTGGAAACACAATTTAAGTACCACTAGTCTGTTCTTCAGGTGAATTAACCCCCTTCTTGAGATCTTTTGGCACTAAAGTGGTAGCGATAGCGTGAGAAAATAGATGAGGCTTAAAGTATTTTGGTTTTTTATTTATTTAAATTGCTTAATGTAGATACCGTAAAGTTACAAAGCATACAACTAAAAAAAATCATAATACAAAGTTAATTTACACATATTAATTATAAGGCTTGCACTCCTATCAGTTATACACAATTTCCACGTAGTATGTCAAAGTTGTGGTGCAAAAAAAACCAAAAAACTGTTTTAGGACATAAAACAATATGAATGACATTAGAGGACCTCAGGAGAAACAATACAAAAGAAGTCTGAGCATCTCTCTCTTTCTCTGTATACACATAAGCGTCCGTCTTTTCTTTATACCCCTAAAGACACCACATATACAATCTCACACTGACACTAACCAGCCTACAAATCAATATTAAGCGCTGTAATGCTCTGTAAAGTGGTTTAACTGTAATAATTTTAGTAACAAATCAGTCGGTTTATTTCGGAGCCTCACAGACCACTAGAGGGACATCTCCACTGACGGGGGACGGAAGTGACCTACAGGAAAGTGTGTGTTTTGTGTCATGTGATAAACACAGCCACAGAGAGACGGAGCCTGTTAAAACGGTGTAAACAAAGGTAACAGCTCTCATTTCTTCACTTTTTATTGTACTAAAATATATCCAAACGTGCAGCAGTATGATACCAGCGCATGTAGCTCAAATTCAGCTGTTTGGCGAAGTCTTTTCTGAAGTAAAGTTAGGTGTCTTGCTGACTTACAGACAGATATGCCTGGAGACCTTCAGTATTCACTTATTTCACATTCATTTCGTGATTTTCTTTTAAACTCTTTGTACTTTCTGTTACAGAGAGCAGCTCGAGTAGGCTACTCGTAGCCAATATCTCTACAACATGGCAGATGTGAGTGTTGTAAGTTGGTTCCTTATTTGAAATGTCTTACTTTTCTCTGCAGTACAAGTTTTCCATATGTGTAACATGTCTGATTCTCTGATTGCAGGATTTAAAGAGATACCTATACAAACAGTTACCAACGTAAGTAGTTCGCCTTTGTACGACTTGAAAGCGCTAACTGAGACCAAACGTTGAGAGTACAGTGTTAGCATACACTCTATGGACAAAAGTATTGGGACACATCTGGTTTTCAGGCTTAGGCCTAGGTCCCTTAATTTCAGTAAAAGGCTTTAATCTTTATGCTTTAGTGTACCGAGATATTTTGGACAACACTATGCTTCCAACTTTGTGGACACAGTGTTTGGTGAAGGCCCATTTGTACTCCAGCATGACTGTAAGGTCCATAATGTCATGGTTGGATGAGTTTGTTGTGTGGAGGAACTTGACTGGTCCGCACAGAGCCCTGACCTCAACCCCATCCAACACCTTTGGGACGAAATGGAACAGAGATTGCGAGCCAGACCTTCTCGTCCAACATCAGTGCCTGACCCAATAAATGCTCTACAGAATGATTGGGCACAAATTTCCCACAGAAACACACTGAAAATCTTGTGGAAAGCCTTTCCAGAAGAGTGGAAGCTATGAAGGGGGGGGACCAACTCCGTATTAAAGTCCATGTATTTGAAAGCAATGTAATTAAAGTTTCCGTTGGTGCTATGGTCAGGTGTCCCAGTTCTTTTGTCCATATAGCGTATATGTTGTAGTAACATACTCCTTTATAATGTGTTCAGTCATGATTTTCATCTTGATTGTGTCATCAGGGTTGAAGGTCTCCACGCGATAGTAGTAACAGACAGAGATGGCGTTCCTGTAGTCAAAGGTAATCGGATAATTCTTGTGGTTTTAAGGTAGTCAAAGTTATTAGAGGTCAAAAATTGTACTACTTGTAATGCATCTTTGATGTCGTTGTTACATGAAGTTGCCAATGACAATGCTCCAGAGTGCGCTCTGCGGCCAGGCTTTCTCTCCACCTTTGCCCTGGCCACAGATCAAGGCAGCAAATTGGGACTGTCTAAAAACAAGAGCATCATCTGCTACTACAACACATATCAGGTAATTAGTGCCACAAAAGTTTTGTACACTTGAAATTATTTTTTTTATTAAGGTTATTAAGTTGTTGAATGGTGTTTTTATGTTATTCTTGTCAGATTGTGCAGTTTAATCGATTACCCTTAGTGATCAGCTTCATTGCAAGCAGTAGTGCCAACACAGGTAAGATTCTGCCAAAGTAGTGACTTAGTGACAAAGTTGACAGGACTTAATTTGGCAAAATAAAACTGCTTTGACATGACTTGCGACTTGAATGTAGCATCATGATTTAAAGAAGTTCAAAATGTTTTAACAAAGACTTCTTGGTATTAAGTTCCTTATTTTATATATTTTGTTACTTTTTGTGCCTCACACATGATCACCATACATAAAATACACAGTACAGCCATATCACAAAGAAAAATGTTTTCTTTGTGTTACCGCACACTGATAATTGCCTCAGGCGGCCAGTATTAGTTACTTACACATTTCTGCAACTGTTATTTGTAGGTTTGATCATCAGTTTGGAGAAGGAGCTTGTTCCGCTGATTGAGGAATTGCGGCAGGTTGTAGAGGTCGCATAGGACTCAACTTTACTACAACTACTACAACATCTCACACACACCTGCATAGACCCATGAGAGCCACACACATGCACCTTGGACATTGCTACAATTCTTTCTTGTGTTGACACATACACACACTGGTATGATGTTGACTGTGAAGTTGGATTTCATGTTGGTTTCTCTTGATGCTGTATGTTTCTCTTATGAATGTAACCCCTTCTGTTTCTGTTGTTGTTCTTCTAATTAATAAATTTGTGTAAGACTTTGGTGTACGAAAATATCCCATTTATTGAAAATTTACATTTTTACAGAAGTACATCTTTCACACAATGACAACAGATCCTGTTTTCTTCATTCTTATTTGGTAAGCCAACTATAGATTCTATGTCAGTCTGCAGACACCAAGGACATGTTTCACATACCAAACATAACACTTTCAGTATCACATAACCTATCACGGTTAACTCATTGCATGATGATGGTTCACAACTTTCTCTATTAATCCAGGTTTAGATTCTTAGGCTATTAGCAATTCTCCTGTGTGTGTACTTGAAAGTGTGATGTGTATGACTAACAGCCATTCATATGGTGCATGAGCACCTTTTTATTTATATAAGGTAAGGTAGAGGCAGAAATAATACTTTAATGTAAATGTTAATATGTGGAAATGAAAGAATTTGTAACGGTTAAAACCACTGCAACCATGTTGCTGATTAATTGTAGTAATTGCTGTATAGTTTTATTTTAAAATAATTCTCATGATGGACGCTACAGATGTCACAAGGGAAAAAAGGGCAAACTGGAAAAAGACTTGACAGGAGCACCTCTGTTAGAAGGCTGGCTCCGACTGATCAAAGAGCCATCTATGAACTGAAATCCTGAACTTAAACTGCCAAAGGGGATGTAGCTTGGTAAAAAATGATCCACTGTCTTGAGACAGAAAATCAAAGATTAGATTGATCAAAGTCTAAAAGTTAGCTGGAAATCCTGCTAAGTGAGGCAGGCTCTGGAAACTTCACTAAGTGCCTTCATATACAACCTCTCCTATAAAAGGAAATAAAAACCCAGCCAAATAGAAATGTTTTGTTTAGAAAAACACATGCACCTGTCTTGTTCTTGGCTCCCTCTTCCACGTTACCTGATTTTTTTTCTCTGTCAGATTAGATAACACTTAGTAATAATCTACTTCACTATGGTAGGGAAACAGTGCTGGAAGTGGACAAAATAAGAGAAACACTTCAAGATTACCAAGTTCCTAATAAGAACAACTTTGTGGCACTAACTGTGTGTAATGGAATATTAAGTCATAAAGCCAGCAGTTATTTTAGGAATAAAGGAAGTAGAAAGAAGGAAGTTCCACTGTGTGTGCTAGAACATTCCATACAGGTGTAATCATGTACATCAGTTTGAAGATGCTGTATACACAGTTTGTAATCATTACTCAATAGGTTTAACAGCATGAGGGCAAAAAAGGGCAATAACACCTTCAAATATAGGAACATCATAAGGAATAGAGGGCTATAACATGCACCTGATCCTCATATTACCTGGCTGGACAGGCAGAACCTCTGTCCAGCCTACTGACTCTGGAGCCATCACCATGATAAACACCTGGCAACCAACACTGTGGTCATCCTTTGGCTTTCCATACACTGTCTGGCCAGGTAAAATGAGGACCAGGTGCATGTTATAGTGTACAGTGCCTTGATGTTCCTATATTTAAAGGTGATATTGCTTGGTCAGACAGGCACAACACTAATCCAACCCACTGACTCCTTTGGCTTCCACACACAAAGACATGCAATAAGAAAGAAGGTAAAAGTGGTCAAATCTGTTTTGTAGTGTTTACTGTGATTGTCTTTGCAACTGAACCCCCTGTAATTTGGTACATATGTGGCCTTGTTGCTTCGTAGGTATCTTTATAGCTGCCTTTGTTATGGATTCTAATTTTAAGTCCTTGTTGTTTCTGTTATTTTGTGCACACCTGTGTGCCATCCGTGTAACAGTGTGTTAGATGTTTCCACAGGGAATAGAAAACTGTACTAAATCAGTCACCGTGATGAATTGTCCTCACAACCACTCTGTGAGATATGTAACGTCTTCAGAGGCAGTCAGCTCAACAGAAGGTCATGACCGTACTCCACTGAAGGACACAGGGCTCCGACACTATGACACATTATCTCCACTGAGATGTGTGTGATGCATGGACTTCCTTTACACCACACAACAGCTTGACATCAGATTAGAACAGCCATAGCAGCAGGCCTGGACCCTAATCATCAACTGACCTCTGGCCTCTAGGATTATCCTCTTATATCATTCGTAATGCACACACAGCTCACACTCAGTCTTTCCTTCTTTTCTTCTCATGTTTCTGGCTGGCCTTCGTCATTGACCTTTTTTTATCTGTGACTGAAAAAAAAAGAAAAAAGGATGAGGAACTGTTAATTCTACCAATATTCATTAAGGACGGTCATAACTATACATTTTATGCTTACATGATAATGCTATTATATAGACACTGTAATACTAATGAACAGCTGCTGGTCATTCACAACCCTTTTCCTATCCTCACCAGTTTCCAACGTAGTATCTTGATCCATTCATCAGCCTCAACACCCGATTTTGCACACAGATAAAACGTCCTTTCAGGGAACACAAGGCTGTGATATGAAGGAAAAGAGAGAAACAATGCATGTAAAGGGATGTATGAGAAGTAGATAGCGGAAACAGAGAAGTCAGTAAAAGTGTGTGCTTGGATCGGCTTCGGCTACTTTGCGTAAGACAAGTTGTAGAGTTTTTAAGAGGGTGGTGTAAGGCATGAGGGAGGTGAAGGAGAAGCAGTGGGTACTGAATGCAGCCCTTTCTGCCCTGACATGTTTCTTGTTGCACTTCTCCATTCTGGTGTTATCACCCCCACTACACACAGTGTCTAAATTAGTTCTCTCACCAGAAGCAGTTAACTCTCTCCTGACTGTAATCAAACTGAACAGCAGAGCATGCGGTCAGATCCAGCGTCCGAATGGGCTCTACAAACTGAAAGGGAAAAACAAAGTATCATAAAAAACACCATCACAATTTTACAACACCGACTGCTAAAACTAAAACTTAAACTAAAATTTACCATTTTGTCTTTGAAGTACTTCAGCTCATTTCTGTTCAAGGTGAACCATCTTTGCTTCCAGTTCTGAAACAGAAAGAAAAAGTGTCAGATAAAACTACTCAACACAACCAGCCAAATGATGTCATTACACATATAACATGTTACCCTAAGAAAGGCCCAGATATTGTCAAATTGCCTTACATTCAAATTCCATCATTATTTAAATGTATTTATTATGATTGCATAATTAATTACAGAAGTAGTGGTGTAACACGTACTTAATTCCTTATGCATTCTGTATTGAGAGATTTTCCCATTATTTCTTGACTGTTTAGATGTCAATGACAAAAACAAATATTGTACATACAGTAACATCATAAAACACAATTTCCTCTAAAAGGCTAAATTTGTAGCTTTTCAAATCAGTAGGGTGCAAAATGCAACAAAGTGAAATTTCATGTTGGTTTTTCTTACCTTTACGAAAGCTCCTCGTTTTACCAGGTAGCCCTCTTTGGTTCCTAGCTGCAGAAAGACATACGGTGAGGACAGTAAGTCTACTAATGTATAACTATGTGTAAGACAGATATTTCTAAATGCATAAATACATATGTACATAATTTTTAAAAAATATATAAATGTAGTTAAACTTACAATACACATTTCTGATTGCTGTTTTTTTAGTGTTCTACTAAATGCAGACTTAATGGTATTCTAAATTGATTTTGCAGTCAACTGTGTTAATCTGTGTGTGTGTGTGTGAATGTGTGTGTGTGTGTGTGCATGAAGCAATGCTGATGTACCGATGGGGCACATGGGACCAAGTCACTTTCTTGGCGTCCCGTCTGCATGGCTGTGTGTACACACACAGACTCGTAGATGGATGGCTCTTCCACCTGTCGAGGGTATGGGACCCTCAGCACTATCAGGTTACCTAGTCAATGATGCAGACTGCACAATTACTATACAGAGGCCAAGAGGGCAAAAAAATTATATTGTATATGGTTATATTAGTGTGTGTGTGTGTGTGTGTGTGTGTGTGTGTGTGTGTGTGTGTGTGTATGTCAAACCTGTCTCACTGCCCAGTAGCGGCTGATTGGCCAGATGACTGGTGAAATCCTGAAGTGTAGCAAACTCATTGAAGCCAAAGGAATATCTGCCATACTGTCGACGCACATGAAAGTGCTTCACAGAGTCCTTTGCCCTGGAAAAGACAGCTGAGACTTTCAGTCTTTTTTCATATGTCTTTGATGGCTTCAGTATATACACTCACATGCAAAAAATCTCAGGTCAAATGGCATGCTTGTTGAAGTGTAAATAATGTAACTCCTCCTCTACAGGAAGCAGACCTTTTTTTAGTTGTGTTAGTGCAGTTTTAATTCATTTTTAAAGTTTGCTATATTGAAAAAAAAGTACCATAACTTCTGCACAGGCAAGGTAACATTCTGTGTTTATGTTTTAATTTATGTTAAATACAGCAAACACACAGGCATTCAAATGAGAAATGAGAAATTAGTTCTCTGTAGAAGATGTGTAGTTATTTAGCTTATTAGTTCTTGTAGTATTTAGTAATTATTTAGTAGCAAGCAAATCAACAAGATACAATGTGCAAACTTTTGCATTAGACAGGATCACAATATGTCAAAGAATTTGTTCTCTACAAGCTTAACTATGAGCCAATGAGACATAGCGACCCATCACAACATCGTTGAAAACTTTTAATAACTGCATTAAGAGGAGGAGGGAGGGGCTTAATTTCACAGACCCTGAGCATTATGGAAAAGAGCTCCACATTTTCATATTATTATCATAGTCTTGAAAAGGAAAAGAGGAACTGAAACATGAAAGGAAGACAGGAAGAAAACAGACGAGTGAAAAGCTTCTTTGTTCAACACAATACTTCAAATATACTCATTCTGGAGCAACTGCTTTTCAGACAGGAAACGTCCCACTTACACAGGAGGCATATTGAAAGTGGCCACAGAGCAGCACTGAAAGTACACAAACCAGTAATCTACATTCTATATTAACTGATTAACCGTGTTTTCATTGCTTCATCAACATAAAGGCCCAGTTTACTATCAAAATGTGCAGCACAGTATATTGATAATGTGCCCCTTCAGATGGAAAAACCACTGTAGTGATATGAGGAGCAACATACCTTACAGAAATGGCAAAGCAGTCAAGTCCCTTGTTGCTGTTTCTCAGCAGAAAACTCCCATCAGCACCGTTAGACAACAGCAGAGCCTCGGCAGCATGGCGAGACAAATCATAATGGTACCAACTAGAGAGAGAGAAAGTGAAACTGGTTATCAAATAAATCATAATCATAAAATCCTAGCTGACAGTTAATTGCAATCTGAATAGCTGCCATTATTTTTAAATTGACTTTATTGTAGGTTATAAGTAACTACTAAGTACTAAAGCAGCAAAATTAGTTATCTTACTTTCCAGCTGTCAATATACTGAAGTGATGAAACATTGAAATGGTTTGTTGAGACACTGAAATATCTGTGAAAGGTAACAATTGTGGAAAACAAGGTAGCTGGACTTAAATGATTGTGATCAGGTGATTATGAGTTTGAGATTGGGCCTGCTTGTTATTGTAGAGGACATGATTATATCAGGAATTTAATTTCAATTCAGTTTCCACTGTAACATATCTGCTTGGGACTCCTCAAGTACGACAAACAAGAATATTGTTTTCTATGCAATATCTGTATAAAAAAAAAAAAAAAAAGGTCCGGTATGTATCTGCTTGCTTCTATCTATCTCTCTATCTATCTATCTATGGGGAAAAAAAAAGACCACTGCAGTTTATTTTTAAATCAGCATCTCTATGACAACGATTCCATTAAGGTGTCTATTAAATTCCTACACAAGCACCTCATTCTGCTTTATGAGGTACTGATTAGTGATCACCTGAATCAAATTCTTATTTAATGAGGAGAAGTATAAAAAAAACCACTGCTGTAACACTCTTTTCTTGCAGTGTGACCAGTTGGATGGCAAAACACTACTAGAAGTAATTATAGCCATTTTATTTAAGAGTGAACAAGAGATTTGTTTCCTTTGAATTATTCAAGTTCTGTCAATCATTTCTCTTATTTTGGTGTTTTGTCATTTGCTTTAAAATTATTCTTTAAATAACAATATTTTTATTTGGAAATTAGGAAAAATATTGTCAGCAGTTCTTAAAAACTAAGGCAAAGCTCTTCAGTTCAATACTTGCACCTATAAAAGACGAGAAACTGAACATTTTTCCAGAGCTATGT
>JBBJLS010000148.1:11910561-11929217 GCA_037577275.1 Bryconaethiops microstoma | reverse complement strand
ATACACACTCATTTGATTTTTCAACTTAAAAATGACTAGGTTTTATCTTTTTAATTGAAGCATTTTATTTAAGATTAGGAAATCATGATCAGGCTACTGAAACATGAGTGTGTGTGGTTTTAGATCCGATTTGATCAATCCCACCTCTATTCCAGAAACAGTTTGGTTTTAGCTTGAATACATGATTGTATCACTCTGCTTATCGGAGCATAACTGAAATCAGAACCCTATTTCCTCATACTGATCTGCTCTGAGAAAGTCCTCACCACAGGGATTTTCCACTCCAACTGTTAAATGTGCTAATAGCAGCAAGAAACTCACTATGAAGTTTAGATGACCAGATATGGTGTACTTTTCCATAGTTTTTTGTTCTTTCCTTCTTAATTACTCCTTAATAGGGTTTTGTGCACAAAACAGGTCACGTGACTCATTTATTTTTATGATCCAAACTAAATAAACAGTTATTTTCCTATGGAAATGAATGTTGTTGCCTCATTAACAAATATGTAAAGCTATGAGCTCAATACTGACATTGGCTTGCAAGTGACCTAAGTTGCCCTGAGATAACTAATACCATTCGTCAGCTATGTGAAACTTATATAAGTAGACCTTTAAGGGATTTTGTACTTTGGGAATTTTTTCAGATTTAAGTTTTAATTATACATTTTACGTTTACGGCATTTAGCAGATGTTTATCCAAAGTGACTTCCATTCCCTAAATACAGTGGACAGTCTCCCTGGAGCAACTTGGGTGGTATGAGGGTACGATTCGAACTCATGACCTCTTGATCCAGAGGCCCATGCCCACTAGGCCACCACCACTCCATGGGGCATTTGGCAGACACCCTTATCCAGAGCGACTTACAGTCAATGGTTACGGGGACAATCCCCCTGGAGCAACTGAGAGTTAAGTGTCTTGCTCAAGCACAGAATGGTAGGAAGTGGGGGTTTGAACCTGCGACTTTGTGGTCATTGGGTTCATAGGTAAGTGTTTTACCCACTAGGCTACTATCGCCCCTTTAATTTTAACTTAATTACATAGAATAAACAATTGGGTGTTTTTTCTATTTTATTACAATTATTCACATCCATAAATCCGTTTGCACAAGACAAGTACATTTAGTTTTACAGAATTGTTTCTGTCAGAAAAAGGGTAACGTACAGGTGTATGTTTGTTCACTATGGTACATAATAAATGTGCATGGAGCCAATGCACCTTAAAAACATAAAACTACAATGGAACGGTGTAGCTATATTCCCTAACTAAAGGGGCTTGAGACGCACCCTTTAAAGTACCACTTCAATGACTTCAGGGATACCCCAGTGACATTAAGTACATTTTCAAAGAGTGTAAAGTGGGCTTTTGATTTTTTTTGCTGTTTTCATGGTTTTATTCGCAATGATTTTCACTTGTTTTGTTACAAAAATCCATGTGACCAAAAGGATGATTTGATCATCATACATTAAGTGTTGATTTACTTTTTAGTCACTCAAAATGTGTTTTATTTGTTCTCAGACTCATAGAATTTACATCAATCTTAGATATGGACATTAATGAGTTCATCCAGGTGTGTTTGGGAATAATTTCCTTCTGACAGCACCTGGACTGCTTCATATGGCTCACGCCTCTCACTTTTGAGCATATTTTGGAGAAAACTAATTTGCAAGAGAATGAAGACAGAAACTGGATGTACTAAGGTGGTCCACTGCAGCTCTACAAGAACCTCTTGAACTTTCTGACCTGGTACTTTTAAACTGCAAGCAGGTCATTTTTGGTGCACTTCACTGAAATAAGACTTTTGGTAGTGTGGTCTGGCTGGTTTAACCACTGCAGTAAGTCAACAGGCTGAGTATACACTGAACATACGGAATGTAAACAAGCAACAGGAAAGCAAGTGCTGATTTACTGGCAGGTTCAGACGATTCAAGCTTTTGAATATGAAACATATGAATACAAATGAAACATGAGTGTAAGGTTTTCTTCTCATGAAAGAGGTCTGCTGACGCCGCAGAGGAGTTTCTACAGCATTCCTACAAGAATCTGACAGTGCATTCAGAGAGCGCTGCAAGAAATGCGATACATTTCTCCAGAATTGTATTTTACAGCATTACCTTAACACCGTAAATCTTTCTGTACATGTGTTGAATCTGTTCAAAATCTCATAATTCAGTAAAACGTAAAGAAGACCGTTATTAAACTCACCCCACAGACTCCAGCTCATCCCCCTCTTCTCCGAAGCTGCACTCACTCATGTCTGCGGGAGCTCCGGGCTGACTCTTCACCAGCTAAGCCCGAGCAGGACTGAGCTCAGACTGAAAGAGGCCAGGAGGAAGTTGAAGTCACGCCCAGGTTAATGTCGACACGGACGGATGGGAGGCAGCGTGGGTGTTTTAGAGTGATGGCGTTTTGCTGTTCGCAGGGGTGGAACTGACACGCTTCACCACTCACTGCAAGTGTGTAATGGAAAATTGCGAAATGCTGCCTTATTTAGAACCTGGACATCATCAGAATCTGTTTTCATAATAGTTTCTATACTGAAAAGAAAAGCATATCTGGTCATTCTTTTGAAAAGAATGACCATTTAAATCAAACAAAGCAAAACGTGACAAACTAGATAAACATGATGGTGTCGAATGTATTTACTCCTACCTATATCATAGGATATATAATTGTTGGTTGGTTGGTTGGATAGTTGGATGGTTGGATGGAAAGAAAGAAAGAAAGGAAATCTCCACAGATGCTTGACTGGATTGAGATTTGAGCATTTTGGAGGCCAAGTCAACACCATGAACTCTCTGTCATGTTCCTCATGTCCAAACCGTCCAAACCGTGACAGGACACCCCCCCAAAGGTGCCACTCCAGGGCGCCTAGAGGAGTCCCCCAGGCCATCCAGCAGTGGAGGGGGGGAGGGCGAGGGCATGGCAGGTCCAGCATCCAAGGCAGCGGCAGGAGAGGCGGTGAAGGGCGTGACCGCCATGCCGGGACGGAGGCTGAGGCCGGGGTGGGAGTCACGGCCAATGAGGCTGAGGCCGAGACCGCGGCCAATGAGGCTGGTGAGGCGGAGGCCGGGGCCACGGCTGGTGTGGCTGACGTGGAGGCCTGGATGTCCGGCGTGGAGCCAAGAGCTGAGGCGCCAGATGCGGAGACCAGCCTGGGGCCTGGGGAGCCGGCACGCCCAGCGCGGGGGCCGGAACTGGTTCAGGAGTTGGCGTAGGGGTCGAAGAGCCCGGAGAGGGGACCGGAGCTGGGTCAGGTGCTGGAGTAGGGGCCGAAGAACCTGGCGCGGGTCAGGTGCAGGGTCAGGTGCTGAAGTAGAGGTCAGAGGGCCCGGCGCGGGAGCCGGAGCTGGGTCAGGATCTGGAGTAGAGGTCGGAGGGCCCGGCGCGGGAGCTGGAGCTGGGTCAGGTACTGGAGTAGGGGTCGGAGGGCCCAGCGTGGGAGCCGGAGCTGGGTCAGGTACTGGAGTAGGGGTCGGAGGATCCGGAGCTGGGTCAGGTACTGGAGCTGGAGTCGGTGAGCTCGGTATGGGAACCGGAGCTGGGGTTGGACCCGATGCCGGCGCTGGACCTTGGGGGCGAGGAGCAGGCGCTGGACCTTGGGGGCGAGGAGCAGGCGCTGGACCTTGGGGGCGAGGAGCAGGGGCTGGACCTTGGGGGCGAGGAGCAGGGGCTGGACCTTGGGGGCGAGGAGCAGGGGTTGGACCTTGGGGGCGAGGAGCTGAGGCTGGACCTTGGGGGCGAGGAGCTGAGGCTGGACCTTGGGGGCGAGGAGCTGAGGCTGGACTGAGTGCAGGAACTGGGACTGGACTGAGTGCAGGAACTGGGACTGGACTGAGTGCAGGAACTGGGACTGGAGCTGAACTGGTCGCTGGAACTGGACTGAGGGGCGCGAAGGATTGAAGGGAGAAGGATGGCAGGGGGCAGGACTGAAGGGACCTGAAGTAAACTGATAGGAGGTGGTTTGAAGTGGACAAAGGGGAGCGGGAGCGAGAGAGGAGGGAGAGGCAGGTGTGAGTGTGGCTGGTATGAAAGAGGCTGGTGTGAGAGAGGCTGGTGTGAGAGTGTCGGGTGTGAGAGAGGCTGGTGTAAGTGTGGCTGGTATGAAAGAGGCTGGTGTGAGAGAGGCTGGCGTGAGAGAAGGTGACGAGAGGCGACCTGAGACGGGGTTGAGGGTTGGAACGGAGCTGGGGGCTGAAACGGAACCTAGTGTTAAAGTGGGGTTGAAGTGATTGGTTCTGGTGTGAGGAGGGCTGAGATGGCTGGGACTGGAAAGAAAATAATAGCGGGGATGATGGACTTTGGGTTACACAGGGCTGCTCTGGTTGATCTGGGGCTGGGTGAGTAGTCCTCTGTCTCGTGAGGAGGGTCTCTTGGGTGGTGAAGGCTTTGGGGTTTAGGAGAGTTCTAGTAAGTGGAGCCTCTTGTTTCGAGAGAGCTCTGTGGCTTTGGGGTGGAGCTTCGGGATTCTGGGGCGGAGCCTGTAGTTTGCGAGGAGGCGGTGGACCGGGAGTTGGGTTGGACAGAGCTGGGTCAAATTGGGCCGGGACCGTGGAGAGAGCCGAGCGGCTGGCAGCTGCCGCAAGGCGATCGGAGCGGCTGGCGGGGGTCGTGGAGAGGATCGAGTGGCTGGTGGGGGCCGCAGGGATGGCCAAGCCGAGTTGGAGGTCTAGGCAGAGGCTAAGCTGGATTAGAGCTTCCAGCGTTCCTGGGCGCTCGTGCCAAACCAGCTCATCCTGCAGACGGAGACCCAACCCCACGCGGTAAGCGACCCGTAAAGCGGGGTCCCCCACGTGACCTGGGCCGCCAAGGCACGGAATTCTGCCACGTACTCCACCGCCGAGCGGTCTCCCTGCCGCAGGTGATACAGCCGGGAATCCTGCGTCTCGCTGGGGAAGCCGAGCCGTGAGTTTCCCCCGTTGAGGAGGCAGGAAGGCGGGTGACCACCGCCACGAGAGTCGTCCTGCCAAATCCGCCAGGTCCCAGACACCCTGCTGGTGAAGTCTGCGGTGCCTCGGAGATGGGACCATTCTGTCACGTGGGGATCACGTCGGGGAGAAAGGTAAGAGGCACCAGCACATCCATGGCTCAAGGGTTTTATTCGAAGAAAACAATGGAACAAAAGGTGTAACGAGGGCCAGTCAAAAAGGGCACGGGTACAAGGAAGGTTGAATGAACTGAGGAATCAGTATGGTCCCATGACGCAAACTAAAAGGGGGTGAGTTTAAATATACAGGAGGGAGCCTCACGAACCAATATAACAGAGGTTTAATGATTAAGGTTAAGTCTAGCCGGCGGAACCTAATTGACTTAATGCTGGCTAGATGAGGCCGGTGCGGAGTCCGCTGGCGCCCTCCAGCGGGCGCCGACCCGAACCATGACACCTCAAATCATTCCTGAACAGTCTTTGCAGAGTGACATTCTGCATTATCCTGCTGAACAAGTCCACTGCCATTGGGGAATACAATTTCCATGAAGGGGTGCCTGGTGCGAAAACCCAATGCCAGGAACTGAGGTTTCCCAGCAGAACGTTGCCCAGAGCATCACACTGCCTGCACCAGCTTCCCATAGTGCATCCTGGTGCCATCTCTCCTCCAAGTAAGTGTCGCAAACGCATGCAGCTGTCCATGAAATGTAAAAGCAAATTTGATTCATCAGACCAGACCACCTTTTTCAGTTGCTCCATGGTCCAGTTCTGAAGTTTACATTCTCATTGTAAGTGTTTTTTGCAGCAGACAAGGGTTAGCACGGGTGCTCCTACCAGTCTGCAGCTACTCAGCCCCTTAAGCAGTGATACACTGTATTCTGACACCTTTCTATCACAGCCAGCATTAATTTTTTCAGCAGACTGTATTACAGTAGCTTTTCTGTGGGATTGGACCGTTCTCCTAAATGAGACTTGGGCATCCATGACCACGTAACCGCTTCACCAACTGACCTTCTTTGGATCACTTTTGCCAGATACTAAACACTGAGACGGTCCGACCCATCACAACTGGACATTTTCAAAGTTACTGGGATTCCTACTCTTGCCTTTTTTCCCTGCTTCCAACACCTCTGCTTTAGGAGCTGACTGCTCATTTGATGCCAAATATATCCCACCCCGTCACAGAGGTCGTTGTAATGAAATAATCAATGTTATTCACTTCACCTGTTTGTGCTTTTAACATTGTGACTGATCAGTGTAGACAGATAGCTAGATATCCTCTATATGTTTGAAGACATTCAAACATTGCATTTCACATATATAGGCATTAATATGGCGTCCCCTCATTGCTGCTATTTGTCCCAAAACTATAAAGGCCGGTGTTTTGCAAATGCAGTCAGCAGACCCTTTCTTTATGGACTTCCTTTTATGGACCTCCCCCAGAGCCTCCCTCAACAACAAAATATTAAGGTCTTTAGAATGTCACTGTATGCTGTGGCATTGAGATTTTCCTTCACTATAACTAATAAGTCGAAACCATGAGGACATTTGTTTTTTATGTACCACTATAAACTGGTCTGACTCAGTAAGCTTGTTCAGTGAAGTTACCACTTCCTCTTAAATGTTAGTAGCTGTTCTAAAGAGAAATAATAATAGGAAATGATGAGATTTTTTGTATTTTTTATTTCTTGCATAGAAAACACATACACACACACACACACACACACACACACACACACACACACACACACACACACACAACCCCTAAAACATACATTTTAAATTTCACAATTTTCCAAATTAAACATTAAACACAAGGTCATCTTTTGATCAAGCCTCTTGAAACAAAGCCTTGCTCCTATGATCTATGCATTAACATGGTCATTTTCATGATAATGATGGACCAACAGAGATTAGTCACTGAAAAAAATGCAGGGATTGATTTGAAATGTTTCTAAAGGCATTCACATTACTATATTACTTTCTTTCATAATACATACAATTCAGAGCTGACAAGATGAAAAAAGGCCAGTAGCGCTGGTTAGAGGAATAGTCCACATAAGCAATTCAATCAGTCAACAACACATTTTAGCCTTCTGATATCATATTGTACCATTACTGTCTGGTTTCATTATAACTGAGACCTGCATAAAACATACAGAACTGAATGAATGTGTACAGTATATAAGTGTACAGAAATGACAGCGGTGTGTTGTGGTGTGTGAAAGGATTGGTTCATTTTCCAAAACTGATTTTCTTTAGCAGGGCTCTGAACTAGTTCAAGGAACTAAACCAAAAATGTTCATTTGAAATCTCTGTTACCGATTAATGATGATTTTTTAAATTCCATGCAGGCAAACAGTCACTGTATGCAGGCTATAACAAAGCTACTCAAATGGAAGTAATACTTTTAAAGCTGTATTTTTAATATAATGCAGTCTGATTTGTTTTCTGTGAGTATTGTTTTTGTGTTATGGCCATAAATCATGACTGTCTTTGCAGCCTTAGCCTTCCGATTACTTAGCGTGCCTGTGTTTTGTGTTGACATATATTGACCCCTAAGGGAAAAAGAAAAATGTGTCTTCTGGACAGTAAACGAGAGCCCAAATAATTTAAAGAAGAAATGACATTTTTCATGCTGTATTTCTAGCTCAGGACATTTGGGTAGTTATGCTGGTGTAGTTTCTCCTTGACTGGGGTAATGTCTGGCAAGTTTACTATGTTGCTTCATATGAAGGCATTTTAATATATGAATTGTTGCTTTAGACAGATAAACAGGTAATGTAACAACATCCCGAAAATATCTGATATATTTTAATGAATTAGGCAAACATATAGCTTATATTAAAGGAACATAATAAACCACCTTTTATTTTGTTTCACCCAGTTTAAAAACGCAAGCTGGGTTTGGAAAGATTGGCAATATCAATCTACCGAGACCTGCTGAGAGTGAATTGTTCCAAAGTTTGGGTTTTCAGGATTTTTATTATTTTTTCTGGTAAAATGAATACTAAAATACTATGAAAAAGTAAAATAGAGCACAAAAAGTCCCTCCCATAATCTTCTACTGGGCCTCAACATATTCCAGTTTTGAGTTAAAAATTAAATAAGCATAAAGTGGTGTGACATATGTCCTGGGTGACATATGATTATATACTGTTCCATGTCAGATCTCACTGTGAGATATTAAAATAAATGCATCTGAGGATTTTGTATTACCATTATGTTGCAGTCACACTGTCACAAATTTTTTGTTTGATTTTGTTTGCCTCAATGTGACATAGATCCGATTTTTCAGAGCTGTATAAATAAAACTTTCATCTAATGACATGGCTGTATGATCATAATGAGAAGTCTGATCAAAATTACCATTCGTTTTTTATGCAAATAACAATGCCATCATATTCAGGATTAGTGATGTGTCCACAGCAATAGAAAATAGTTTATAATACGGCATTCACCTGAATCATGATTAAATATCGGCCCAAAGCAAAAAAATCTTAACCAAACAATACAGCTTTTATTGTGAATATAGACTATGGGAGGTTAGTTTTGTGCATAATTTAAAAACAAACAATCATTTGGGAACAGAAGATACAAAAAAAACTTTGGACTATTCCTTTAGGGTACAGGCATGAGTAATGTGGTAATATACCATGTAACATTTTTTTAGACCAAAGAGCAGAAGCTAACTGCCTGCTGAACGGCCTGTTGTAGTGAATCAACTGCAAATCGGTGGCGGGATAAACCTCAAACAAACTGGTCCTCACCACATCCCTTCAGCTTCTTTCAGCCTGTGAAGTGCTGATGTGATTTAAGGCAAAACATGAGAGCAGTGCAATCCTTTTTAGGTAGAAATAACACCTTGGCAGCCCAGGCTCAGGTCTAATGAAGTTGTCTCGTGCTGGTTCATGATTAAAAGCAGAAGCTAAAAGTGTGCGGAGGTGTTGGGACTATACCTTTTCACTGGTCAGAGCATAGCCAGCTGTGAACTCTGACTGGTCTTGCCAAGTATTCCATATGTTTAAAGTGCAACAAGAGACACTCCTAGTGACATCTCAGTTGGTCAGGAGAGCACAGAACCTGCTTCTGTACGACACTCTCCCAACTGAGGGGCATCAGCATTCACACTGAGGGTCTGAGGAACATGACTGGAGCTTAATCTTTGACTCGCTGATTTGTTCTCTTTCCATTGCTGGACAGTGGACCAGTACTGCTTTAGGACAGACATGTCCAGAATCTGAGCTTTCACCAAGTCAGAAGGACAGATGGAGTTCCAGAGAGCATGGCACAACACCCTGAAAGAGAAAGAGAAAGAGAGAGAGACTGATTTAACACTGCATAGATTAAATGTATAGTTTTGTATACTGTGTATGTGTGGTCTGCATGGTTTGTGTGTGTGTGTGTAAGTGTGTGTGTGTGTTTGCTTTACCTAGGCAACAGAGCTAGTACAGTAGTGAGCCCACACACACAATAGTAGAGTGGCTCAGACATCATTTTGGTCTCAATGCCGTAGGGGTTTGTGGGAGGATTACATGTCACACATGTCACACTGAACACAAGGACAAAGCTGTAGTAGAACACAGTGCTGCCTAATAACACCACTGCATGTAGCCATGTCTGCAAATCACACAATATATCAAGGTGAGTAGAAGTAATAAACAGGGAAAGGAGTTGCCAGTGTCACAGGGACAAAAGTAAGACCACGCCTCTGACAAAGACAATAAGCCTCCATTGGAGTCTTTTGTAACTAAGTGATGAATCAACTCAAAAATTTACTCCGAAAGCTTTTGAGTTGATTCATCACTTAGTTACAGAAGTTTGGTTTAGTGAAGCTTTGTTACATATGTAATATACAGAGACAGACTGGCAGGGCATTCTAGATCATTATTATGTTACTAACAGCTGGAGCTGCACAATATGTGCAACACATCAGTTTTACAATTTTACTGTTATACATTGTGAGAATTCGTTAATCCACAACCTGAGCCCAACCCCACTTGCAATGTTTCTCTATGTTATTTATAATTAAGTCTGACTGCTGCACTGTCACTTCTTGACCCATCCTGCCCGCACCTACAAATTTTTTTAATAAGCTATACCAAGCCCACCTATACCCTCCTAACCCACCAGTCGACCCACCATCACTATAATAAAAACAACAGATGAGACGATACTTTCAATTACCTTCATGGCTGTTGGAACAGTGCGGTAGCTTTTAACCCAGCACTAAGCAAACATTAAATAAATAAACACTCCACCCTCCCTAACCACACAGATCACTGGCCTGAAAGTAAAAACAGTCAATCTCAGTGGCATAAACAATTAAAATATTTTTGCGGGCAGGCCAGTTCCCAGAAAGTCAAACCGAGTTATGTTTAATATGTGACTGCTTCAGCCCACAAATCTGTTAAAAGGTTTTCAGTGCACAAACTAAAAGTTATACACTTGGTCACCGTTTATTTTACTACACTATGCAAATGACTAAATGTCAGTGGCAATATTTCTTACTTGGATTTGATGTTCTTCTGAGAAATCTGAGAACTAGTGAACACTAACATTCTTAATGAAAGGTTTTCTTTCAGCATGTTATTATTGTGTACATTTGAATATATAATTATGAAAGTAAGCATTTCTTAGTTGGTCGGTACTGCAGACAGTAACCCAATAGACCAGCAACTGTTCCACTAGCAAGCTAGCGCTAAGCCAAGGAGATAACACCAACAGGAACTGTTTTTCTAGAACAGTGCTTGAGAACCACATGTGCTCATACATGCTTTCTCTTAATTGTGTTTCTACAATTTGGAAGGTGAAGACTCAGTTTACTGCCTTTACAAATGCCATTGTTATCCCTTTTTAATATGGCAGTTTCATGACATTAAGGATGAAGGCTAATACTAACCATTTAAAACAAGTGCTCATTTGGGCATTGATGTATTCCACCGCAATGGATTTGACATTAAGCAATCAAGATATGAAGTAGGCACTATCAGATTTAATTTGAGGGGTTTTAACAAAGGCATTGAATTAAGCTTTCAGGAATTACCACCATTTACCATTTTCACAGGCTCAGAAGTAATTGGAAAAAGTAATATAATATAAAATATATGTATTGTTTGAATACTTGGATGAAAATCCTTTGCGGTCAATGACTGCCTGCAGTCTGGAACCCATAGACTTTACCAAAGACCTTCTGCCATAGAGTTTCCATATTTGAGATGCTTTGCCAGGCCTTTACTGTGGCTGCCTGTCACACGCACCAGTCACGTGACGTCCAACAGGCGCCGGAAATGACTCACATCTCAGGGTATATAAACAGGAAGCAGGTACCTCTCTGCACTCAGTCATTTGGGTTCCAACCTGGCTCATATCCAAGCCATCCTCTGCGGTACCGTGAGTACTTCTGCGGTTCCGTGAGTACCTTGCTGTGTGCGTGTGTGAACGTTGATTCCTGATGGGGATCTTTACTCCGTGACTGGAGCATTCGCAGATTAAAGCGCCTGAATTACCGGCTCTTTCGTTTGTATCCACAACTGGGCTCTTCCTTCACGCTACACTGGGCAACATGTCAGTTCATTTCTTGTCCCTCTCCGTGACACTGCCTTCAGCTGACACCTTGTTTGTTGGTCTTCCAGCCATCAGTTTTGTCTTACTTAACAGAAAAGCATGTTCCAATAGCTACCAAATCCAGATTCAGTGCTTTATCTCAACTCCAGGCCTTCTACCTTTCTCCCTCATTTGTCATGGAATAAAGAGGAAACAGGCAACACCTGGCCATGAAACTGCTTGTCAGTCACAAGTCCAGTTACATTACAATGGAGCGACTCTGTTAAAAATGGCTGTAATTTCTGAAAGCTTAAAGGAAAACCTTTGTTAAACCCCTTAAATTAAAGTCTGTATTTCTGTCACATCTTGATTGCTTAATTCCAAATCCACTGAGGTGGTATACAGAATGAAAATCACAAAAATTGCATCAATCTCCAAATAAGTATGGAACTGATTGTAAGTAACTAATCATTTGGTTCCTGACTATGATCAGTTTGGGAGGAGCAAAGTGTGAGGGTTTATGTGACACCTTGGAATATGAACCTGTCAGTTACCTCTGCACTACTAGCCTTCCTTCTGGCCATTTGGAAAAAACCAAGTTTGCTGTCAACTAACATTCAAAAGACCTTATAAACATACACATTGAACGAGTAAAGTCCTTTTCAATATTGGACCCATTTGAGGTAGTGTAGTCTGGACAATGTATCTGGTCAGTAAATTAAGCAATGATAAAGCATAACTGATAAACGTACTAAAACAAGGTAATGCTCAGTCACACACACCTCACTAACTACAAGTATGGGACAGTGTTACACCATATGGATAGGTGTCGCTAACAAACTTTCTTACACACATGCTCTAAATGATGGAACAGTGAGTAAATAGGTTTGTTAGCTGAACCTGTTTTCATTCGTTTAAGTGTGAGGAGTGGAAAGACCACATAATCAAAGTGCATAATGTGACATAATTGTCATGTCATCATTGTTTTACTGTCTGTGTGAAAATAAACCCCAATTAAAAGACAGATTCTGAACATATGCCAACATTATGCCAACTAACAGTTATTCCCATAATTGGTTCAACTATCAACTGTTATTCAGTTAATTAACTATCAGTCTAATCATTCAGAGTGATTTCTTCTTTTTTATTGCAATGAAAAAATAAAAGCCATATTGCCCTTAGTGCTTTGGTAATGTATTTCACTCTGTCATTTAAAGCATATGTATATTATAAAGCATTACAAAGTATTTTATTGAGTAAACAGCAGGTTGGCACTGTTACCCTAGTAAACAGCAAGCTTGGCTTTCCCATTTCAGAAGGTTTAGAAGCCTTTCATTTTCTCTAAACTGGTATAATCATAATAGTATGAGTATGTGTACTGCTGTTATGAGTGCTGCTCACCAGTGTGCGGCTCTCTACAACCTGATGCAAGAGGATGATAAAGAGGGCAGAACTGTTAATAGGAGAACCAAAAGAGAACAGCCCAATGTCTGAGCCTGCATACGCCTGAAATAAACACACACACACACACACACATACACAAACACACACAGACACACACACACACACACATACACAAACACACACAGTCAGACAATACAAGATAAATAGGACTGTAAGATCTTTCTCACAATTTTAAAATAAAAAATGTGTAAAACGATTCAATCCAACTGACTGAAATGTCTACTAAACTGAATGCAGCACTGGTTACCTGCACATACTAATATTCACACAGCTCAGTACAAGTGAGTCAGTGCAAACTATCATACAACGTAAATCCATACAGTAGAGTGGAACTCACAAAGTACGGAATAAAGAAGCAGACCAAGCTTTGGTAAAAGGCATCCAGCATCGTCAACCAGAAGGTGGAAGGGAGGTAAGCCTGAAATCAAACATTTTAACTCACCACTATGAACTCAAGTAGGAATAAGGACATGAAGACTTTGTTCAGATAACGGTTTAAAGTCTCATTTTCAGATTTTTAAGACTGCAATACTAATAGTTTAAACAAAACACCCATAAGCTCATAATAAGCATGGTCATCAGATCAGTATCTTCACCTTAGAGTTCTGTCCAGCTTTGTATAGCTGAGGCAGGGAGAGGAGTGTGTCTGCAGAAACATCCTTATCCAGCACCCCATATAGCAGCGGTGGAACAGAGGTAAACAGCAGGTTGAAGAAGATCAAAACCCATGAATTTGTCATAGTGCTGCCTGAGAAACCACAGAAAAACTGGAACCAGAACAGCAGGTTCACATACATCTAAAGAGAGAGAAACAGAGAGAGTATTAAAGGGTTAAATGTGTTTATTCTAGTATCTGTCATGTAAAAAAGACTGCTTTGGCTCTGAGTTGCAAGAATTCATGTCTAATCTATCATCATAAAGATGTATAGACATATGAATATATCCCTGTTGGAACAAAACTATAAAAGTTGGAACTTTAAGGCAGAAAGAAAAAAATCTATTTTTTCTTAAATTAATGTAAAATGTAATTTTGGACCATTTCTGTTGGTCAGTTCATCACAGAATTTTGTCACAGTGAGGAAAAGCAGCAAGCCTTTTTATTTTTTAATTATGTAAAAGAATTACGAATTTGTTTGTTGCAAAAGCACAAATATGTATACTGTACATGTATATTATACATGTGATACTCACAACATTCTTATAAAAGAAGTACAGGATCATGTTAGCCAGTCGTGTGTAGCACCAATGACCATGAACCAGCATCAGTTTTTTCAAGTGTTTAAATCTGGAGATGGCAAAATCACTGGACATCACTGCCTGGAGAGATCATAACAGAGACAGGCACAGGAAATCCTATTAGTCAGTACACCTCACTCAGAAAGCAATATGTAATCATTCATGTTGTTTATTTATGAAAAAAGAAAATTCAAAATGTATTCCAATATTTTACTCATTAAGCACTACCTTCTTTTCCACTCTTAAATATAATCATTTGGCAAATGCTCTTAGCTAGAATGCAATCAGAATAAGACAAAATGATTCAAACATAGAGGATCTGAGAGGACGAATGACCTCAAAATCTTCTCGCTGCTTTTAAAGTGCAACAGTCTAATAGGAGCAACAACCTGGTCTCATTTATATTTATTACTACTTACTACTTATTAGCAAACAAATCTGAAAACTGCTTTAACACTGTAAGAGCATTTAATTTGTAAAAAGTGACTATCAAGAAACACACTGCGCAAAATACAGCCACAGAATAAGAGGTGAGGCCAGAGGTTCAAAGGAATTACAGCATTGGCCTTTACAATCAGGTCAATGCTGACATCTGACACCATGGCACATTTGTAACTGGAGTGAGGGCGAGCAGAGAAGAAGAAGCGAGGGAAAGAGAACAAGTGTACCTGCATGCCTTCCTGGCCTGAGATCCCGACACCTACGTCTGCCACCTGAATCATACTGACATCATTTGCTCCGTCACCTGAGACCCAAACACATACACACACCTTAGCACACCACAGCAACTGACAGAACCACAGTCCACAATATGTTGCGCATTGAGTGAAATTCTGTCCTATTAGTCTACAATCTACAGCTAAACCAATGCATTAATTAAACCCTTGAACCATAGGCGTATCATTAAGAATAACTATTCGGTAACAACTATAAACTATTGTTAAGTTTATTTATAAATGTTATTATCATACACATATTCTATGTGCTTCACAGCAGTAAAAATATTTTTTAAATAAATAAAATGCATAGAAAATCATTTTTTAAGAGTGTGATGGAATTGCAGATATTTCAAATATACTACGATACTTGTGTAGTACTTAGGTGCTAATATGTGTTACATAGTTACAGGCCCCTGGGGTTTAAGGGGTTACATTTTTACAAAGTCATGTTGGAAGCATTATACTGTGCAAAATCTCCAAGTTCTCTACAGGAAGAAATCTTGCTTGCACGATGTGAGAAATGATAGCAGGAACTTAAAATCAACTTTCTTTACTGACCTATAGCCATGGTCATGACCCTTAGTGAGTCCCCAACAAGTCGAACCACTTGGCTCTTCTGCAGGGGGGTGGATCTGCAGCAAATGACCGACCGGCAGCCGCTGGTCAGATCCAGAAACATCTTCTGCAAGTCCTCATGCAGAGCAAAGTCTAACGTCCGGCCGTCAATCGCCAGAGTGAAGCAAGACACAGCCTCGTCCTCAGACGTGCCCATATCAGTGCCTGACAACCCCCTCTCTGCGGCGGTTCTGATGTCTCGCTGGAGCTCACTAAGCAGGGTTTCACATGCTTCCTGAAAAAACAATACACACAGAAAATTTACACTTCAGTCATTAGAATGGTATTTCATTACACCTTTAAACTGCTGGGTAATCACAAAACCTGTTATTTTGTAACATATACGTGATTCTATAACTTCAGTGAAATTAAGATGACCTGTCAAGGCATGGACTCCACAATACCTCTGAAGGTATGCTGTGGTATCTGGCACTAAGACATTAGGAGCAAGTTGTAGGGTGAGACTTCCATGGCTTGGTCTACATTGTATAGCACATTCCACAGATGCTCGACTGTAATGAGAATTTGGAGGCCAAGTCAACACTTTGAACTCTTTGTCATGTTCCTCAAACCATTCCTGAAGAATTTTTGCAGTCTGGCAGGGATCATTATTCTGCCTTCGGGGAATACCATTAACATGAATGAGTTACATGTCACCCACATGAATGTAAGGACCCAAGGTTTCACAGAAGAACATTGCACAGAACATCACACTGTCTTTGCTGGCTTTTGTGAGATTGGAACAAACAGGGAAGCATTCACTCCCTGCATCAGTCCGCCATGGACATCAGCAACTGGTGACCCTTTCACCTGATCACTTTTGGCAGGAACTAACCACTGCAAACCAAGGGCACCCCAATCTGGGCCTCGTAAATGTTGCCCAGATCCTTACACTTGCCTGTATAAGTATTGCTGTAATGAGATAATGTTATTCACTTCTGGCTGACTGGTGTATATTTACACTTACAGTTAATGAGCTAAATCACCTGCCTCCTCTTCATTTTTTAGATCTAGTCACCCTTCTATTCATCTCTCTCTCCTCACCTTGCTGTCACAGTTAGCGGTCAGTAACCGGTCAGTGGGGCGGAGGAGTTTGCAGGCACATGCGATGTTAATGGCTGTCTCCTGTTTATCCCCAGTGAGGACCCATACTTTGATCCCTGCTCTCTGTAAAGCTTCAATGGTCTCTGGAACGTCCTCCTGCAACCGATCTACTATACCAGTCGCACCTGGAAACACAAAACATAAGGCAGAAGAGAGAAAACGTATACAAGACGTTTTTGTTGTTATTATATGTTTAATGTATAACTTGATAAATATAAATGAAATAATATAAGCAAACAGCTCAAATCTGCTTCTTCCACTTTTCAGTCTTTATTTACTAGTCACCCATTATTTTCTCACCCAGTAATGTAAGGTTCTTTTCCAGTCTCTGTGCAGAATCTAACAGAAGTTCCTCTCTATTTTCAATACTGGTTTCAGCAAAAGCATGTCTCTTTAGCCACACCTCGTACTCTGCCTCATCCAAGACCTGCCAATCACCCAAAAATTCCAACATTAGTCACAACAACAAAAAAAAAACAGAAAAAGCTACTCATGATTAATACCTGTTTTTCAATTATATAAAATTTCTGTTCTTATATGAAAGGAGGCAACATCTTACAGAACTGTGATAAAAAAGCAAATGCCAGTTTTGTTTCTCCTTTTTTATTAAAGTGCTGAGAGGACATATTCAAAGTAGCATAAAAGGGGAAATGAAAACAAAAGCATACTCTTTTAGCAACACATAGTGTGCGTAGGCCCTCTCTGGCGTAGTTGTCCAGATGTCGCTGTGTTCGCTCCATGATCTCTCTTGAACAGTCACCCTCGGCTGTAACACATACAGACAAGCAAATCAGCCTGGAGGTAATGGCATAAGGTAATAAAGGACATACATCAAATTAGGACACGTTCTATTGTGTTTTAAAGTTCTGTTAAGGTAAAACATCAACAAAGTTATTACTAAGTTAATGTATACATTGTTTTTTAGTTTTATATGCAAGCATTTGTTGTAATACTAAACATTTGTCCTGACTGGGGGTTTAAAATGGACATATAAACACAGCAATAGTTACATATTACTAATGAAAAAATCATATAACATAACTTTTTAAAAGTAAAAAAATACTGATGTTTTGGCCCATCCGCAAAACAATTTTACAATTTCACAATTGATTTTATCACTCAAGCAGCACATGCATGGAACATTGGAACTGTCCTCAGATAGTAGGTTTTTCCTGCAAGCACAGCAAAGATCATGGGAAATTTCCTCTCTTGCGGCCTGATGGCTCATTCATTTCCTGTTATGATGTACTGTTTCAACTATTCTTGGTCAACAACAGTAAAAGAGTGCAATATTTTCAATGTAAATGTCATTTAAGGCCCAAAAATCAAAATGAACCTTTGTGGCTTGTTGGCCTCTGGTTATATTAACACAACATACTGCTTAAAAGACAAACTTCTTGTATTCCATAATCTTCCATTAAAGTGTCGTAACTTGCCTATCTTAGGTGCCTCTTCTTATTATATGATTTTTGATTAATTCACCATGCAGTATTAATCAGTACTGTTTCATCTCCCCTACTCACTATCCCCACTGTGTGAAAATGCTCAGTTAGCTCAGAAACTCTTGCTGATACCATATTTCACTGGAAAAACATCACAGTGTAGAAAAAATGCATTATGCATTGTGATTTCAGATTCACATTGATTTTAGTACCACTAGACATGCTGTTTAAAATTACAGTGTGGCAAAAAAGTGTTTAGTCAGCCACCAATTGTGCAAGTTCGCCCACTTAAAAACATGAGAGAGGCCTGTAATTTTCATCATAGGTTTACCTCAACTGTGAGAGACAAAGCGAGAAAAAAAAAATCCAGAAAATCACATTGTCTGATTTTTAAAGAATTTATTTGCAAATTGTGGTGGAAAATAAGTATTTGGTCAATAACAAAAGTTCATCTCAATACTTTGTTATGTACCCTTTGTTGGCAATGACAGAGGTCAAACGTTTTCTGTAAGTCTTCACAAGGTTTTTACACACTGTTGCTGGTATTTTGGCCCATTCCTCCATGCAGATCTCCTCTAGAGCAGTGATGTTTTGGGGCTGTCGCT
>JBBJLS010000148.1:11875857-11910461 GCA_037577275.1 Bryconaethiops microstoma | reverse complement strand
GAAAGAGAGAGAGAGAGAGAGAGAGAGAGAGAGAGAGAGAGAGAGAGAGAGAGAGAGAGAGGATTCTCCTAACGGAGAGACGAAAGACAACTCTCTTTGGAAAGATATTCCCTGGGCGTAGTTCTATCTCTCCCTCACACAAACAATCTCTCTTTCGGTTATACATCCTCTCTCTAAACCTCTATCTACCAGGAATTATTTAGAAAACAATCTCAGGGTTGTATTTGTCAAGGTTAATGTAGTAAATTATCTGTGTTGTTTACATCCATGTGAACTTGCTGAAAAACATAGCTTGAATACACAGTAGGTTTTAATGTGTTAACAGTTAACAGTTTTACATCCCAAGGTTCTTCAGATACAGGCTGGTATAGGATCATGAAAAGGAAAAAAAATACGTTTTGTACATCCTTTAAACCATCCGTCCTTCTAAAGTATGTTACCTGCATAGACAACGATGCCAATCACAGTCTCTGTGTTTCTCACTGTGCAGCTCCTCAGCAGGAGATTTTCACTATGTAAACCCACTCGTACTTTATTTGGATGTTCCCTGAACAAACACACATACAGACAAACACACACACACACAGATGCTGGTTATAAAAGAAAAAAGCAAGTGAGATCTCCTAGCATCTTTACATAACAAAGCAACATTACTACACTTAAAAACTCACATGTAACCTCTAAAACGCCTCAGATCGTTGTTGGGGTTTTCACATTCGATGCGACTGCTGAAGTTTTCTGGAGTAAATTCAGATCCCTAAGACAAAGAAACATAGATTAAAGACACTGAGAAGCCAGTTTATTTAACTGCTTTCTACCTATGACCATTTTATCAGATCCACTAACCTTATAGGTGCACTTTGTAGGTTTACAGTTATACTGACTATTTACCGATGAATTGTGATGAGATGCACAATTCATTACCCCCAACTTCTACCTCATGAATTGATGTAAATGGGCCACAATAGGGCCACTGAAAAGCTGAACTATTCATAATGAACTATGGATAATGAACTATTCTCAGCGCAGTTGCCTCAGATGTAGAAATGCTATTTTGCTTATTTTTGTGAAATGATACTTACATGGTATAACAGGCTAGGTGTTTCTAATAAAGTGGCCAGTACATGTATTATCCAACGTTAAAGTTATCATACTCCTTCTCATTGTTTTGGTTAAGTTGATGAAGCTGGAGGAAGAAGATAAATACAAGGGTTTTGGCTCACTTGTTGAGGGAGGTCTCGGACCACCTGTCTCTGTTTGAGGTTTGTTTCCCCATCTAGATTGGCAGTCTCTATGTGACACACTCCATTAGGGTCAGACGAGTGGAGCAGCACCATGTCAGCAGGAATGATCTCATTACAGCACAGACGTACCACGTCACCCACACACACTTCAGCCCAGCGCCGCTCTACATACTGCTGCTGCTTCCTGCAACACACACACACACACACACACAAACACACACACACACACACACACTTCAGTTCAGATAAAAACTAGATATAACAGCAGTATGCACAATGAACACAGTAATTTAAACACACACACCCATACACACCCACACACACCAGAGTAAAAAATAGCTATTATGCTAGTATGTACAATGAATCCAGTAAAGTTCACATTTAAACAAACAAAAACACAAAACGAGCTATTGTATTACTGTTGTACCTGACATAAAACCACACAAACAAACTTAGCACGACTCAGTTTACAGACGCTACTTTGATAACACATCCCACAACTGGGAGATAAACCATGAGACTCCACCATGGGAGTACAAACTGTAATATAAATCCTACCTTTATGCCAGGACCACAGGGGATTCGTATGGAACTAGGCTAAACAGTTTCAGTCAGTTCAAAAAATTAAATGCAAATGATGATGTGAATCTAGGTTTAACTTCCATGTTCTAAATCTTGAGGTACACATAACAGACATATCCACATACACTTTATATTTTGAGCCAGCATATGACAAGTTATGGCCGGCCTCACAGATTTTACTTTAAGCTGTGTTTATATTACGTGTAAGGTTTGTCTTTGTACCCCATATCTTGCTTGAGGGACTGAAATACCACCCTGATAATAAGGTGGGACATTCCTCATAGGTACACAAGTAATCACACACTTCAAACACACACGCACACACACACACTTCCAACACAGACAGAAGGGTGTGATCCATGTTTACTACTCCTTTGACCTAGGAATATGCACGCTTATAAAGCAATCATTAATACCATAATGACTGCACTGCTAGTTAACCATTAATTCAGGACCAGTAGTTTCACTTATCAGGAACTTACTGTACTATCCATGTTATATGTAGCTTTATTAAACTGCAAAATGACATGTCATACACTTTACTCAAAACTACCAGTGCCTGAAGAGTTCAAAGTACAAGATTTAAAATACTACTATGTTGGCACTGTAGTGAACTGCGTAGTTAATCTAGTGGGTCTGTCAAGAGAAAAAACACCACCACCATGCCTAATAATTTACAAAGGTAACTTTAGAAGATTACCACAGCACAGTTTTAACACCTTAAGCTTCCATGTTCTCATTATAAGGCATACTGCTCAGAAACTAAACAATGCAAAACTAATGGTAATCTGGACCCTCCAGTGGGCCCTTGAGGGTTAACAAAAGGAGGAGACTGTTACAGACAGAAAGATTGTGGCTGTCTAGTGTTTAGCTCTAAAACAGCCGCATATCACAAAGAGAGAAGGAGATAAGTGTATTAAGATGGAAGAAAGACCAAAGAGACCAGCCTTTGTGAGCTCTGATGTTTAGTGTATTCCCATTACAGTAATGTCAGGAGGCCTTCAGAGATGCAATGTCTTCATTACACACACACAAACATGCACATCCCTTCCCTCAGCACCAGCCCTGTGAGCTGTGTATTTAGATTCCATGCGAGAGCTACTGTACTTAACTGTTTGACTTCACTGTCAGTAGACAGAAAAATAAAAAGCAGACAGAAACAATCAGAAACATACAAACAAGGGGCTCAAAAAGAGCAGGCTTCCTTTTTCATTTAACACTGCACTATGTGCATAGTCTGAATATAGAGAAGACGAATATCAAAAACGTTTCCTTTCCTCTGTCACCGCCTTTATACCTTCCTGTTCACATGATCGATGTCAAAAACAGAGCAACGAATTTCCCACTTTCCACAGAATTCCATAATACAAAAAAGTGTAATTGTTTTCAGTATGATTTCCTGTGGTTTTAGTGCAGAACTATAGAAAAACAAAACTTTAAATTAGTACTGAATAAGGTCTACTAGGAAAAGTACTTTTGACACGACAGAAAACTGACATGAGTTAAGCATTACTGATCCAGTCTGTAATTAGTCACTTATCGAGCTGTATGAAAAGTTACAGTGGTTGATGAGATGGAAGCTAATTGAAATAAATAGGGTTAAAACCCAAAGAATGCCAAGAATTCTTTTAAAACGTCTGTTTAAATCTTTGTACTTGAAGGCTGCAATTTACATCTGTGTATATAATCTTGTGTTTAATGCATATTCACCTGTCATATATGTCACACAGCAGGTTGTTGACCTGCCGGTCGGATTTTCTCCTTCGCTGATCTTCCCATAGGTCTTTTACAGCTGTGACGGACATTACCAGAACAATGGGTATAATTGCGATCTCTGGCTGGAAGGCATTCACGATGGGTACAAAATTTAGCGCCGCCAGAAGAAGGAAATAGATATTGGCAAAACGGTGAAGTTGCTCAAACAGGTTCTTAGGGATGAAGGAGAGAAAGGTGTACTTGGTGGTCCTGATCTTATTCCCACTATATTTCCTCTGCAGTCCCTCAGCTTCCTCATTGTAAGTCCAGCTTGTGACCACCACCCTCCTCTTCCTTACCTGGGGATCTCTCCCACAGCACGATTCCCCCAAGTCTGCTTGTGAAGCCATGAAAAAAGGCCTACAGGCACTGAGGCTTCAGTAAGAGCTTCAGTAAAAGATGGTGGGTGAAAACGTCCCTGAAGTCCAGCTCTGGCAACAGTTTTATCTTCAACATGTCCAGCAGCTTCCACAAATTTGTTTCTTAAATATGCATCTCGTTATCTTCAGTGTCTTCATACTCTCCTCGTTAATATCCCACACTTGCCTGGTGTTGAATCCACGTCTCCAATTTGTTTTTCGTGGATCTCGTGAAAAGACGCTGCCGTATCTGACAATAAGCCTGACAATCTAAAGCACACACAGGGCCGCTCCTCATCCAGGAAACAACCCCAGGGGTCATAAACAAGTCCAAGTAAAGAAGCTCTTGCGAAACACATGACAGAAAGACAAAGAGGCCGGTAAATGAATGCATAGTTAATGCTCTTTTCTGTGCTTGCACATGCTTGCTGAGGTGTTTAACAGTATGAAAACGAGTTACAACACAAACAGAACAACAGCTACTTTGCATGAATTACTTCTTTGAAAATTACTTTGAGATCTGTGATATCTTTCTGAAATGGCAGCAGTACATATTTTAATAAGTCAGTTATATATAATATAATAATATTATTATTATTATTATTATTACTGTAATTATTGTTATTATTATTATAGTAAATTAAGGACAGCATGGTATCAGGGAAGGGGGATGAGAGAACGACGTATCACTGACGACATAACCACCTTTACTACATTTCCTGAAAAAGCACTCCTACCTATCCCACCTGTTAAGCAATAAAACTTTCACATTTCAAAGTCCATTACAGGCTTTTTTTGTATTTCCTGTAAAAGTTCAACACACCGCTACACAATAAAGTTGCAGTCGTGAACTATCTTCTGAATTTTTATTGGCAAATGTGCATGCTTATTATATTTTGTTACCAAATGAGCTGTAATATAATCAATTTGTGCAGGCACTGTACAAACGAAGCCTATATACATACAGGAGCTATTGTTCTAATGTTACAGCCTTAATCTAGAGTAAAAAGCCTGTTATAAAGCATCAAGTTACTGAACACCAGCATAATATAAAACATTCTATAGGTTTCGTTTGCTCCCATAAATGTCAAGGAATGAATTTCCAGAAATAAGCTGTAGAGGCTTTTCTAATGTGCCCTTCATGACGTTTCGTCAAAATGCCAGAGAGCCAGAAGCAAAAACTCAGCACAAGAAACTAATACAAACGACAAGCTCTGCGGTTACAGCATAACTGCTTAAGCTGATTTTTTGCCACAGGGCCTGGACCACTGAACATCAGAAAACACTACGGCACAATGGAAGACACACTGTTCAGGCAAAATTTTGAAGCCAAAAGGAAAAATGTATCAATGTATAACAGGACAGAAAAATAGATCAATAGGTAACAGGACAACTTCAACCCTGCATTATGCTGACCACAGCACTCATGACAGCACTCATGACACACACACACACACACACGCTCACACTAAAATTCACGAGTACCAAAACTTCAAATCCCCTCACACACTGACCCGCTGTAAACATGTGTGAGGGTGTTGTTGATTCTCTGGTCATAGCGGTAGCGCCTGTAGTCCTCCATGGCATCTTTGAATGCGATGACCGTCAGCACCACAGCCAGAGGGATCATGGTGATCTCCTTCTGAAAGGCCTCCACCACTGGAACCCAATTCAGCAGCACCAGGAACAGGAAGTACAGGTTTGCCGCTCTACAGAAACACTCATATTAATAAGTGTGTTCACATATCACTTAAATGTCTTACAAATTTCCATTTTTATACAGTCCTGCACGTATTATTTATATTCACATGCTAGGGACTGAAAGTTGTATCTGTTGGATGTTCAGCCTATATTTGTCCTATGCATTTGTTTATTGTATTATCACAAATCAAAAGACCAAAAATTAGCAATATGTAGACACTTCAACATTATTCAACTATACAACTAACAGATACTTTTATAAAATGAAACTACATAACTTTTATACTGTTTAGCTACAAAACAATCACACAGTTTTATACTATTAAACAACTAACACACACTTGTTTACTGATTAACTACAAAAACTATCACACACCTTTATACTGTTAAACTACACAACATACACGTTTATACTGCTAAACTACAAAGCTATCACACTTTTATATGGTTAAACTACATCACTAACACACACTTGTATACTGTTAAACTACATAAGTAAAGGAGACTTTGCCTGTTTAACTACATAAACTCGTTAACCACATAAACACACACTTTAATACTGTTAATCCGCAAAACTAAAGAGTCAACTCGTTAACTTATAAAAGGCTCCTTAACTGTCAGTCACCACTTACTGACTTATTGCTTAACGGGCTATAATGATCAGTTTGAACGAAAAACAGTAACAATAATATAGTAAACCCCCACTTTAACGTGGATCAGCAGTCGCGGTTTCAGTCCATCGCAGATTTTTTCTGAAAACTGAACTAATAATTGTTCGCTGAAACGCGGAAACTGCACAAATCCTCCACTTTTTTTTTGCTTTTGTGACGTCCGGGCTTCGTCCGCCACGCCCCCTCATCCTCATGCTGGGTTGCTAAGCACCGCACCCAAACATAAACAACCCAGCACCAGGACGAGGGGGTGTGGTGGATGAGGCCCGGACATCACAGCTATTTATTTCTCTTTGCTGCTGATTGGCTGCCGCCCTTTGACGCAGCTGCAGTCCAGAATTTGCCCTGTGAAGTGTCTCGAGTGTTCTCGTGTTTTTTGTCTTGTTCTTCTTAAAGCCCTGTATTTTTATTACTGTATATTAGAAAACGACAGCACACACCAAAGAAAACGGCTGTGCTTGAAATACAGTGCAGTCTATATAGGGGTAACATCGGTATTTTACATTCTAGCACTGTCGGAGACAGCAGTTCAGTGTACTTTAAGGGTAAAGTATTAAGCTAAGTTTAAAATGAAATTAAATTGTTTTAGAAGTAAATTTGGGGGCATATTTAGGGTTTATACTATAAAAATAGGCATTTTTATGCATTTTTTTAGCACATCACAACATTGCTGTTTTTCACTATGCGCGGGAGCTTATAAGAGGGAGTTTACTGTACATGTAAATGCATTCAAATCTAACCTTAAGCATGAGGACAACACAAAAAGGATAAGCCATAAGGATAACTTTTTTTAACAAAAACTACTGGAGTCTGTTATGTCTATATATAACATTAATAACATTACTATCAACTCCTTAAACTCAATGTTGGTCACAAAGCTTTTAGATTGTCTAGGTCCTAAAGCTTTTTGTTATAACCATTCTTCATTCACTCCACTTACCTGTAAAACTGGAATCTTACCTGTGAAACTGCTGGAACAGATTCATCGGTATGAAGCTGAGGAGAGTATACTTGGTGGTACGGATACCATTGCCTTGATAGCCCTTAGAAATGTTATGGTATTCTGCCTGGTGTGGGCCATGTCGTGCTACTACTGTTCTCCGTTTCCCAGACAGTCTGTGCCCTGAGAGGTCCTGGGGATCCAAGTCACTTTTCAAAGGCAGTACAGAGGGAGAGGTCCAGTTCTGTCTTGGTTCTGTGGCAGCCACTTGTTGCCATCGGTGCCTAATCCAGTGGAAGCGCTCCATTAGAGGGTCAAGACGTCCCAGGGGCAAATGCTAAACAGACCAGGTCAGGGCCCCACTGCCTCCCCCGGGAACTGTCCTGTACACAGAAGTAAACAAAAAACAAAGGTAGACTACAATGCTGACAGGTCAGAACAGGTTTCTTATTGACACTGGCAGTGTGAGATTAAACTGTAATTATGCTTCTTCATCTGTCAAATAATCTATGTCTTTTTTTAAAATGTACCCAATAAATATTCAACCTTCATTCATACAAGCCTTTCCAGAAATACAGAATATGTTTCATATCATCTACTACTGAGCTTTTGCAAGCTTAGGTCCACTACATGGTCATTGCATCGAAATGACCATGTATCCTTAAAATATAGATCATTAACTGTGGGTTAGTAAAATCAAGTAACCACCAACTATATCCTGGTTTAGTCTGATGGAGATAACTGGAAAATGATTAGAAGTAGAGTCACAAGTAGTGATCACCAACATCTAACATCACAAGCAGTACAGATGCTTTCATAATGTAAGAAAGAAATCTTTCTTTGATATATCATGAGAGAACATTTGACAAATCTCAGAATGACCATATAACATTATAACTTACCGTTTGCAAAAATGATGAACAAAATGCCAAAAGGCCAAACACTGTCTTAGAAATGTTGCATTTTATAAATATTAGATGGATCATTAATAACTAATTACTAAACAACAGCTAAATTATTGAAATATGACATTCACTGTGCAAAATGTATTGATGATCTGGCAAACTACATGTTAAGAATGTCCGACTGTCAGGTTACAAGGTATTACCTGTATAAGAAGGATAAGTGCAGTGAAAAGATCTAACTACAGCAAGTGAACAATAGCTTTGACACAAAATCAACATGTGACTGAATAAGACTTTGCTAAATTGATCCAATTCTTCTGCATTCTGCCCCCAAATAAGTTCTCTGTCTAAAATGTCATATACACCTTCATAGACAAAAAAGAACTATTGGACTATGTTATTGTAGTAACTTCGGAGGCTTTGCGAGGCAGAATGCCAGCACAACTGAAATCAAAGGAAAAAGGAAGCAGAAAAACTCCCTACAGCAACCAAAAGAGATGAATGAGTAACTGAAGTTTTCTGTGCATATTTATCTACGTATATTTGTCTTCTAGACAAAGTTTCTCAAATTTGTGAGTTACAGCAAAGCTTTTTTCAAAGTTCAGGATACACCTCCATAAATCTAATGAACAGGGTGACAACAACAGCGGAAAACCTTTGTACTATTGTGGATCTTATGTTCTTGGTGTTTAACACAGTTTAGGGAGTTCTCTACCTAAAAAAATCCATCTGTTAATTGCTAGGTATGGTGAATATGTTTGATTTGGGGAATTACAAAACTGTCGGACTCTGGCCCTCCAGGATAAGAGCTGGCCTTTCCTGCAATAAACTAACAAAATATCAATACCTGGGGAACAAAAAGAATAGTGCCGGGGTGGAAACGATCAATAATTTGAGTCAAGTCAAGTAGGCGTTTGTCATTTCAACCACATGCATAGTACACAGGGAAAGGAAACAATGTTTCTCCAGGACCACGGTGCAACACAAAGAACAAAAACAGAACACCAGAAGACATTACAAGACTACACAAGTGCGTGCAGGGCAGGACTGCAATAGCAACAGTACAACACAACAAAGAATGCAGTCCTCAGGAGCAGTTACAGCACAGTTTGAATTAAAACAGTATGACAATAGATACTGTATTCTAGCTGCAGAGTAGATAAGTGTGCAAAAAATGCATAGACTGAGGTACAAAATAAGTAGTTTATAAAATAAGTATCAAAAATAGTATTAATGGCAGCAAGAGAACAGAGAACATGCTGTTTAGAACAAAAAAGGCTATTTAGAGCTGAATCTGAGGAATAAGTTATTTGTTTGTTTGAGCGAAGGAAGCAGTTCAGTTCAGAGTGTGTGGAAAGTACAGTTTATGTTTCAGTTCTCACTGAGGAGTCTTGAAAGCCACGGGAAAGTGTCGTGGAAAATTGGAGCTAAAAAGTCTAAGCCTGAAACTTTTTCTAAGTCCAAAAATCGGTTGTAGTCGGGGAAACGCAGCTAGCTGTTTTATTAAAGACTAAAACAGCCTCGTGGTCCGATGGAGGATCCTCCCTCCAACCGACCTTACAATCAAATCATATAGACCTTTTGGATACAACACCCCTTTCTCAGATTACACCTCCTTATTGGTGTTCTGCCAATAAGAAAAAAATAGTTGAATACTCCAGTCTCCACCCTTCTTCTAATGTCTTCGCCTTCCCAAATATTTCCAATAGACAGAGTTCAAATTGTATGGGCGCCAGTCTTCACTAGTCTATGGCAAGGATTTCCTGTAACTTTTTGCTGGTCAGGTTTTCCCAACTTAATAGGTGTCAGCACAATCCTCACAAAAGTAGATGTTTTCTACTTTAAGTCTGTGAGCTTCCTAGAAAAGGCATCCTCAGCCCAGTTCAAGGGCTAGAGGACACACATTGTTCAACATATAGTAAAAACAATAGACCATGCCTAAAAGCAGTCAACGGGCACATTCCGTTCACCATGTGGTGACCACAGATAGGGGCCCCTTGTAGCTTCTACCACTAAGTAAATACTGCATGGACTATAATAGGAGTGAAAACATCCCATATTATTTAGTATTTTTATCATTAAAATCTTCATCAAAAGAAGTTCTTCCCCATCCTGGCAGTGAAGGCCCCCGGAACCTTCTGCCCGATAGGAGTGTGGAGTGTGTGGGGTCATCTACAACCTTTTTTGCACCATGGACAATAAATCAATATTTTCACAGACTGGTATCATGTAAAACAATATTTTGATGGACTGGTGTAGATACAACTAAAAACAAAGTGAGTAAAAGTAAAACACACTATTCCACTGAATTAGTGGGAGCCCTGCAATTGTTTCCCTCGTAAGAGCCGTTGACCGAGTGTTTTTTTTTTCAAAATAAAACATTTTTCAGACTCTGAAAATCAATAAAAAGTATTCTCTTTCTGTGCGGCCCGGTACCAAATGACTACAATGACTCTCGATCTACAATGCTGGTGGCTTTGCGGATGCAGCGTGTGGTAGTATATGTCCGTGACAGACGGAAAAGAGATCCTGATGATCTTTTTAACTGTCCTCCATATTCTCTGTAGGATCTTGCAATCTGATGAGGTGCAATTTCTGTACCAAACAGTTATGCAACTACCCAGGAAGCACTCTAAAGAATGTTGTGGGAATTGGGGAGGGGGGTGCGAACTCCTCAGTCTCTGCAGGAAGCAGAGATGTTCTTCACAGATAATGCATAAATTAATGTTCAAACACACAAACTGCAGTAAAACAAGTGACTGTAATTGTATTGTGTTCCTACATTTCAACATTGATTTCTTAGTTAAATTAATGGTGCTTTAAATAAACAGCTGGTAAACAATCAAAGAAAAAAGTGAAACTGTTTGGTGGAAGCAGGTCTTGGGCATTGTTTACAAAGCTGCTCATGTTCAAAACAAAGCAAGCACTTTCTAAGAAAATCTTTGGAGTTGTTGTGGTGTCCTAAAACAGCACAAGAAGAATCCGAGCTTGAGGATAATTTACCAATATTGGAGTGAAACTTGGTCTAATAATTCAGTCTTGACATTAAACACCATAGTACTTGGTTAATATGTTACAACATTTTTGTGAAGACGTAAATGAGATAAACAATTTATAAAAAATCAGAACGTTTGCTTTTGGAGGAATAATTTGCAGACAAAAAAAATAAAATCCAAAATATCTCACAACATCACACATTACAATTCCTAACATATCACACAACTTTAATAATCATACGTCATAATACCATATAATGTCATATTGAGGGGCCTCAACTGATTAACACCTATAGTCTGCTGAGCATCTCTAGGACTTAAAAAACCTAACTGGGGCCAACATATGCTTTGGATGACTTTTGCCTTTGCTTAGAAGCCTAAATTTCAAAAGAGAAGAATCAAATACAAATATACAGAAGAATGAAGTATGGTATTGATAAGATGCCTTCTCTGAGATCAGATTATCTTTAAGTTTGAATAAATAAAGTCTATGAACCCATGCTTCCCAAATACTGCAACTTTTCACTAACATAATGTTTTACAGCTGAAACACATTATTTTGAAAGTGAACCCAAACATTTAACCAGGCTGACACCACATTTCCAAATCGCTTTGCAGTTATGACTCCGTAAAGTCTGGAACCTGTAAACATAACAAAGCTGGGTTTTTCCCATGGTAATGCTATACCAGGACTTTACTGTAGCTTTCTTCAGTTCCTGCTTGTTTTCGGGGTGCTTTACTTTCAGTTTTGCCTTCAGTAAATGAATTACGTGCTTGGATAGATTAAGGTCAGTTTGCAGGACATGCTTTTGAAGCATTGGACTGGTTTTGCTGTTCACCCTCATCTATACTCTGAAGTTACATACCCTAATCTTTTTGTAGGGAGTAGCGCTAGAAAACAGACATTATGATAATATATAATTATGGTAAGCGTCATCATGTTGCCCAGTGCTAGTTCAACATGTATCGACACATCAGGCTTTATTTTGTGAAAGGCCTGATCATGAACTCCTTCAGTTTAGTGTATTAGTAGCGCAGTATGTATCATAAGATGGAATGTGTGGAATGAGACATCAGCCTAATCATGAAATCTTAGCCTTAGCCTGAGCCACATCATATGAAGCATTCAGTTACACAAACTGAGACTTTCCCCAAGTTATTTTCCTGCTTCCTATTTTCTTATGTGGCCCATTATTGTCACACCACAGAACATAGTGTGAAATTCTTTCCCTGCATTTAACCCATTCACCAAGCAGTGGGCAGTCACTGGTGTGTCAGTATCTTGCTCAAGGGTACCTCAGTGGTGCCCATGACCATCTAATCGGAGGGGCAACTCCGTAACCACCAAACCACCAGATTCCCCAATGACACAACAGGCAGGTTAAGTGATCTATTAATATGCAACAGGCAGGTTAACTGATCTATAAACAAAGCCCACTTTTACTTTAAATCTCTTTGTACTTTCTGATTTATGCATCTCCTGGGTGCTTGATAAATGATCATTGTATATACTTTGCAACACTGTCTTAGTTTACCCCTCACATAACCAAACACACTGACTGCTATAAAAAGTGAGGATAATGCCATTAAAATTAGTATGAACATCTTCCATGAAGGTTTCTTGTAGTAAATTCATGCTTTGCAATGTGCGCAAACATTACTGTTATATGAGGACATGATGTGCCTTGTTCTTAATGATAACTTTAATAAAGGAGGAGGAGAAATCACGCGCTTATCACAAGACTAAACAGCCATAAATAGATGAGCACTTTAAATGTTGGTACAACTAAATTGGCTTCATAACCTGTTGCTCAAATATTGACCTACAGATTAAGGGTAAGATAAAATAAAGTAAAAATCAAACATCCAGCAACAGCAACAACAAACAATCGCGTAAAACAACGTAACAGCTGTGTTAGCTTACATATCCAACAAATCCTGATTCATAAAGCATTAAAATGGGCTTTATGAAGCTTAAACACTCGCAGAAATGTACGAAACGGACTTTCTCTAACAAATAAGAACGTTGTTTAACGTTAGCTCGCCTGCTAACTTGTAGCACAGTCCGAAACATCAGTTTCACAAAGCAGCAGTAAAACTCACTGGCTCTCTTCATCGGATGTGCCTCATGATCAACACGATGTTTACTCCACCGGACAGTGGTATCCGTGGTGTCCGTGAGAAATTCATTTGCTTGTTTTGTCCTCCAATTTACTTAAATTACGCGGAACTAGAGAACTGAGGGCGGTTTTACACATCAGAAGTGGAAGCAGCAGCAGCAGCAGCACCAGCAGCAGCATCTCCCCATGTGGGACCTTCTCACACCGAGTCATGTTCCACAACACATCCGGTACTGTTTAGAACACACTAATTCTCCTTTCAATATTTATAGTAGAGCTGTTAGGCAAAATAATTATAATTGTATTATATTATTATTATTGATATAGCAGGGTTATTCGGGTGAATAATAACTATTATTATTAACATTTGTCATTAGAGTAGAGTTACTTGTGTGTCATTAGAGTTACTTGTGTGAATAATAACAATTACATTATTATTAACAATTGTTGTTATAGTAGGGTTACTTGTGTAAATAATAACAAATACCTTGTTTCCTTTTTTTAATTATTTGTTTGAGTTATGGGAAATTACCTGAAGATCTTTGTATTATCAGTTTATTATATATTATCAGTCTTCAACTGATAAAACACCTCCCTAATATTATGTAGGTCCCAAAACAGCATCATGTGTAATGCTACCAAAACAGCTAAGTTGCGCTGAGGTGTCTGACACCAAGATGTTAGGATCCGTTAAGTTTGCAACAATGTTTAGGCAGGTGGTACATCTCAAAGTAACACCCACACAATGTATTGCACAGTGGTAACAGTTAATTCAAAAGACTTTTAACTGTTACCACCGTGCAATACTTCTGGGGATTAATCACTGTGAAACACAAAACTTTTAGCTTCTACTACCGTGCAATACACTGGGATTTATCACTGTGATATATATGGTCAACTGTGCTGCTATGTGTGGTCAAAATGCTGCTAATCATATTTCCCTTGTTTATTCTTTCTTATTTTTCTGTTTTGCTATTCTCGAAATATACTATATTTATTTTTATTTTCTTTACTTTCTACTCTCTTTTACTTGCACTGAACGGGTTTGCACACAATTCCCTTGTTCTTAAAGCACAATGACAATAAAGATTTCTATTTTTATATTTTTTTTATTTTCTTAAGTCCTGTAAGCTGCAAGGTGGGGCCTCCATGGACCGCACTAGTTTGATACCTGGGGAATTCTGAGGCCAGGTCAACACCTTGAACACTTTGTCACTTGGTTTGCAACAATGTTTAGGCAGGTAGTGCGTCTCAAAGTAACACCCACACAATGTTCCCAGGAGAACATCACCCTGAACTACTGTATTCCAGGAACACAACGCAAGACCCGCAGTTTTGGAGATGCTCTAACCCAGTCATCTAGCCATCACTATGTGGGCCCTCCCAAAGTTGCTCTGATCCTTATGCCCGTTTTCACTGCTTCCAACACATCAACTTCAAGAACTGACTGTTTACTTGCTACCCACCCCTTGAAAGGTGCCAATGTAACAAGATCAATTAAGGTTACTCACTTCACCAATCAATGGTTTGTATGTTGTATATTGCACTACTGAGACAAACCTTAATCTGTTACTACTGATTGATTTAAATTTTACTTTTACTTTTACTTTTATAGTTCTTCTTAGTGTCCATCGTATGTATGTTTTTTTTGCGAAAAGTGCAACAGCATGTTTCTTACAGGGCACACTACATCCACTGAGCTGATACAGAGGAGTGACGAGATACTAGTAGCAGAAGGTCAGTGAAACTTTGGAAGTTTTTTCAATTAGTTTTCTTCAGTGGCAGTTTCTATGGTAAAAATGTACATGCTGGCATCCCCCAAGAAGCTGTCTAGCACCTTTACGTAAATTATTTGCTTATAGCTTTGCAAATTATTTGCGTAACAGTTAAAGTGACAATACATGTCAATGTCCGCTCTTGGCAAGTCAGTATTTACATCTATGGAGCTCTCAGTGACTCTAAATATAGAGTTATCGTCAGTAAGTCACATATGACAAATTCCAAATAAATGTATCCTAAACAAAGAACATTATTTATTAGTGATTACATTCGTTTAGAGCAGCACGGTTCTTGAATGTGGACAAGAGGGCAACGCCAGGTTAAGGACTTTAATGCCTTTGATTTAACATTGAGTATTTGATTGTCATGGTGAAAGCACATTCAAAGTAAAGTGGTTAGATGATTAACAGTTCTTGGTAAAAAGATATATGGCATTAACACCCTGACTGTATTGATTCACTTGTTAGTTTCATGGATTGTCATCTGGTGATATGGTCAAATACAGCTAATAATTATTTCCCCCGACTTCTGTACATTTTTTAGATTATTCATAAAATCTTTTCAGATTCTTATTTCAGGTGATTTGAATGATGACCAGTGACCTTCAGTATTCAGTGTACATTTTTCATCCTCCCTGCGCCAGCACCATTGAGCTAACTGGATAATTACTGAGCACCACATGAACTTTATAGCGTGTGTTTAAGTAGTAAAACATATAGAAGATTTTACCAATTTTACAGTAGATGCAACAGAGAAGATTTAACACCAAATGCAACCAAGTGGTCTTCTACGCAAACCACAATGTGGACTTTTTTGCTGACAGACAGAAGACATTTGGATTGAAATCGCATGTCTTCCAAGGGGAGCATTTTCAAGTGCAAGAAAATGGCCTGCCATGGGTTTGTAAAATGTAAGCTTTAAATGGTCTTTTATTAAAAACTTAATGCAAACACTGTCAATAAAGTCAAGCACTGCTGTAATTGGAAACTACACTGAATAGTAAGTGTGCTTGAACACACCACAGAAGACTGTGGTCACGTGATGTGCTGGTCAGCTGACACGCCTGGAGGACAGGGGAGCTGGAGACATCATGATAAAACTACTCGAAAAAATATCTCCTACAGAGTGTCCTAAAGTGAGTAACACTGCACTGTTCTTCGATAAAGTGCACAAACATAGTTGAAATAGGTTATTATCTACACACGGGTGACACTTGGTGTGGCTAGGCAACAGTACATTAATGAAAAAGAGCCGAAAATACAACAAGCAGCTAATTTAGCATTTATTTAGTGTCTGTGATATTTTTTTTGTTCTTCCTTTTAGACAAGGAACCATATGTTGTATATCTGCGTGTAGTCGTAGTGGGATAGGGCGTAGACTTGAGTAATCCAGCTGTGGTTACCTGCACTATATGGACATGAATTGGGACATCTGACCATTACACCAACAGGGCTTTAATGACATTGCATTCAAATACATAGACTTTAATATGAAGTTGGTCCCACTTTGTAGCTATAACAGCTTCCACTCTTCTTGGAAGGTTTTCAACAAGATCTTGAAACAGTCGATGAGGTATATGAGGTGTGCTCCTGTTTGGCTGGAATGAAAAGTCACACCAGCCCCTTTACGCATAGAACTGCTGACCCCTCGTTCCAGATGGTCCAGCACAGCTTGGTGATTTCCCTGCCCAAACACACACACGTTACCCAATTAGTTGAAACAGATGAGTTGAAACAGGTGAACCAGGTGTATTTGAGCAACGAAATGATCAACTGCGCTGAACACTGGCCCTCCAGAACAAGAACTGAATCCCCCAGATGTCAAAATGGAAATTTTTTGTCCCACTGACATTTTCTTGTACTATAAGAAACTTTACATTTTCTGTATTGCTTTACATTTCTTTTAGAATAATCAATAATATATTTTTCTCCTGTAATATTCCACGAGTACTGTCTTATAATAATGTAATGTAGTGCCATATAGTTAACTATGGCAATTGTTTGAATATACTGTAAGATACTTAAACGAATTTCAGGGAAATTCCTAGTGTTACTATTATATGTTTCACTGTGGGGTATACATTTAATGAAAACAATTTATGAAAACAGTATTAATGGAGAAATGAACCTGGTTTTCATCAAAACAGTGTCCATAAATTACTTTATGTGCTGTTATATCTCATTGTTCATCAATCCTATAATTCTCTTACGCTTGTATTAGTCAAAATAAATAATTTGTACTTTTCCAGCTTCTACACAGGGTTGTGGATGGACTGTGTGGCCGGAGTTACCCACAGCGAGCGGAATATGGTGACATATGGAGTCTGAAAGAGTGGGAGGAGTTAAAGACCTCCCTCTCCAAACTCTTCCAAGTTGCTGTTGGGAGAAAGTGTTCAGATCAGGAGGTTTGTATCTAAATGTTCTTTGTGGAGCAAACCTTTTTGTGAGGTCTGGTTAGATAAAGCTGAACATATTAATGTGTGCCTCCCCGTTCATGTCATGGCAGAATCCTACAGCTCTTCTAGTTTGGCCCTTGGATATAAATTTTATCATTTTTGTGATTCTTTGTATGTATCATAAGCCTCTACAATTGCTTATTTTTCACTGCATAGGGTAGATATATACTGAACATTTGCAACATGTATTTGTGTAAACAGTTGTTGGTAAATGTTTTACAGCAAAATTGTTTGTGGTTTTCTTCTTGCAACCCTGCCACCGTTGTTGTCCAGTGCAGTGGACTCGTAACATTCGCCAAAATGTGAGCCTGTAGTTGCTTAGAACCTGGGTTTCTTTTTGACCTCATGGACTATTAACAAGCCTTGCTCTTGAAGTTATCTTTGTTGGTCGATCACTCCTGGATGGGTAACAATTTAGAATTTCTTGAATTTAATCCATTTGAACACCCTCTGTCTGACTGTACTGATGATGTCCAAAATCTTTAGAGGTGGCATTGTAGCATCACCACCTCTTTTTCTTAGGTCCTCAGAAATCTCAGAAATGTCATGATACACTTATACAAACATTGTACGAATCAGACTTTGATAGATCCCTGTTCTTTTAATGAAACAGGGCACCCAGTCACATCTGATTGTCATGCCATTGTTTAGAAACATGACTGTAATTGCACCTTCACATTAACTGCTAATACTAGAAATTCACATACTTTTGCTACTCACAGATATCTAACATTGGAGCATTTGGACTTTTAGAACTTCTGTGAAAATCCCCTGGTGTTTTAGGGCATGTTTGTCCAGAAATATAGAAAATGTATAAACTTTCAAGTACCACTGTATATGTAAGGTGTTTGTGTACATGTCAATGTATAGATTACTGAGACATGTATAGATTTCACACTTTTGCGTGTGTATGTGTGTGTTTGTGTATATATATATATATGAAATGTAAGCCAGACTGCGCTCATGTACTGCGCTCATGTACTGTGTATTTTGTATGTTTTTGTGTGTAGGCGCAGGAACTACTGGACGATTTGGACTCTGCACGTGCAGATGCTTTTGTGAAGTGTTTACACGCACGTCAGGAGGAGATCAGGCAAGCTCTAGTGGACAGAACCAATGGAATCTCCACCACACAACTGCAGGACTTCAACTGGCAGTTGAAAGTACGCAACCAATGCATTTTAAACAACAGTGCCACTGTCTCAAATTAGCATTGCCCCTATTAGTTTTTTTAATGGGATCTTGCAGCTTTGCGGACAGTGTTTGTTTGTTCCGTTTTCATTCCCTGTTCCTTTCTCTCTACAGCTTGCATTATCCAGTGATAAGCTGTCTTCTTTAAACACTCCTCTACTGAACCTCAGTCTGGACCTAAAAGAAAATGGAATCCCAAAATCTGTAAATATAGAAATGAACAAAGAGGAGCTACACACACTCATCAGTGCAATGGAGGCTGCTAATAAGGTACTGTTATTTTTCTTTCTTCCTTTTTCTCCATCATGCTGTCTCTCACATGCACATGTGCTCAGCATTTCAATTACATTTTGAGAGCTGCAGACATGTTTATACTTGCAGTTGTATCTACATTAATTCAATATGTGCTCTCATAGATGGTCCTGCAATTGAAATGAACACCTGCGCTTCTCCCCCAACTGCGGTGAATCTTCAGTGGTCATACTTCAGGAGAGGAAGTGCAATACATTTTTTGAGACACAGCAACTGTAGGATGAGGAACTTGTAGCCAGAGCCCTATGGGGTACTGTACACTTGACTCTTACTTGCAGGAAAAAGGAAAGAACTGCATGGATAAGGTAATGTGTATTTGTGGGTAAAATATTGAGACTAGGTCACAGTTTGACCTAGTCTCAACAGATAAAAGACCATTGCTCATTAGGCCCTGAACTGCTCAGTTGGTTGAAAAACGCATTGTGGGTTCTGTTTCCGACTGAAACAGAATCGTCATTTCTTTTCCTCATTCTAGAACAGTTGTTTCTAACGAACTAATAATCACTTGTATCGCAGTCATTCTTGAACACTGTTTTTAAAAATAAAATAATGTACTTAATTGTTATTCCTTCGTTATATTGCATTTTTACTGCTGCCAAAACGACTCTGTTTTTTAAGACCATTCTGTTTTTTTAAGACAAGAGCAAGAGTCATTTCCATACAATACTGATTCTACCACAACCAGACCGTTTGACCACTTCTCCATGTTCGTGTTAAGTCCAGGCCCTTATCTGAATTTTCACATCCGTCCTGTGTGAATATGTGTAAGGCAACACATTTTTGACTGTGAGAAAAACATATTTAACCATAACAAAATGAGATAAAAAAACATCAAGAACAGTCACGTAGTGCAGATCAAAATCAAGTAGTGTGGTAGAATAGAATAGAATAGAATATGGTGTGGTACGATTGTAGTTAATTTTAATCATATTTTAGTTATATCCTCCCAGTTTTCCCATTTAGGAAAGTAATTTGAAAAGTAGCTGTTCAAGTGCAGCAAATAGTTATAGCAGGTAGCAACTGTGGCTCTCCAATCACTTTTTGTTACAGCTTTGGAGCTGTATGCACCCGTTGTGCATCAGAGGGTTGGCGAGACACAAGGAAGTGGCAGATGACTAAGTACAGCTAATTGAGCTATGAGTGGGGTCGTGCTGGGAGAATTTGCTCAACACACTCTTGAGGTACTAGGATAAGTATGCAGGAGCAAAAAAAAAAGAGATGCTGGCTCTGCTAAAGACATTCTCTCATTGCAACAGCTCTATACAGTCTTGCTAAATGATTGTGGGAGGAGTTATGAGCACAAGTCAAATCTGCATGTGCAACAGCAATATGCAGTTTGCAGACTGCAGGAACTGGCAAGAAAGTTACATTCACATTCAGTTAAACTTATAGGTCTATTATTCTTACAGTTGAGTGGATCTTTATCTCCATCCTGTGTAAGAGAGAAAATGTCTCCTTTACTGAGGAAGTGATTTACTCCTGCTTTATTTTTTTGTCATGTGTGCAAGACTCAGTGCTGATATTGCAGTTAGGGCTTCTCTCTTCATTACGTATTGTGTTAGCACCCTGCAAAGCTTGTTTCAATGCTCATGTTTATCTAGCTCTGAAATTCAGAAGTTGTAATGGGTCAAGATCAAATTAAACTCCTTTAAACTAATACTTCTGGTGAGAGCAGAAGGGTGAACAGTGGGTGTGTTCTGTTTAAACATTTTCCCAATCAAAAGCTGTACTGTAGACTGGTCTCTGAAATACGAATGGGAGAAAATTTAGAAGTAATACATGCAACAGATACACACACACTATGCTGCACGACTTTGCCTGGTCATGTTAAAATTTAACATAAAGAATAAAGAAAAAGTAGACACACAATAATAAAGTTAAATATGGCATTATGGCACAATTTGTTCAAAATTTATTTTAACGTATTAGAAGAAGTAAAATGTGCTGTTGTGAATGTTCAATTCAGAAATGGGCAGTGACTTTGCACTAAAATCTGTTTGAGGATGTGTACATATTTTCAAATGCTCACATCCTCATATGTTCATATGTTCAGTTTTGATCAGTAGAAAAGATTTTAGATGTGCAGGTCCCATATGATTAGAGTTTCCCTTATCATGTCTCCTCCCTGGTCTGGATGAGCCTTTCATCATTCTATTAAGTGTCAGTTTTGTCCATTAGACCAGCCGCAGGAGACTCCTACCCATTCTAATGTGTGATGGGGAAAGAATCCATTCTTAAATAAACCACTTTTTTTAGGCTGTCACAGCTATGTGATATAAATCACAGAGGAGGCTAATCTAAGAAAGGATCTTCTCATTCATCACTCCAGGCTTGTTGGGCAAAGTAAGATGTTCTTGTCAAAGTACATGATGACATAAGGGATAACTTTCAAACCAGACAATGGATTAAACCTTTAAAGGAACGCTGCAGACGTATATTATGTGATCAGTAGAATAGTTTTCTATTCTAATATAGTGAAATGTGCTAAAATGATTGTCCGTTCTCTATGACAGGCATACATAGTATGCTACTGAGATTAGGCTGTAAACGGGTGGAGTATTCAAACTCCCAATGAGACATACAGGTATAGTTTTATATCAACTTGCACAGATCACAAGGACCACTGGTTTGGTGAAATATTTTATTTGAATCCTTCAAAATTGTTCATTGTTTAAGACAAAGGATTCTTCAGAACAACTGTGCTTACTATAGGCTTGCGCGCACACACACACACACACTCACTCACCTCAGTCTCACTCATACATTCCCCTGTCTCTCTCATTCATACCCACATCATTATGGGAGCACAAAGATAGAGCATGAATGCAATTTACAGATATATTACATAAATAGCTTCATTTGAATGTTTTAAAGAGACCCTCAGCATTTTCATTTTTTTGGCAACTGCTGTGGTAGAAAACCCTAGACCAGTTATCAATGCAAGTTTTTTCCAACAGTTTATGTAGGCCTGTAATTTGTGAATTTATGAGCTTGGAATCAGTGAGTGTATAGACATGCATATTCTGCGGTAATTGTATGTTATTGAGTGTGTATGTGTTTTGTGTCATGTCCCCATTCTTAAGATGCCTCTAATTGGAAAAAAAAGCCAGTTAGGTATTTCTAGCAGCCAAACCTAATGCTGCTTTTCATAGATTGTCACTGAAATGCTGGAATGTTGTTACATTTGCTACTCAGTATCACTCCTATGCAGTCTACAATGTTAATACAGAGCATCGTAAAAGCCCGAGACAACAGCTTCATCATTATCATGGTAAACTTGAGTTATCCTTTAGCAAAGTTCATTGACTGCTGCGGTAAACCCTGTAGAATGTTGCAATTTTAAATCGAAGGCACAAATTCAGCCAGAAGAAATAACAGCACATTGATTGGATCATATCTGCTTTTCTGGGGTTTTTTTGTGTTTCTTTTAGTTTTTTTGTGCTGTGCCTGGATACCACATAAGTCACAGTGTGTGTGTTTAAAGCTGAATGTAAGAAAGGTAGACACTGAAGTCACAGATCATCTACACTAACAATATGTTTCTAGCAGAGTGAGCATCCTCTCTGAGGTCATGGTTGTTTATTTCAGTGGTATGTACCCAGTGTGGGACAGGGCATTGTGGCTTGCTTTCAAAATCAAAATTTGTTATTATGAAAAGGAATGGTAAAAAAAAAAAGAAAAAGAAAAAGCTTCTCCGGTTTTCTCAGCCATCAGATTTGACTCAATACAAGTCAATTCGGATCCCAGTAAAAACACGTGCCATGTTATAGCGAAGAAATTCTGCAAATTTTTTGTCCGTTGATGAAACTGTGGTGACATCACCTGTTACTACTTCTTAATGAAAAGAAATGTACAAGCACACAGATTTTGCGGAACGTTTAAACATATTTTCACTGATATACTAATAGATCCCTGTCTGCTGTGCATCAGCTGATTTGTCTGTAAGAAATACAACGGCTAAGCACACATACAAGCACACTGACAAGACTCAAAGTAGTAATGTCCTTGAAGTCTAGTCCCAGCCTTGATTTCTATGTTCATAGTGATACCACTGCAAACGTGCTTCCACTGTGAACATCCACTCCGACTCAAAGCAGAGCAAAAGGCTGGTACATACACTAAAACCAACTGCATGAGACGACTTTAGCTTACTGAAGGGTCTGAAAGGGTCGGAAAACATTAACGCTGCTGTGTTGAGTTTTAGAGCTACTACTCCCTTTGTGGTCTCTGAGCTGTGGTGCATTCATGCACAGTGGGTGAAGAGGTGAGTTCCTTCGCTACACACTAAAAAGCCTTTCCATATCTGCTACACCCCTGCAGTCCACTCTCATATGGAGCGGAGGACATCAACATAAAGTGCAGTGTCTGTTTAAAATTAATGTTAACTATATTACCAATGTGATTAAATAGCTTATAAGAGGCAGGGGAAAAAAGTACTTTAAATTTCTGCTTTACTTTCCTTAATTTGTCTATACGTATTAATTTATCACTATAATCCAAAATATTTACAGAGGAAAAAGTTTACATTTGTGACAAAAAGTCACAACGCAACAATTGTTGAGAAGGCCTGGCCCAACCCTTATGAGTGAAAGCTAAAGTGCACTGTTGCCCCTAGTGGACATAGTACAGCCAGTACACTAGGTTGAAGAAAGTGTAGGTGATAGGGAAGATGACGCGGGACCACTTGTCAATCGCATTCACGTCTGTCAGGTCTGGAATTTTCACCTTCAGCTGAGAGGCCCGCCTCCTTAAGCGGCCCTTCTTGTGAATTATAGGTCGCTCGAGGGAAGCGGTGGGCCGACCATAGAGGTCACGACCTGTCAGGGGCTTGCGGTACTGAATGCTGGCACTGTCATAAGAAAACATGGTGTTCCGAGGATCTCCAAGACTGCCCAGCATCTCAGAACCAGTGAGGCGCAGATCAAGGTTAGTGAGCGGAATGTTCCCATGGGCATCCACCTTTAGGAAAAAATACAGAGAAAGAGAGAGGTGGGAAAGATGGGGTTTAGGTGAAAAAAGCACACCAGTGGCGATTCTGGGCAATGAAGGGGGCAGTAATTCCAGTTCAGATGCAATCCTTTCACTTTCAGTACTGTTCAAGGAAACGGACACTTAATATTCTAATATTCAGTGGTTCCATTGCCTGTGACTCCTTTTTTAAAGACACCAATTGGTGGCTACAACTATGTTATGGTACTTCTGTTGTCATGATCGATTGCTACTACACTGTAAAACGGTGCTTGAAAGTTTGTGAACCCTTTTCTATTTCATCAGATTTTCATACAAGTCCTATAAGTACAAATAGAGCCGAGTTAAACACAACTGAGATCAAAATCTCACATTTGGTTATTTATTGATGAAAACGACCCTCTCGGATTAGCAGTTAATTTGAAGGCAAAATTGGTGTCTGGTGTTTTCAATCAATGGGATGACAATCAGGTGTGATTAGGTGCCCTGTTTAACGAACAGAAATCTATCAACTCATGTTTGTGGAAGTGTATCATTGACACAAACAAAGATTTCTGAAAACCTCAGAAAAAGAGGTTCTCTTGGTCTTCAGGCTGGAAAACAAAAGCATCTTTAAAGGGTTTGAACTCCAGTCAAGACCTCTCTTTACCCTCTTCAGGAGTGGCTGATCAACAAAGATCACTACAAGAACAATATGTGTAATAGTCATTTTTAAGCAGCCCCTCTAACGTTAGTTAATGCCAGTGGTCACCATCACGAGAACAACGAGTTGCAAGGACAAATTGCTGTACGGTGAAGATTTGCTAAAGATTACAGCGACAAGCCTGTTTTGCACACAAATGAGACCAAAACAGAATTTGTGTTTCAATGAGAAGCTGTGTGCTCTTCTATATTTTCATATGTTTGTATTTTCTAAAATATTTCAAAGAAACTATGGATCTGTAGCTCTTACCACTTGGACTTTGTTGCTCTCTAGCCTGCTCTTCTCGTTGTTGCTCTTAGCAGCTTTCTCTGCCACTTTCTTCTGCAGGTGTGGGCCTCGTCCAAAAAATATATAGTTTACAAATGCATACTCCAACAGGGCCAAGAAGACGAAGACAAAACAGCCCATCAGATAGATATCGATAGCTTTTACATAGGGGATCTTTGGTAGTGTCTCTCGTAGATGGGTATTGATGGTGGTCATGGTCAGTACAGTGGTGATTCCTTCACAGATACAGTGCAACAGAAAAACTAGTTGTAATTATTATGTAATGTCATGCCACGCATTCATCCTACAGTTACTGTAAATTTAACGTCTTGCATAATTAATACATCAAGTCAACACGTGTTCTTTTTAGTGCTAGCACATCTAAGTATGAGATGTTCATGAGATTTGCGGAATAATACCCAGTCTAGACACAGGCATACATACCTAAAGCTACCCGTGCTGCAGAGGCATCATAGTTGATCCAGAAGGAAACCCAGGACAGAATGGTGATCAGGTTTGAGGGCATGTAGGTCTGCAGGATGAAATATCCAATGTTTCTCTTCAACTTAAAACTCAGTGATAGACGAGGGTATGACCCTGAGAGAGGAAGACAGAGAGGGGAGGAGCACTATATCTGTGGAGAACACTCAATAAACACACTGACATTTACCATAGAAGTACTGATGTCCCAACCATGACAAAGTACTGCAGTTACACTCACAGTGCAGTCCATAGGAAACCAGTGAACAATGTTTTTAGCTCTATATACTACGACAATGAATATGACATGCAACATTACTGTGAGGTTAAAATGCAAAATGGCATCTTATTTTTCTAGCTACCTCTCACAGTTAGACAAACCTTAAAACAAACATTTGTGTACTTAAATTGAAAATGTTTTTATGAAAAAAAAATTACAGATGATACTTAGTTACAATACAAAACAACTTCAGGCCCCTGACAGTCCTCTGCCAACCTAAATGTTAAGTTGTACTTCAGTGATAAGTGGTAAAACCATTAGAGCCTGCATGTTGATCCCTACAATTCCTCACTCTAACAATAACCTACATTTGTTTTAAAATAGGCATATAATTATTTGCTTACTGCATAATAATTTATGGGATTAATAATTGATATGCATGCAGCATAAATGTGAAGCAGTGATGAGGGGTCTGTTGTACCTGTGGCAAACACCACCTTCTTAGACAAAGTTTTATAGTCAATAATGGAAAACTGTGGCAACTCAATGTTGTCCACTCCTGTTACTGAACTGCCTTCCTGCCAATAAAACTCAATGTCATCTGTGGTGTAGCCATCTGAGAGAGAGAGAGAGAGAGAGAGAGAGAGAGAGAGAGAGAGAGATTCTGTTATTTCAGAACACAATGACAAATGGCATGAATAGACATGGGTGACATGGCTCAAAATACTGTGAAGCCCACACTCAGTGCACCTGTCACCCTTCCAGAAAAGAGACTAAAAGAGAGAGAGGTGCCAGTCACCTGTTCCCACACTTCTTCTTGTCTGGGCACTAAATCAGTGTGTGGTTGAGATGTGCTGAGACAGTGAGAAGAGCTCTGTGAGAACTCCTCATTCACAATGAACTGAGAGGATTTTCCCTCCCTTCAGAATTCTACTACTTATCTAAAGAGGAACACGGTGCTCCGGCACATTACAGCTTAATTATGGGACAGAGGCTTATTATATTCTGCTCTCCTTTTTCTTCCTGCAGTTTGGTCATAGAAGACTTGAGCTTGGAAAGATCGGAGGCTGAAAGGCATCGACTATGATTGCAACTGCACTATATGTATCCAGCACTAATTCGACTTTTCTTCCTAAATAAAGGGTATTGATAGGGAGCCTGTTGCCTCCTTTGCTACAATACAGTCTCTACTGTTTTGAGAAGGCTCAACACTGCGTGTTGGAACACTGCTGTGAGGATTTGACTGCATTCAGCCACTAGAACACTCGTTAAGTCAGTGCCACATTCGGATGGGATGAATTACTTCTGAATGTCAAACGCCAGTGTCAGGGTAGCAATAGTTTCATTTCGGACTGCAACAATGCATTGATAAAATCCATTAATATAAAAATTTGAACAAATTTCGCGATCAATTTGTTGACTCTATGTTGTCTCAAAGCTGGTTACTTCAAACCATGTCAACTGTTATACACTGAGAGTTTGACTAAAGGAGTAGAGCTCAATCCCTTGTTTAGACGTTGTGGAGCCAAAATGCAAACAGAAATGGCAGCACAGATAATTGCTAAACCTACACAAATTACAACTTACATTGAAAAAACTTAACTCATGCACCCTTTAAGGTGGAAAGGTAACACAGCAAGATACTGGGAACGAGCCTGGAGCAAAAAGTTATCAGGGCAGTAAGAATTAAGCTCTTCATTTAGTAAACCAGCTAAACAGACCATGAAAATATGTCACTAAACAAAGATTTTAAGAGCTTTACATCTTTTTTATGGATCATTGCTGTTAGCTAGACAAGCAACACTCCTGCCAGACTCATCGGTCTCCTAATCCGCCTAAAACTTAACGTATGATGCAGTAATACCCTCTGCATCTTCGTAAAAAGGGATGTATACATGTGCAAAACTATCAAAACCTGCAATAAACAAATTAAAATTAGACCAACATGCAGCTGAAGAGAAATGGAACTGGAATTTATTTGGAATGCCCAGAATAACTGAATATAACTGAACAAAACTGAATTCAAATAAATTCCAAAAAAGTCCACTTTCTAAGATAATCTGACATGATGAATATTAGGTATTATGAATCACATAAATATGAAATTAATTCAAGGGTAATGTATTTTTTTTCATAGTATGCATGCTCATTTCTCAAATTGTTACTGTTTCAATCAAATGAATTTGATAAAAACAGCATTTCCAAGAATTCCATGCAAGGTGAAGGTAATAATTATTTGATGCAGATTTGTCTGTGTGGTGATTACATAGATGTGTGTGAAAATTATTATTAGTGTCTGAAGTCAGTGTGCTGTATGGACTTTTGGGTACACAGTGTAGAAAAGCTGACTGTAAAACCTGGCAGCTACAGTTTCACCGTCAAATTTACATTCATTTTTCCCCACAGTTTAGGTTTTTGTTTGGTTTTTATTTGCTAACTTGTGAATGAAAACCTTAAAAGTATCACTTAAAAACAGACTGATCAGCGGTGAGCGTCCACAGATAGTCAGCTTGACGTTGCACGTTCACGTCAGTGTTATGCAAAATCCTAGGAGAATAATGAAAACGTCTGCTGTGATGTTGGTCCTGTGGTTTTCTTTCTCATGTTGTGATCTGTGTCTCAGATCGCTGACATGACAGTAGCGTCACAGCGCTACAGCTGTCAGCCCAGCAGAGTGCACACCCAATTACAACCACTGTCCGTCAGAGAGAGAGACCGAGAGAGAGAGAGGGCAGAAAAGGGAAAGTGATGTAGAGAAAGAGACATCAGTTAGCACAGCTGCCCTCTCTTCTGGTATTGCAGATGATAAATGACACATTATACTTATGTGCCTTGACTGTACGACAGGGATTGAATGCGCAAAATCAACAGCCTGTAATGGCAGGGTGCTTATTGCTGACTAAATTGCAAATAAAGGGAAGCTGGAGTGGAGAAAGAGACTAGTATTGTTTCAGATCTAAAAAGACAGTAGACAGATTTAGAGCATATGCCTACTGTCACATTCATTTTGGCCCAGTTTGTTCAATGGTATATAAGAAGTGCAGGATAAGGTCTTCCCTAGCTGCTCTCTGGATGTGGGCTGGCCTGATGGAGGCTGATTGAGTGGACACTTTGCACTGAATTTCCACGGCTGGCTGGAGAGCAGGGGCAGAGCTGGGTGCTTGGCACGCAGGTGGAATCTATTATTAATGCCAGGGTGCTGTGGAAGGATCGCTCTGCATTAGCGCCGCTGCACTGCTGAGCTCCAGCTTTCTTATAGGACGAAACTACAACCACTCACTGAAGCAGACTTATTTCGTCCTCATCACTTCATTCCCTCCTGCAATTTAAATTCCGCTTCTTAATCTCGTTTTTGGACATGTAGTGTTTATTAGTGCTTGAAACTAGTCACATTTCAACTAGTCACATTTCATTAAAAACACCCCATACGTTTGTCTATACCTTGATGACAAAAGTCGCTGTTTAATGTGCTGAACAGAGGTTGACTTCTATAGTCAAGTAAATAACAATTTTGTTTCTCCAAGGTCAGGTTCCACAAACAGGTTTTAACTAAGACGGGTTTGAATGCTACATTGATCTAAGCTAAGATAAAAAAATAATTTCAGTGAAACTGATTGTTATAGACTTTGCCTGAAGCCACCCTGACAGATAAACATCACATATTAAGTTAATAACTGTCAAGACGGAACAGCACAGTAGAATAACATTCCTTTCTAAGCTGTCTCAAAATGTATTTTGGGTTTAATGACCCCCTTGTTCTTGATTCACCCCTGAAACACACCGTAGCTTTTCACATTTCTTCATCACACAACACAGCTACCAATCACACAGAAGAACATTTTTTTAAAAATCCTAAATAAATTAAACAAAAAACATCCATTTTAACCAGAGAAATGTGTTTGAATATTTGCAGATTTCACTCAGCTCTTTCTAAATTCGTTCTGAATGAAGCAATATGCCGTGAAATGTCAACTTTACAGGATTAACCTTAATCTGTGTTCATGTAAAAAGATTCACACATTTTACAGTGTGTCTGATATTTTCAAATGGTGTAAGAACTTGATAACGACAGTTCTAATATGATCGCAATACATTACAGTAACATTCTAAGTTCTAATAACTTCTAAGCACTTTGGGTTTGATTGCTTTCTACATTCTCTTGCTAATTTTATTCCTGAACAAGGATTTGAATATGAATTCTATAAGTATGTCAACAGAGGTTTGAGTGGAAAAGATTACCCTTACACTACACACACAGCTCAAATATGAAGGAAGAAACCCAAAACAAATGAACTTGTAAAGACAAACAACACTGTTGGCCCACGGTTGAGAATAAGACATCAGAACCAGCCTGAAGGACTTCATGAAGTCAGTGTTTACAGCTCACATATTAAGACATAGGTTGTGACACCATTAAACTTTAAAATCATATGGATATAAGTACTTTCTGATTAACATTAAACAGCACTTACAGCTCTCAATCTCCAGGGTGCAGTTCTGTTCATCCAGTGGGTATCTGCGCAGGTCCATCATGCAGGCTGCCGTTGTAGTTATCCTAGCCATATAACAACCAAATAACCAAAAATCATCTCAGAACTGAACATACCATCAGCTGAAATGAAAGAACAGTCTCTGATGTCCCGGTCCCAGCAATCAGACATCAACACACAATAATTAATAGTGTTAATAAAAGTATTAATATTACACAGACTGTTATTTTGTGTTAAGAGCATGTACACAATGAGCTGTGCTTGTCCACTAGCGATGTTTTTGCGGTAAGATAACTGAAGTGTAGATATTGAATTTCTGTATCACTCCTCATTACTCCTCTTTAATATGTAAACTAGTAACAGCAAGCAGACACTAAAACATAACTGCCATCTCAAAGTTTATAACAACTAACACATCTGCAGAAAATAGCTATAATGAATATTTTGTTCTAACAGCAAGAGATGTGAGTGAGTATGGCAAAGCAAAAAGGCTCCCAGTGTAATCAACCAAGCCAAGTGGCAGAGGTCCATTTTTGAAGGTATTCCATTTCTATTTTTAATATATTCTTTACATTTTCTACATTGCACCGCTTTTCTATATCATGCTATATCATGGGGTGTTGGTGGCCTAGTGGTAGGATACTTGCCTCTGGACCAAGCGGTCGTGGGTTCGAATCCTACCTCCAGCACACCACCACTGGGTTCCTGAGCAAGACCCTTAACCCCAAGTTGCTCCAGGGAGACTGTCCCCTGTAGTTAGGGAATGCAAGTCGCTTTGGATAAAAAAGCGTCTGCTATATGCCGTAAATGTACATGCTGATGTTCCACCTTAGGTATTGCACTGAAACCTCCCACCTTTTGTCAAAACACAGTTAAATAAGCCATAAAAAGTGAACTCTAATGTATATAAGGGTATTAGTGTATCAGTTTAGTGTAATGCATTTAAATACACTAATTTAAAAAAGTAAAATGTATTTTATATTAGTTGACAAGTCTATAACTGATTGATATACCCTTTGACTAGGCCAGAAAACATGCCTCTGGTTTTGACATCGTGAACTTTTTGCAACACGATACTTCAGTTGCATTAATGTTACACTACAAGATTAGAAATACTTTTACTTGTGGAGTCTAAATAAACTTCTGAAGATTACACTATATTCAGAGGTGGACAGTAACAAAGTACATTTACTTGAGTACTGTACTTAAGTACAGTTTTTGTGTATCTGTACTTCACTTGTAGTCTTTTTTTTGGTAACTTATAACTTTCACTTCACTACATTTGAAAGACAAAACCGTACTTCTCACTTCACTACATGTCTATCAAGGTTCTCGTTACTCGTTACCTTCAGATCTGAAAGTGGGTATAAATTTCTCACTTTTCTAAAACATGATTGGTTTTTAGCAGACTACAGCCTATCAGAAATCACCAGTAGTGTTTCATCACGTCTGTACGCTGTAACACTGCAACACCAGCATTTCTTAAACACAGTCAATCAGTGGCAGGAGAATGGACGGAGACGGAGATTCTTCATGCCTGGATCCATGGCCTTATTTAGAGTTGATGTTTAAGTTTACGAAAAAGATTGAATAATCTTATCGTTTTAAGTGTGTGTGCCATTTCAGCTGCATTTACAGCAGTTCAGTTGTCAACTTTGTTCAAATATATAGTACATACACATACCTTTTGTGTAGGTGTGTGGTGTACAATTAATTAAAAAAAGACTGTTTTTTTTATCAATTCGGGTTGTGTTTCATTCTCTAACATTCTAGCTTATTCCTTATGCTACAAGCAAGTTAGATGCATTAGGTATTGTAAGTGTGGTGGCAATAAATCAACAATGCAGTGAAATATGTACGTTTAATACTTAAATATTTTTGGAAGCAAGTACTTCAACTTAAGTGAAATTTGACTGTATGACTTTCACTTGTATTGGAGTAACATTTGACTATTGGTATCTGTACTTTCACTTAAGTAATGAAGTTAGTTACTTTGTCCGCCTCTGGCCTCTTCTCACAAAACACAGAATGTGCATATGCTGAATCAAAGATCATGTGTGGGAGGAAAGATTATTGTTGCTGCAGAGAGGATGGCTGGTCGAATCTATCCACAGTAGTATTAACACCTTTGAACAAATTTGGCCAAAAATAATGTATGCCAAGTTAACCCTGATTCGTTAGTCTATGTTCTTAACACAAAGCTGTCAATCATGGAGACCCAACTCCAAGTTATTAGTAAGCATGTATGTAGCCTAACTAGTAGGGGCATTTTAGCTTACGTTAGAATATAGCTGGGTTGTTGATACTGAGAACAGTGATGATACATTTAGCATTGAAATCAAAATACTGGTATGGTAACCCATCAGTCACATCATTTAAACCAATGTCAGATGAAGTGAATAACATTGCTTGTCTTCTTACAATCGATCAAGGGCTGGGATGGCTAGACCACTGGGTCAGAGCATCTACAAAACAGCAGCTTTTGTAAAGTGTTCCTGGTATCCAGTGGTTAGTACCTACCAAAAGTGGTCCAAGGTAGGACAACCAGTGAACCGTTGAAAGGGTTATGAATGAGGGAGCAAAGGTTAGAGCATTACAGAAGAGCTACTGTTGCACAACTTACTAAAAACATTAATGCAGACTGTGACAGAAAGGTGCCAGTGCATCAGCTTACGGTGTATGGGACTGTGTAGCCACAGAACGGTCTGAGTGCCCATGCTGACCCCTGTTCCCCACTGAAAGCTCCAACAACTTGAGCATGGGTTCATCAGAACTGGACCATGGAGAAACTGAAGAAGGTGGTCTGATGAATCAAGTTTTCTTTTACATCATGTGGACACTCGGGTGCATGTGTGTCACTTACTTGGAAAAGAGATGGTACCAGGATGCACCATGCTCTAGGTAATGTTCTACTGGGAAACCTTTGGTCCTGGCACTCATGTGGATGTTATTTTGACACATACCAACTACCTAAACATTGCTGGAGACCAAGTACACCCCTTCATGGCAAACGGCAGTTACCTCATTCAGTAATATAGTGTGTCCTGCCACACTGTAAACACTGTTTAGGAATGGTTTGAGAAACATGACAAAGACTTAAGGGTGTTCAAATTCCACAGATTATGATACAATAAGTGGGATGTGTTGGACGAACTAGGCCGATCCGTGGACGTACTACCTTGCAAGTCATAGGACTTAAAGGATCTACTGCTTGCATACTGGTGCCAGATAAGACCGCATAGATTCAGTTGTCTTGTAGAGTGCATGTCTTGACAGGTCAGCACTGTTTTGGATCCCGAGAGAGACCTACACAATATTAGGCCATTTTAATACTTAGGATGTATATAACCGTCCAAGAATCATAGCATTAAAGGGGACAGATTATGCAAAAAAGTTATAATAGGTCTATGGGCTATACAAAACATGTTCATGAAGTTCTTTGCACAAAATCACTCTCACTTAAAGAGATCTCACCAGCTTTATTCTTGTCAGTTTCAGTCCCTTTCAAAACGAGCCATTTCAGGGCTCTGTCACTTTTATGCAAAGAAGCTGTTGCTGGCCATGACCCACCCACCTCATGCTTACAAAACGAACAAGCTAGTTCATACTTAACTGTGATAGAAACACAAAAGTCATTATTTGAAAGTATTTACATCTCCCTCATCTGCTGACTTGTCACGGACAGTAGGTACAGCTTCACCCACGACACTGAAGTTAGCTCCTTATTCGAATTTTTCGTTCCACCTTAAATAGCAGTATTTAAGGTGGAACGAAACCGGTTGTTGCTGGGACATGGCCATGGAAAATAAAATGGAGCCACGCAGTTCTTTGGTTTTCTTTGGCTGGGAGAAAGTGTAGGGGTTTGTGTTGTTCTTTGCAGCTAACAACACAACACTTCATGTGTTAACTTGCCTTTGCCTGTAGCTGTAGCGCTCGGCTTATCTGTGCTCATAAAACTAGCAGACAAAAATGGTGGACCTTCAAATAATCTAGTGGGTGGGGTCTCGACAGATGAGGGGCGGTTCTATGCAAATTGACCCAGTGTGACGTCACACTGAGCCCTCCATCCAAACGGCTTATTTTGAAACGGCCTGAAACTATGAAAAATAAAGCTGGTGATCTCTTTAGGTGAGAGTGATTTTATACAAAGAACTTCATGGACATGTTTTGTATAACCCATAGACCCATTATAACTAAAGTGATTTTTGCATAATACGTCCCCTTTAATGCAGTCCATACATGAAAAGTGATTACAAAAACTAGTTTTTGTGATGTCACAAAACCAATACATTTAAATATATCTTCCTATTCTACCACAGGAGAAGTTATTCTCTGCAGCGTGTCTGTTGTGTGGCCCACTGCATCTCCTCTGAGGGCCTATTGTTCTTGAATGAACACACACACACACACACACACACACACACACACACACACACACACACACACACACACACACACACACACAC
>JBBJLS010000148.1:11845215-11856612 GCA_037577275.1 Bryconaethiops microstoma | reverse complement strand
TTTTGTGTGTGTGAGCTTGTGTGCGAGCTGGTGTGTGTGTGTGTGTGTGTGTGTGTGTGTGTGTGTGTGTGTGTGTGAGTGTGTGTGTGTTTGTGTGTGTGTGTATGTTATTTTGGAGTAGTCTAGGCAACACGAAAAGATGTGTTTTCATTGCAATTTTAGATCAAAACCAAAACTGAATTAAAGCACAAAATTCGATATCATTAGGACTCATAATAAAATAGGGGCCCTTTCTATATCTCAGCCACTCTAAACTTGGCTTGTTGAAAAAGTGGTGAATCTTTTATGGAATCAAATGTGCAATCTTTGGCACACAAACACACATACACACAGACATATGTGTGTGTGTATATATATTGAATAGCATGAACACATTTGCATGAAGGTAATTCAATGCACCACTTTCAGTGTGCGAGCATGTGTGTGTGTGTGTGTGTGTGTGTGTGTGTGTGTGCGCGCGTACGTGCGTAAACTTGTGACAGGGGGTGCAGTAGTAAGTTTTGAAATGTTGCACAGTGCACAGAAAAAAACTCTCTTACAGTGTTTGCTCATTCTTGGAGATATTAAAATACCGTAGCTCTTTTCAGTCAGACTGTGGATGATAAACAGCACCTGACGTGCAGATTCTCCCTTCAGCTGTGGAACTCAACTTGATTTACCGGCGCTACTCACCATGTTCACCTCGGACACCATGTCGATGCTGGAGATGTCGATACTCATGCCCACGTCCACTGGAGGACCTGCAGAACGACGCAGAGACGGAGGCGCAGTTTTAGGATACACACACACATGCACGCGCACACACAATATTCAATATGCACCATATCATCCTCATCGCCCCCCCTAACGCGAACTTAAACCCAACATCACCTCCAAAATCTGGCCTGAGTCTGATGTCATAGCCTTTGAGCAGTTTATCCACCGTCACTTTTACGTACGACATGTTGCTGGGCTCGTTCCCACTGCGTTAGAGGAGAGAGAGAGAGAGGAGTGGGGAGAGCTGTAACGGACAGAGCGCGTGCTGACAGATGTGTGCGCCGCGCGGCGCGTCTTACCTGAGCGTCACCGGGCTGCGGCCGAGCGCCAGAGCCATCAGGACCGGGAGATACGCGACCCCGGAGCGCCACCGCATCGTTCCCACCACGCGCGCGCGCAGAGGGACACACACTCACACTCTCTCTCACGCACACGCACGCACACACACGCACTCAGATATCCAGGAGCCAGAAAACTTAGTCCGCCGCGGTTTCAGCCACGCCGCCGCGCATGCGCAACGCTGCGGCCCGCATAAGTGCGCGAAAGAGAGCGAGACGGTCTGCGGGAGACGCTGCGGTGCGGCCGGTTTCCCCACTGGTGCTGAGGATGAGGAAGATGAAGATGATGAATAGGGCGATGATGAGGAAGCGCGCGGAGCTGGTGGAGGTTGTCAGTATCAGTATTCCGGTCAGCTCTCATAACCCCCCACCGACCATCACCACCACCACCCCACCACGTTCGCGCCCTGACCAGAGCAGCTCCGGCTCGCGGACAAATTGCGCGTGTGCTGCTCTGCGCGCAGGTGTTGCAGCCCTCTGCTTCTCATCTAAAAAAAAAATTGTAGCATTTTAATCTCTTTTGTGTTTATTTGTTTGTTTGAGCCACTTTTGAACGCTCCGGCTGCTGCAGGTGCTGTCTCGAGCTTAAACACGGGAGAATCATTTTTCTCTAACCTTTGAAAGCGACCGAAGTGCCTAAACTCGAATAGTCGAGTCACGATTTCCCGAAAAATCGATTACAAAGGAAAGCTAGAGCACGTGCACAAGCAGAAAAGTTTTTATTAATTGTCATGAAAGTGTGTACACATAATACAGGATTTGGGCTAGACCCCTTACTTCCAGTGAAGCTCAATCTTAATGCTTCAGCATACCAAGACATTTTGGACAATACTATGTTTTGTGGACACAGATTGGGGAAGAAGCTTTTCTATTACAGCATGACTGTGTTCCAGCTGCAAAGGGGGATCAATTCCATATTAAACTCTGTGCATTTGAATGCAATGTCATTAAAGTCCCTGTTGGGGTAATGGTCAGGTGTCCCAATACTTTTGTCCATGTCTCGTATCCAGTTCTGTATCAAACAGGAAAGCAGTTCCATACGATTATCCAAAATACTAACTTGTAGAAAGAAGCCCAACCCTCTTCTGGGTGAACTTTCACTCTTATTTATAGACACTCTTGGTAAAGGCTTTTTCCTTTTTTGCCACTTTGATCTTACACTGATAATACAAGAAAACTCTTTTACTGAAAAGTTTCCCAGAACCTTCCCAATAGCCAAGCCTTTAATTATTCTGGCTGTGGTGGGAAAACACATATAAAACATCCTGAGACCAGTAACTATTTGCACCTGTACAGGATCTCCCAACATTCCTTGTTCAGAGCTTTCAGATTTTGACAAATTGTTATTTTATGCCCTGGAGAACCTGTAAAGAGCACTGACCCTCTTTTTGACACTGGAGGTGATCTTAAGTGCACACTTATTGTTGAAGAAAGCATTCTGGGGAGCTTCATGAATGCGCATTAGAGCCCATGACGGTTGACAGGACTGGATCAATCAGCTGCACAACGCAGATAAGCAGCCTGTCAGCATCATGCGTGTTATGTGGAAATTTTGCTGGTGTTCCAGTGGGCTGGAAAAATGGTGTTTACTGCACGCTGATCGACGATTCTGTTGTTTCAGTTGGTCCTCTGGGAAATGATAACTGTCGACATTCTTCATGGATGAGTTTGTCAGTTCATGCTGGACAAAATGTGCACAAACTGTCCTGTGAAAACCTGTCTCTTATTCTTTATTTCCATCGTTGCTTTTCGCCTTGGCCTTTCATTGATATTGTCTCTCTCTCTCTCTACCTATCTCTCTCTCATACAGACACACACACAGAAGTAAAGAGCATATTCACACCAATACAACTGATGAAACCCCTTAAATGAGTCACATTAAAAGTATCAAAAAGTCCTGTCGCATTGACCTACTAATATCGTTAATATATAAATTATTTCATTCATTCACCGTAATTGAAATAATATTTCTTGCTTTTGTAAAAATCTTATAACTTACATGAGTGAGCTCAAAATTATTTCACTTAATGTGAAAGGCATTGACCATAAACATCAGAATATCTGGCCTCACCTTAAGAAGTCAGAGAAATGTCAGACAGCCCTTCTCCAAGAAACCTACCTTTCAGATGAGGAAAATATTAAGTTAAGGAAGAGCTAAAACAATAACTGTGTACTTTTATATGACTACCTATATGGTAAATATAGGATGCAGATATGCCACAAACATATACTTTTAGGAGGGGCTACTTTTAGGAGGTGATACTTTTAGGAGGGGCTTTAACTGTGTATATAACTCAGATGTTGATTTGTGCCCCTCCTACTACACTTTCTCTAAATGTGAAAATGCGTGACTTGAATGTGGTTTATTAAGATTTAAATCAAATCTGTAATATATATGAGTCAATTAACACTCCATGGGTTGTTCCCTACACGCCTCTTATAAAAGCTGTCTTCTCTCTGGACCAAGGTACATCTCTGTCACTGAAGCAGTTTCCCTTGCACTGAAGCAGAGTACCCTGACCTGAGAAATTTTTGTCTCACCAATAAAACAGTCATTGCAGTCATAACTGCACTGGACTGTATGTCTTATATTTCTCCATTTTGGTGTATGGATTCTGTCTTATTGAGTTTGAAATTCATGTGCATGTGATTTTTGTCAGAAACTCCAGCCAGAGAAGGGATATTGATGTTATTCCATCTGTTCTACTTCTTCCCTCTGCCTTACTGAAATTAATATTTTTGCACTTAGTCATATAGTTTGCCACCACATTGTATGAAATTTGCTAAATGCCACTTGCAATATTTTAGAATATTTGTTGAAGTTCTTCAGAAATGTGAACTAACTTCGCTGTCTGAGCAGAGCCCAGTGGTCAAAATTACATTTTTATTGAAAAATGGCACATGCTATTGCATTATAGTTATAATATAACACTATAGACAAGGGACTTTAATTATGAGTTTAGCATTACTAAAGCATTATTTCTTGCATTCATGTTTATAGCCCTCAAGGTGAAGTAGTGAAATCAGTGAATCATTCCTCAGTCGATGAATCCATGTGTCCAGCCCAAGCTCGTTTATGCTGACTCGCTAACTTCTTTGATCTATGAGTTCTATTTTATTTTCCAGTGTGGTTTATTAAGATTTCTAAATTAAATTTGTAATGTCTATGAGTAAGTTAAGAGTCCCACAGGACACAATTAGACTGTCAATGACATGGGCCCTTCAGGACTGGACACTACAAAATGTTTTCTACTATTGGAATAGCTCGGCATGTTTATGTTGAGTTTGGAGTTCGACTGATATGAACTATAGATTCAACATGTTATTTAAAGATTTGAAAAGTTTTCTTTTAAAGATATGCTTCTTCACAGATGTTCCTACTTTTAAAAATCGGCTCTCTTTAAATACATGCTGATTCTGCACTCAGTAGTCTGAGGTATGTCAGATGGGTGTGTATTTATAAAATAAGGTGTTGATTTGGACTCCATTCACTCTGTGAATTCTACCATGTTCTTCTTCTCTGACTCAGTCTGCTTTCTTTCCCACCTTTTTTTATTAATCACAATTTCACACAACAGCTTCTTAATACAAATCCTGGAGACCAAAAAAGCTTTAATGCCTGCAGAATTCTGTACCTCACCACACACAGTCACAAACGTGAATTCAAAGCAGGCAACCGAAACCGAAAATTTTTAAAGAATCAAGAAAAAATTATATGGACCATTATTATACGGACCTTTATGTACCGTTTTTAATTATATGGACCTTTAATGGAGTATTGCTAAACTCTTCAGAACATTGTTCTTACTGACACTATGAATTTAAACATGTCTGTTATTTATATTTATAAATAAATAACAGAGACAAGGAACTGAGTTTCTCAACATTTTATTTAATACTTTAACTTAATACTTAAATGTTAAGAAAAGTGACACTTTGCTGGTTTTACCTACTGGAAATGAACATTTTATAACATGCAGAATCTGGCCTGGCCTACATCAACAGATCAGTGCAGGGATTTATTACTGATTGGGCCGGGGAGGTGGGCCCAAGTGGGCTCAAATACTGGGGACAGTCCACTAAACATATAAACAGCAAATGAGCAAATAGCCTCTGAATATGTACAAATTAATTAAATAAGATAAAGAAGTGAAGAGAAGTCACGTCAAGTGTTAAACTGACTTTTAAATATTTAAAATAATAATCATTATAATTAATTAATTAACTAATCACTTATACTAATAACATAATAACTTGGTGATTTGTTGCTGTCATTCAAATGGAATGTGTTAAACAGTATTAGTGTTTATTCTTTGACCTGTGTTGGATTACTTAAAATCACTTGAAATTTGGTGAACAGGATGACAGACTCTAAATGTTTATATTCATTGTACAACTAATGACAACTAATAAGATGTGCTATGACATGTTATGTTATGTTATGTATATCAGTGTTACAAAACCTAGAAAAACAAAATATGTTGTGTTAAATCTATAATTTTATGTTTGTACATAATTTTATATTCTCTCAAAACTGAATGTTGAACAAATCTGATTGCCTTTTACTGTAATAACACACACACACTTACTTTGCATAATGTAATTAACCTGTGAGAAGTCTCTTTGTTTTTGGACTATTTATGTTATTTATAATAACATAAATAGTGAGTGAGATAGCAGGAGAGAGAGAGAGACAGAGAGCGAGAGAAAGACAGAGAGAGAGAAGTAAGAAGAGAAAAAGGTAGAATGTGGATGGGCATGTCTGAACTGCTGGAACAGTCTGATACCTGCGATAAGAATGTAAAAACTATTTTAGCAGTTAAAAAGGCAAGTTAATTGCTAAGTAAAATAAGAGCAGCTTTTAAGAAGCAGAATGCGAAGGAACGAAAACTCCCATCCTCGTCAATAGTGATTCAATTGCAGGTCTCTGATACCTTTGGCTGCTGCAAAGAACACATATAGAACAAGCGAAGGAACACAGACCTCATCAGGCAAGATAGATTTTACATTTACGGCAATTAGCAGACGCTTTTATCCAAAGCGACTTCCATTCCCTAACTACAGGGGACAGTCTCCCTAGAGCAACTCGGGGTTAAGGGTCTTGCTCAGGAACCCAGTGGTGGTGTGCTGAAGGTAGGATTCAAAACCATGACCTCTTGGTCCAGAAGCAAGTATCCTACCCACTAGGATGAAAACAATTTCATTATTCAGCAAAACTGAGTTTAATCTTTGGGGAAACTCTTACCAGAAACTGTGTGGACATCCACCACAGAGACCTGGTGTCCACAGCACTGGAAGGGCACAGGAGCAATTACTTAAAACAAGCAATATTTGTGAAAAAGTCTACCGTGACTGGCTTTACCTTGATATAGGCCTCAACTTTGACAGTGCCAAAGCACTGAGGCGGGAACTGCAAGTTGTATAATAAATAAATTTATACATATATAAATTCATGGACAGATTTTCATTTATGCTGTTCATGTTAGTAACGAACCAGTGTATTGATTAGCAAGGAAATGTCTTGGCACCAAATGCAACAGTATGTTAAAACGTGGAGGATATTGAACGGACGTTTGAATAATAATGGAGAATAGACATTCAGAACAGTCTGGAGGAGTCATGGGAAAAGGTTGTAGCAATTATTGGTGAGCACAGACCAGTGCACACTCTCCAGGTCGTCATAAAAAGACTTGTTCTGGAGAGTCACCTCTACCTGCTGTGAAAATTGAGAGAGGGCTCAGTAACGTTTCATGGAAAAGCATTAACAGTCAAATATGATGAACCTGACTCTGAGTTGAGTCCACTGTTGAAACACCTTTAAATACACGTAAGAACCCTGTCGCCGCCAGAAAATATTTCAGACAGCGTGTAGGCAAACATCCTCGTATCACGCTGGACGACAGTGCAGGTCTCCTGTTGGTCCAGAGCAAAGAAAGAATGAAAACTATAGGGAAACTGAGAAAGTAAATAATCAGTCATGTTTTCGCAACAGCAGAAAGTGCTCTTGTCCGGAGATAAGGAGGTCTTACCCTGTATGTGATCAGGGGTCCACATGACACCTGCCTGGAGGTTAGCAGACTGTCTAGTAGAACAACCTCCTATGTAAAAAAATGTCATTGTCGTATAAATATGAAATCCAGAATAGATGCTACTTTGCAGTCTGAATTATTTTCCTCTAATTAATTTCTGAATAATGTGTCACTTTAACTCACAGCTACTGTTTTTGGTTGCCCACCTCTTCAGGAAGTCAGAAATTCAGGACGACCATCACACAGCATGTGCGCTGCTACATCCAATGTCCACAGAGTAGCCAATAAATTGCAACATGAAATTATGTATTTATCAAGGCCACATAGCACACAAAATCCAAACAGCATGGAGGTGAAACAAATTAATAACGGTACGTGGGACAACCAGTACACCGCCTCTTCTTTGGATTTTTCCCCACACACATTAAAAGCACAATTGCTAGAGCTTATTCTGTTATTCTTGTTCTCTTAACTCACGAGTAGCGCTGCTGATTATGATTTGTTCTTCTATATTAACCTGTGTCATAGCTTACAATCCAATAAGTGTCATCATCCTACATTTACATACCTTCGTACAAACCATTGTACAATCTACATACCTTCATACACACTATAGTACAATCTACATACATGTTGTACCCACATTTATTAGATCCATGTTGCAGTGTGATTTGTAATGATCTTATAACAATAAATCTTACACACAGTGATGTCAGTGTTACAGTTATTTTTGTTATAATAATGTTCTTGTTGTACTATTCTACTGTCTCATTATTTTTATATATATCTTTATATAATCTGGAGTCTGGAGTTAAATGCGATATATATGTATTATGTGAAAGTGTACCCCTGCCTCGCAGCAGTAAAAAGTAATATCAGTGGTGCCTCACTGTGTGTAGCAGTGATCTCAGTTTTGCCCATGGGAGGTTAAATGACTGTAAAAAAAAAAAAAAAGGCTGGTCTGATTTTAACAGGTGTCTTTTGTTCATTATTATGGCTAAAGTCATTTAAACTAGCTGTCCAGCTGCCAGGGGACTCTGCCTTGAGGCCAGTCCCCCTGTACATTCTCATAAAACTCTCTGAAAGTGGTTTTTGCTGGGTGGGATGTCTGAGATAGTCTGTAGGAAATAATTTTCACACGTCTTTTCAGCTTTTCCAGCAAGAAGTTTAAGAGTCGAAGAGATCTGGGGGTGTTTTGACGCTACTGCTGCAAAATGAATCCTTTTTATTTTTTATGGATCAGACCCGGTTTGGTTCATTTGACAAATATACAGACAGAAGCGTCAGATAAATGAGTTTAAGTGTTTACATGTTTAGTTTACTTCTCACACTTAACATTAGAAAATAATAATAAAATATCCATTAGTGTAATTTTAACAGCTCAGTACAGTAAATGCAGACTGCAGTGGGAGGTACTGACCTTCAGACTGAGGGGGTGCACCTCCTTTGGAGGAGAAGATACCAGTGAAGTAAAGCACCGGCCGCAGTCGGAACTGAGACAATATATATATCCCGCAGTGTTAGAATGTAAAATACCAACGTTACCCCTGTATAGACTGTACTGTAATTCGTGCACAGGCATTTTCTTTGGTATGTGCAGGGTGAATACAGTAATAAATCCATGAGAACACTCCAGACGCTCCACGGGGGAAACTGTGGACTGCAGCTGTGTCAAGGGCAGCAGCCAATCAGCAGCAAGGAGAAATATATAACGTGCTCGGATTGGCTTATTTCAAACCTCCCACCACTACAGCAGTATTTCACCTTCCTAGGAGGTGCTTTCCTTGTGTTTCTTTCCACAGTACCAAAACATTATAGTTATTTTTTGTATGGAAATGTAGCTAAATTTACATTAATATTTATGTTACAAAATTAGTAAATTATATTTTTCTCAATAATTTAGCACTAAAATGCATGAAAAATTATATATTGTCACGAAAAAAACTGTGACGCTGGGCCTCGTCTGCCATGCCCCCTCATCCTCGTGCAGGGATGTTTATGTTTGAGCAAGGTGCTTAGCAGCCCAGCACTAGGACGAGGGGGCATGGTGCACCAGGCCCAGCCGTCACAAAAGCAAAAAAAATGGGGAGGATATCTGCAGTTTCTGCCTTAGTGCAGGGTTTTAGCGAACAATTATTAGTTCGGTTCTCAGAAAAAAATCCACGATGGACTGAAACAACAACTGCTGATCTGCGTTAAAGTTGGGGTTTACTGTGTGTGTGTATGTGTGTGTGTGTGTGTGTGTGTATATATATATATTAGGGGTGTAACGGTACAGAAAGGTCACGGTTCGGTTCACACTATAGTTCTGACATCACAGTTTGGTACGGTTCACGATACAGCGAAGTTAAGCTACAAAAAGTTCTAAAGAATGAGGCTTGGTTTGTTTTCATTTATTTTAAATAAACAGCAATGTATTAACCAGTAAACACACACTCTTGCTTATATTTTCATGTATGTGTAAGGCAGCAGGAGTGTTAGGCCAATAGGTGGCACTATTGCATCACACTACAACCCAGGTTTGTGATTTACTTGCGCTTTTTGGTCCCTTCTGTGATTCCGTATTACTTCAATCACATCTTTACATTTACGGCATTTAGCAGACGCTTTTATCCAAAGCGACTTCCATTCCATTCTCTAACTACAGGGGGCAGTAACTGGGGGTTAAGGGTCTTGCTCAGGAACCCAGTGGTGGTGCTGAAGGTAGGATTCGAACCCATGACCTCTTGATCCAGAGGCAAGTATCCTACCCTCTCCGTCGTACCGTGTATTCTCCGTACGACATCATGTATTGAACCGTGACCCATGTACCGCGACGGTTCGGTATGAATACATGTACCGTTACAGCCCTATATATATATATATATATATATATTTCTATTGTCTATATTGTATTATTTGTACAGTGTGCTTTTCTGTAGTATACTGTTTTGTATAGCTTTATTCTACTGTTTTTGTGCTTCTATGTTTCTACTGTGCAAAAAGATTAGACAGAAAGCAGAGAATTTAATTCAATATTCTCCATAAAAATGGTAGCATCTAATAAAATGAACTCATACATCCTCTCAAAGGTCACAAAGTGATCTATTAGATTTTCGTGTGACAAACAGGCTCTATGTAGCAGAATCATGCTTTTTTCACCTTAGCCAAGGTTTGAGGAGTCACTGTGTATTTTAAATGATTACAAATACACCTTATCATCACTGTGTAGATGAAACCAAAAACCTAACAAAAAAATCTTCACCAGCTTTCTTGCAGATTTAGTGTTAGATGTCTTTGTAGTTTTTCTCATTCTACTGGAAGTGCTTTTCTATGGGGATTAAACAAGCGGTGTGTGCACAGTTCAACAGCTGTGAAGGAGCATGTTAAAGTGGTTGAATTTAGTTATTAGAAGGGGTGTCTGAATACTTTGACATATAATGTATTTTAACAGGGGCAAACAAATCAAAAATGACAATTTCCAGACATCGGAGGCCACATGATCACAAAAAGAGTTTCACTGATTTTGTAAAAACACACTTAGATATCTATCCTGCACTCTAAAGAGTTCTTTTATAGCTGTAGAGTGCCATCCTCTGGTGCACCCAGACACCTAGATGTGCCAGTTTTAATTAAACACAGTTTCATTAACTCTTATTCCATTTATCACTTTCTGCTCTAGGTTCATCCAGCCCTAAGGATTCCCCTGTAGGTAATTAAAAAATGAAATCATTCTCATGAGTGCTTGGCTTCTCATGCATTTTGACTCCCTCAGTTCTGTAGTGTTGTCAAGGTTACACTCTCTTTCTCCAGTCATTGTTTCACTAAATGGTTCGGCCACATCTCTCTGAGTAGCGAGGAGCACAGTGGTGTTCATCACATTTCTTCTGTCTCTCCCTATCCAAAGCCTGAGGAACCTCACAGGGACACGACTGAGGACCGATTGTTTACTGCTGCACCAGGCTCATAAAAGAACATATGTAGGTCAGGTTTACTTTTATTTAAATGGCAAATAGACTTAAAATAATAGTGTAATTTTTTGCAATGCTATAGACATCAGATGTCATATAACCTCAAAGCCATAAGCTGTACATCACTGTTGCATAAGCATAGCAGTTTAGCAGTGAAAACACATAAGCTGTCCCTTTCCTATCATGCTATTTTGTATGATGTATTATGATGTTTTTAGGTATTAAAATGATTGACAGACAGTGAAATCACACACGCACACACACACACACACACACACACACACACACACACACACACACACACACACACACACACACACACAC
>JBBJLS010000148.1:11827042-11845115 GCA_037577275.1 Bryconaethiops microstoma | reverse complement strand
TTGTTGCTGCTAAGGGTGGCCCAACCAGTTATTAGGTTTAGGGGGCAATCACTTTGTCACACAGGGCCATGTAGGTTGGGATTTTTTTTCTCCCTTAATAATAAAATCATTCATTTAAAAACCACATTTTGTGTTTACTTGTGTTGTCTTTGGCTCATATTTAAATTTATTTGATGATCAGATACATTTAAGTGTGACAAACATGGAAAAAAATGAGGAATCAGGAAGGGGACAAACACTTTTTCACACCACTGTATACTGTGTATATATATATATATATATATATATATATATATCAGGCATACAGATGTTAGGATCAATCCACCCATGCCTACCCATTACACTAGAGCCAGTGTTAATTTAATAAATCTTGTAATAGGTTATAAAAGCAAACCACAGGTTTAAATTTAGTTTCTACACAAAGGACTTTTTACATTCTGTAGCACTACATCACGTCTGGCATGCTGACATTAGCATCCATCACTATTACCTCACTATTACCATGCCGGTACTCAAAGGTGCGTTTACATGTTTTATTTCGTAACTATAAAATCTGATGCTGGGCACGCATACAAGATTTGCTGTGGCTGTAAAACTGTTTATTTGCACTCTAGTGCATCAAGACAGATAAGGCATGTGAGAACCTACATTAAATTATGCCTGATGGCTATGTGTGTGGAGTAACTCCAAGAGCGCCAATAACAACGCAATTCGGAGTGTAAGCAATACACCAACAGCAGCAAAACTCATCATTCATTCACACCTCTGAGACTAATGACACTCAAGAGATGCCGCAAGTGCTCTCAGCAATAAGCAGCAGGCGGTGGAAAACTTTTACATTTTCATTTGTTAGGAGAGTGTAGAGGTGCACTTGTGGGTACTACAGCAATTAACTGAAATTAGCTGAATCTCATTTTGTTAGCAAATCATTTCTGTAACCTGACCCCCTCCCCATATTGGCTCATATTGTTTGAATAACAGCGCATTCCAAGTCTCCATTATGTGCTCTCCGTTTTCCTCCACCAGCTTTTTGGTTTAAGCTCAGAGTTCAGTAGCTAACCTGTTTCATCATTTGTGTCAAAGCCAAAGAAAAAAAATTGCCAGATGTAACTGAGGAAACACTTTGATTGCTTGGAAAATGAATGGTTATGCAAATATATTTCTCTATAACTGCACAATCTTAAAGATAAAGGTTATAAGTAAATGAAGGTCGTAAATGGTTCATGTTCGTAAGGTTTAGTAAATGCAGTATATTATCCTTAAATTATACTCTTTAAACCAAAAAACTTAATCAACAACAGAACTATGTAGCTAAAGGTTCTTAAGGGTAGCGGGTCCCAATTCTAGTCCTGGTGTCCCCATGTCCTGCACATTTTTGTGTTTTCAATACTCCACACACCAGATCCAGCCCACGAGGACCTTGCTCATTAAATTGAGTCATAATTGTTAGAGACAAAGCACAAAAATGTGCATGATGTGGGGTTGCCAGGACAGGGATGTAAACCCTGCTTTAGGGAAACAAAAGTGGTTCTTCTATGATATCAGTCCAAAGAACCTGATTGACACCTTTACTTTAATAATGTCTCCAGCCAAGGGCCAGTTACAACCCAGGGCAGAAAAGGCAATAACCTCCAATGTACAGGACAGAACAGGACAAAGCAGGAAAGGAAAGGAAAGGAAAGGAAAGGAAAGGAAAGGAAAGGAAATAAATGCACTGCATTTCATGTTCTTATGCACCTACTAATGGTTCATCAAAATTTCATCAGGCTTTCATGGCAAGTCATGCTTTGCTGCACCTTTGACTTGATATCTGCCACTTCTGTCTGTGCTTGGTCTTCCTAAGGATTAAAGGTCTCACCTGGCAAACAGATGTGTGTGAAGCCTAAAGCAGTCAGAAATTCAGAGAGCTGCATTTCTCTCACCAAGGAACCCATCTTATCTCTCCCTTTGATGGTGTGCAGAGAGGCGTTTGGGCTGCTGCTGAAGGCCTTCAACTTTGAGTTTTGGATATAAAATTACAGTTTTCGCTCCATTTTATATGCACATCATCTCTCCATCCCTCTGCAGCACACTTTGGTCTGTTACATGTTTGCACATGAAATCTGTTTATGGGAGAAGCTTTGATTTAGGATAAACCTCCTCTCAAGTTTGCTCTTATGTACAGTTCTTTCTTTATAGACACGTCTTTATGCAACTAACATCCTTCTTCAATCTCTTTTTGCTCTCTTCTATCCTCTTATGTTTGTATTTACCCGCTGCCAGGTGGTATTTTTGTCCTCATGAAATATTGGTGAAGCCTTGTATCAGTTCAAGATTGACTAAAATAATTTTAATGGCATCCAAACCTTTTCAAGTTATGAAAAATTTACAACCAGAGAATCTGCCACATCTGCCATACATTCCAGCATGCATGTCAACAATCATACATGCTTTAAAAAAAAGTGCAAAAAGGTTTCTTGGGCAATACAGAAGAATAAAAACATTTTAGGTTCCAAAAGAATCATTTTTAAAATAAAATGTTACAATAATTATCAGATTGTTAATAACCTCTTAAATGTATAAGAATCTTCACATAATGTAACAAATATTTAACAATGTAAGGGTTCATCCAAGAAACTTTGAGTAGATATTTGAACTTTAAAAAGTTTTACACTAATACATCTCATTTACAAAACTGCATCTTTGAACATCCATCCTTTGCAAGGTTCTTTTAGGAACCAAAAATAGTTCTCCTATGGCAGTTTTGCTCAGACTTAATCATGGAGGCCCAGTGCAATACACTTTTTGGTGCTTTTCTTAACGCCAACACAATTGGTCCAAAACATCAGCTCATCAGCAGCCTCTTACTGAGCTGAAGTAGGTGTATTAAAACACTAAATACGGTGAGCACTGGGACTCTAGTCTCTGGGTTGGGAAATGCTGTTCTATGGTATCACACAAAAAAGTCTTTTTGGCACCCTTAATTTTAAAAGGTTGTGCTCTAGACAATAACAAGTTTCTCTTACAAGACATTTTCAGATTCGACGAAGCTGACATTTCTCCTTACTGGACAGGTAAAATCGGCTTTGCGTGCCTGGGGTGCAGCGACTTTTTTAATGTGCTGACAGTGGCTCTGCACATTTCAGACAAGCCTCTACTTCCCTTAACTGCTTTCAGTTCACCAAGCAGTGCAGCCTGGAGCTCAGTGTTGTGGGCGTTTTTCACTGGAGATCTTCTATTGGCCTCATCAGCATCTAATCCATGATCTGTCTTCACGGAGACACAGCTTTTAATCTGCTCCCTCTTCCCATTACCCAGAAGTCTTCCACTGTTATTAAACTATGCTAATCACTTGGTCCTGCAGTGGAAGAAACAGAACTGGAAGAGAGTGTACACAGATGCAGTCCAAACAGGTGTGCACACTGAAAATAAACGTTTGACATACAACTTTCTCAAGGGGCAGCAAAGGCACACGTACATGTTTCACTAGTTCTAGCTTTAATTAATTTAAATCGCCTTTAGTATCACAAGTGAAGTCCTTTTAACCATTTGAGGACTGAGTCCATTAAAATGTCCCAGAATTTGTTGAAACAAAGTACCTGAGAATAATTGTTGCATTATAATACGTAACTCTCTGTTCTCTAATGTTGGTGGTTAGATAGTTGCCCCTGAGATCGGAAGATCGTGAGTTTGAGTGCTGCTAGTGGCACCACTGAGGTACCCTTGAGCAAGGTACCGTCCCTACACATTGCTCCCCGAACACTGGTAAATGGGTTAAATGCAGAGAAGAATTTCACTCTGTTCACAAAGTGTGCCGTGCTGTGTTCACACGTGACTATGAGAGGCCATTTACTTTACTTTACTTTAATCACATATTTGTGATCACACTCCTAAAAGTCACATATTATTGAAAGCCAAAATTCACCTTTTTGGATAAAGAGTTTCACATAGTATATAAACATTGGCAAAGTTTCAAAACTAAGCTGTCTCTGTGAGTCACAAAAGCCAATGTTTTACATATATTTACGGAATTTATCAGATGCTTTTATCCAAAGTGGCTTCCATTCCCTAACTACAGGGGACAGTCTTCCTGGAGCAACTTGGGGTTAAGGTTCTTACTCAGGAACCCAGTGGTGGTGCTGAAGGTAGGATTCGAACCCATGACTTCTTGGTCCAGAGGCAAATATCCTACCCACTACAATTTATTGTCAGTTTTTTATCCATGAAACCTTCAGACACAGTTGACATTATGCACTCACTACATAAACTGAAACTAATTGAAGGAATAATAAGCTGATAAGTGGCCCATTGCAAGACTTTCCATGTAAGAGAAATAATCAAAAGCTTGTTTTCTCCAGCTTCTCTGCATCTTAATGTTACATTTCAATGAGGTGCTGAATATTTAACATGAGCAAAAAGAGCAGAGAATTTTATTCAGCTTTTTTTCAGGCACAGATTTATTTTCTCACAGTGTTAAAGTTGCTTGTTTCTTTTTGCACAGATTACACAAATCTATTAACAGGTGAAGAGCATGGGGTGTAGGGCGCTGACAGAGAAAGGAGTGCCTAACAACATCTGGTGGCAGAAACAGACGGAAAGGACAGATGGCAGAGTGCAGCGAAACAGTGGACAAATCAAGTATAAAATCTCACGCATTCACAAGCGCATACAAAGGCATACAGTCATATGCAAAAGTTTAGATGCTCATAGTCAAAGTACATGTTTTGTTGATGTGAAGTTAAGATAACATCCTCTAGAATGAACTCACAAATATGGCACTTTCTGTACGATTTCTATTTACTTCACGAGTTCAACATACTGGAAAAAGATAAAACATCAAATCTGTCATAACTTTTTGCTCAGGCTACATTTTGGGTTTTTTTTCCAGAAATGCTAAATTCACCAAATAAACAGTAACTGTGCAATAAAATGTGCAGAAGTGAATTTATCATGTTCTCTTTTTCTTCTTTTTTTGTCATATGTGAATACACCACAGCACACAGTGTGAACAGTACGAAATCCTTTCTTTGTATTTAACCCGTTCACCAAGTGAAGCAGCAGGCAGCCAGGAACACAGCGCCCGGGGAGCAGTGTTTGGGGATGGTACCTTGCTCACGGGTACTTCAGTGGTGTCACTATCAGTCTTGGGATTCAAACCTATGACTTTCTGATCGCAAAACGAAAGCCCTAACCACTAAGCCATACAAAAAATCAACAAAACCTTATTTTACCAGGGGAGCCCAAACTTTTGCATGTGACTGTGCGTCTGTGGACTCACACTTACACATACACCCAACCACATTTTCTTCTCTCATGCAAGCCATTGACTTTATTCAGTTATTCAGAATCAAGGAAAACAATCACTATGAAAAATGTGTCAGGGCGCTGCACAAGAATAAAGAATGTAACAGACATCTCTCTGTTTTCTTTTTCAGGCAGAAAAAAGCATTGGCAAACACATAGCATTCGTGTGCAACTGTTTGACACATTTTAATCATGTTAAACCCCAATTTCTCCCATTATATTCTTATAATGCCATAGTCATCTATTTATATAAAAAATATAAATAGAATTTCTTTTATAAATATTCATTGCTATTAGATTCTGTGTTCTGCATAGGGTGCACAAAATGTTGACTAACCGCTGACTGAGTGAAAGAGTGTTTGCTTACTGGACACAACACAGATCTCTACATAATTCTACTTTAGGAAATATTTTACAAGAGGAAAAGGCTACACTGCAACATGAAGACGGACATATATCCATACACACACCATGTAAAACAAGCCAGCTACCAGAGATCTGACAGAGCACAGCTGAGACAGGGCAGAGGGTCTGATAGTAGTATCAACAGACAACACAGACACACAAACTGAGACCACTGATGAGTATGTTCGAGCTGCACAATAACACAATCACACAGAATCATGCTTTAAATGTTCCACATATAACATTTAGCCTAAACAGGGGTACTTGCAGAATTGCCTACATCAAGAGCTAAACTATACAGAAGGCATCAATGGCTTTGTGATAAGCTAACAAGGGACGGTTCCATCTTTTGTTGTTTTGTCTTAGCCAATGGGATGCGTACAATGAAGAACAGACATAATTAGCACATGAGTAAAGTATATTACACTCACACAGTTCTGTTGATGTAATATATTTTGCATTTCATGTGGAAACTATGTGTACATTTTAAAAAAAAATCAGTTCATTACTTTTTCCAGCATATCTGAAATGTCTGCAGGGCCAGATGAAAGAGAGAGAGAGAGCAGATCTGCCTCCAAAGAACATTTGAATTCATTATCCACAGGAACGTTGATGAGTCACGAGATAACAAGAATGAGAAGCTTGTGAAATCATTCGCCTGCAGAAAGCATAGCTGTTGTCAGGCAACTGAGCCTTATAAACATCCCTGCCACACTGCACCATACAGAAAGGCTTTGTTAGCAACGTTTTCAGAATTTGACCTTACGTGCTGGGGGACAGATACTGTCAAAAAGTTGTAAAATCATTATAAGCTTTTTGTCATTTTGTCTTTTTGTCTCCACTCAAAATTGTTTCTTTATTAATTATTAATTACACTGGAAAATGGTATTTTGATTTTACATGATTCAGTGTGTTTCTGTTTGCTCACTGACAAGGGCTGTATTATTTGGGGAAAAAATTGAATTGTCTTTTTTTTCTTAACCAGTATTACGATATTACACCAAATATTTCCTTCTTATTCTCACCAAGAAGACCTTCCATTTGTTCAGTTTTAAGGACTGAACACTGAAAGTAGTTTATTATTATTAAGAAACATTATTATTTTCCCAGGGAAAATTTAAGACAATGTTGAAAAAAGTATATAAATTATAGATATACTGAACATTTCAAAATGTGATTTTGATGTAAATTCAAATTATGCTTTTTCAGTGTACTTACAGTATGTACATAAAAACAAATATATACTTATGTGCTCACTTACAATGTTTACATGACAATAAAGAGTTACAGTGTTAGCGTTAATTGTATTTTCAAGTTGAGTAGGCTGTAATTATTAGCTAATTCCAAGAAAATGGCTTACGGGAAACTCTTAAACATCAAAATCTCAAATTACATATGCTTTGATTTGGTAAGGCTCAAATAAGCTGAATATTAGTGTATATACAAGCAATTATATTAGTGACCTTACAATAAAAACTAGTTGAACATCTAAATAGTTACTAGTCAATAGGTTAACATGTTAGCTAATTGAAATTTCATGTTAAATATGAAGCAGCTACTATATTTAACCGGCTTGCATGAAACTGGAAAATGTTTTATATTTTGTGTGCAAAACAGAGAGATAAATGCTTTATCTGTTCTCCATCTGTGAGAATACAAGATTATTTTAAATTACAGCCTCCATTACACCATATTCTGAGAATTGTTTGGCACTGAGAAAGGCAGATAAAGGAAATTATTTTTGTTTGATCTGGCACACACTGTCAAGAACATAACTGTCTCCATTAACAAACTGTCAGTTTCTTCAGAAAATTTAAATGCACTCGGTTGCAATATTTTCTGTACTGTAATTCAAACTGTCAATTAAAATGTCACATGTGCCCCTTATTTATTTTCTTCATAAACACATTCCCTCCTCATTTTAAAAGAACACAAATCCACTGGTGAAACATCCAACTGCTGCCTTTAGCCATTCACTGTCAATGGGAACTTACGGTGCCAAATACTGTATCAAGAGGATGGGAAGTTTACAAATGATTTCCAAATATCTGAAATTTTAAATTAGTCCTTTCTTCTCTTGTACAATATCTTTATAGATAAAGGTACCCAATCCAGTAGACAAGATTGAAGAGGCCGAACGCGGTTGGGAAGAATATTCGGGAGTAGGAGTCGATTTTGGACACATGGACGTGCATCCTGTTCTCACGCCATGCCCCTGAGCGGCAGTCATCAATACAACAGAAAAAACTTGTGCAGTCTTTCCCATCCAGACACTCGTAGGTGTAATCATCATCATCGTGGTAAGGGGCGATGTTGTTCATCTGAAGCAGAGATGTCCCTGGTCTGATGTTTACCATACTCGATTTCTAGTATAGAGGAAAAGTGAATGAACATGTGCACAGTATCATGACAGCAAGGTCTTGTATGCCCATTACAACAATATTCAGTTTTTACTGATTAATTTGTCTTTTTAATAATACACATTTAAATTCTCATTAGCCAATTAGCAAGCTTAATGAGCTGAAAGACCTTTAAACCAACTACCTAAATTACACTGCCATTTTATTTTATTATCAACTGTTTTGATTTTGCATATTTCACCTTGTATTCACTTCGCCTGTTTTCTCAATTTATCCCAGCTGTAGTTTGCCATTTAGCCAAGTTTTATTTTTTTGTGTGACCATTTGTCTGAACAGGGCCAAATGTATGTGGGCATCTCTTTCTAATTAGTGAGTATAGTGAGTGCATAAAATCACAAAAAACATACAAAAAGCAACCTCCTAAAACAAACACCAGCAGCAATTGTGTCATACTGAAGAGATAAGTGGTGTTTGAAATGGCATTGTCATAGACCGCCACATTTCCAGTCATTTTCTTTCTCACAATTCTGCCCTGCCAGAGCTGCCATAAAAGACTTGCTATTGTGAAGTGTAAACATCTAAGAGCAGCAGTACAAGCTCACACAATTGATGAACCACACAAGCTCATGGAATGGTACCACAAGTCCTGATGCATGAAGGATGTAAAAATCATCTGTCCTCAAAATGATTGCCTTTAAAAGCAACATCAGCTCAAGAACTGTTCATGTGGAGCTTCATGGATTGAGTTTCCATTTGTTGCGCAGCCACACATAAGCATTTGTGGTTTCCATATGTTTATATTTACATGTACATTTACGGCATTTAGCAGACGCTTTTATCCAAAGCGATTTCCATTTCATGTTCACTGCTATGCATCCGCTGAAGTATAAAGCACACCACCAATGGACTCTAAAGCAACTGAAATAAGTTCTCTGGAGTGATGAATTACACTTCACAAACTGGTCACTCTCTGATGGATGAATCTGGGTTTTGGTAGATGTAGGATAATGCTGAATGCATAGTTACACCTGCCTGAATGCCTGAATGCATAGTTACACCTGTAAAGTTTGGTGGAGGCGGAATAATTGTCTGGAGTTACTTTTTTTCACGTTTTCAGTCTGCGGCCGCTAGGGGCCGCCATCGGATTTCTTTAGTTTCCTTTAGTGGGTGTGGCCTAATCTCTGGTCGGCCTCGAGAAGGGTTGCAGCTGGCCAGAGATTAGGGGTTGATTATGTCTGTCCTTTTATTGGTCCTCAGTTCAGTCACCTTAGTATTTAAGTAGGTTAAGCTCAGTCATCCCTCACCTATATCCTCCTCTTCCTCATCTCAAGTTTCTGTTTTTCATGTCTGGCCCCCGTGCCTTGTTTCAGTTCTGTTTTGGTTTAAGTTTACAATAAATCTCTTCATATGGAAGTCTGTGCCTGTGCCTCCTTTTTTCTGTCCGGACAGGAACGGTTCATGACAGTTTTCATGGGTTGGGTCCCTTCTTTTCAGTGAAATGATGCATGATACATTATGAGACATGTAAGAAAATTGAGCACTTCCAGCTCTGTGGTAATTGTTTCATGATGACTTTGCAAAAAGTGAGCTCCATTTCCAAAGAAATGGCTTATTGAATTTAGTGTGAAAGAGCTCAACTGGCCTGCACAGAGCCTAACCACATCAAACAAAGGTTAAATTAATTGGAATATCAACTACAAGTCAGGTGTTATGACCCAACATTTTTCCCCAAAATCACTGATGTTCTTAAGACTGAATGAAAGCAAATCCCACAGTCAAAATCCATTGAAATGTCTTTCCAGAAAAGTTGAGGCTCCAGAAAAGGGAGGCCAGCTACATATTAATGCCCACTTTTTTGGAATGAGATATTTGATCATTATTGTCTTATTATGTTGTGCAGTAGTTTACCATGTACAGTATCATGTGCAGTTGTCTTACTGGGTGCTAAGTCATTTCACTAAGTGCAATATCTTGCTATTATAATGTGTAATAGTCTTACCACATGAAATATCAGTACTTATGTCAATATTACTTATAAACTACATTACACGCAACAACATACTCCTTACCACTATTTGTGTCACTACTAATTCACTCAGCTGTAAGATCTACGGTACGTATACCCAAGCATTTCTTTTTATAATATAGGATTGTCTGCAGAGTTTTTATTGGATTTTTAGGCATTATATTTTATATTGTTCTTGTCTCTGTGTGTCTGTGTGTCACAGAGGAAAGACAAGGGAACGCACGTACCTGGCCAGGAGTTCGCCCGTGTAGCGTGACGAATAAGCCCAAGCGCGGACAGACACGAGAGGGCTGGTAGAATCACGCACGTTGATCTATGAATGCTCAAAACACGAGTAAAGATTCCCACCGGAATCCACATTCACACACACACACACACACAGAGGTGATAAACAGAGGTGAATACTCACGTAACCAGAGATGAATGACTGGAAAGGGGCAAGGTGATGAGTGAGGGAAGGATCCAGGATGAACCGTCCATGGACCCAAGACCATTCTTCCGGGCCGTAGCCTTCCCAGTCTACCAAGTACTGGGTGCCACAACCACAGTGTTGCGAGTCCAGGATCCGTCAGACGGTATAAGCAGGACCACTGTCGATAATCCGTGGTGGAGGAGGGTCCGGAGCAGTGGGAACCAAGGGTGAGGTGATGAAGGGCTTGAGGTGAGAGACATGAAACACCGGGTGAATCCGAAGAGAGGCAGGCAACTGGAGCTGAAAGGTGATAGAGTTAATCCTGTGGGTGATCCGGTAGGGTCCAATAAACCAAGGGGAGAGCTTCATGGACTCAGTGTGCAGGTGAAGGTTCTGAGTGGAGAGACAAACCCTGTCACCAACATAGAACAATCATCCCGGAGGGTGCTGGCGGCAATGTTGCTGGACATAGTGTGCATTGGCCCATGGCATCACGGGCTTATCGCCACACCCGCCGGCACCTGCAGACAACTGTTGGGCCGATGGGTCATCAACCTCCAGTTTCTGGTTAGTGAACATCATTGGCTGAAACCCATGACATACCTCAAAAGGACTGAGTCTGGTGGCAGAGGAGGTGAGGATGTTGTCAGAGAGCTCAGCCCAGATGAGATAACGGGCCCAGGAGCACTGACGAGTGGTGATGAAACACCAGAGGAAGCGCTCCAGCTGTTGGTTGGTCTGCTCCATCTGACCATTAGTCTGAGGGTAGTAACCGGATGAGAGATTGCAGGTGGACTCGATCAGACAGCAGAAGGCCTTCCAGAACTTGGCTGTGAACTGGGACCTTCTGTCCGAGACGATGTCCTTGGGGAACCCATGCAATCGGACTACATGCTCTAACAAGTTCTCAGCTGTGGTTTTGGCTGTGGGGAGTCCACTGAGCGCCACCAGGTGCACGATCTTGGAAAAGCGTTCCACGATGGTCAGGATGGTGTTCTTCCCCTCTGAGTCGGGCAATCCAGTGATGAAATTCAGCGCAATGTGCTACCAGGGGCGATGAGGTACAGGGAGAGGAGGCTCCGGGCTGTGCTGGTTGGTACTTTTTGGTGTATGGCTGCCATTTTGGGCCACCAAAACGCGCGCTGATGAAGAGAGAGGGTCCGCTGAAACCCTGAATGGCCCGCCAGGGCTGAAGAATGGGCCCATTGGAGGGTGTCAGAGCGCAGGCTTGTGGGCACAAAGAGTCATCCAGGCGGAGTTTCGGTTGGAGCAGGATTCAAGGCCTGCCCCTGGCAGACGTGATCGTCCAACTCCCACCGGAGAGGCAAGACAACTATATGAGGTAGCAGGACAGTCGCGGGGATCCTCCTTCTGATGTTGTCGAGACAGAGCATCGGCTTTAGTGTTCCTCGATCCCAGACGGTAGGAGATGGTAAACCAGAACTGCTCAAAGAAGAGAGCCCACCGTGCCTGCCGAGGGTTGAGTTGTTTCACCTGCTGGATGGTTATGAGATTTTGGTGGTCTGTCCAGACAATGAATGGGTCACTGCCGCCCTGTAGCCAGTGACGCCATTCCTCCAGAGCCCACTTGATGGCCAACAGCTTGTGGTCGCCTACCCCGTACCGCTGTTGAGTGGGATTAGATTTTCTGGAGAAGAAATTGCACGAACCTCTTTAATACTGCACGGACATGCTGGGTATGTTCTTCCGGGGTCTTAGAGTAGATCAGTATGTCATCCAAGTAGGCAAAGACCCATCGCCCCATCATGTCCCTCAAGACGTCATTAATAAACTGCTGGAATGCTGCCGGACTATTGCTCAAGCCAAAAGGCATAACTAATATTTCATAGGGACCAGTGGGAGTGATAAAGGCCGTCTTCCATTTGTCACCATCCCTGATGCAGACAAGGTTATAAACACTTCTCAAGTCCAGCTTGTTGAAGAGGGTGGCACCAGAGAGAGCATCCAGGGTGGTGTTGGTAAGAGGGAGTAGATGACGGTTCTTTATAATGATCTGATTAAGCCCCCGATAGTCGACGGATGGGCGAAGACTGCCGTCCTTTTTTTTTTACAAAAAAGAATCTTGCGGCCGTTGGGGATGAAGAGGGGCAAATAGTGCCCTGTCTGAGGCCATCCGCCACATATTGTTCCATCGCCTGTTGCTCGTCCTTGGAAAGCGAATACAGGTGGCCTTGGGGAGGTCGACATCAGAGGCAGTGGACTCCCCAGAGCACATCCCAGCCGACACCATGCGGCAAAGCTCCTGACAGGTCGTACCCCATTGGAGAATCTTCTGTTGGGTCCACGAGATGAGGGGATCGTGAGTGTGGAGCCATGGATGACCCAGGATGATGGGAGGAGCCGTGAAGTGAGTGACCAGGTAGCGGATGTGCTCTCTGTGCTGGTCCACGGTGAGGAGTCTGATGAGTGATGGGGCTGAGTTAAAGGGTTCAACTGTCAATTGCTGTGATGATGATCGGCTGAGATCGGGCAGACAGCGTGGTGGTGGTCAGGGGAGGCATAATAGGCACACAGGCCTTCGCTATAGCATCTAGCCCACTCCGTCGGGTCCAGGGAGTCGCGCCCTACCTGCATGGGTTCCCTGGCTCCGGAGTGGGCCTCTGACAGAGGTGGAGCCTCCACTGAAAAAGATGGCTTGGGTCATGGGGTCGCGGGTGGCAGAGCACGAGAGGTTGGCCTTGGGCGAGAGCTCATGCGCTGGTCCACACGCATACATAACTGGATCATCCCTTCCAGGGTGCTGGGGAGCTCTCGCCAGCGAGTTCATCCTTAATATGAGGAGCCAACCCCTCGTAAAAAGGCTGTTCACAGCACGGGGTCGGCCCATTCCGTCTGCACAGCCAGAGTGCGGAAGTCCGTGGTGTAGCGACTCATCGAGCGATTGCCCTGCTGCAGATGGTAGAGACGAGAATCCAGCTCCACCTCACTGTCAGGGTGTTGGAATGCGGCTTTGAGTTGGTGGGTGAAATCGGGGTAGGAGTAGCAGGCGTCCTGGTCCGACCTCAAAACCAGATGGAGAACGCTCTGGCTGGAACTTAAAATTGAGATCGAGATTAGTAATAAACACATCATTCCACTTTTCCGGGAGTGCCATTTCAGCCAAGGGACGTGAATGAGTGACTGAAGATGAGGAGGAGGCGGTGGCGGTGGTGGCGGCCGGTTGGGACACAGGCACCTCAGCAGCTCGGCTGGCTTGCACACCCTCCAGGATGGTTAGCCTAGCATGTAGCTCTGCCACCTCCTACCTGAGGCTGACTACCTCCAGTCTGAGTGCGCTAAGATCAACCAACGCGGCCCAGTCCGCTGGGCTTACTATTATGGGCTCAGGCATTCTGTCGCAGAGGAGAGACAAGAGAATGCACGTACCTGGCCAGGAGTTCGCCCGTGTAGCGTGACGGATAAGCCCAAGCGTGGACAGACACGAGAGGACTGGTAGAATCACGCACGTTGATCTATGAATGCTCAAAACACGAGTACAGATTCCCACCGGAATCCACATTCACATGCACACACACACACACACACACACACACACACAGGTGATACACAGACTTGAGTACTCACGTAACCAGAGATTAATGACTGACTGGAAAGGACGAGGTGACGACTCAATGCCTGATTGACCAGAATCTACCTACTTCCTGTTTATATACCTTGTGATGCGCGTCATCTCCGTCGACCCGTGTGCATGACATAAGCAATTTTCTCCAGAATCAATGTAGTTACGTAGCTATGTAAGAGTCTGAACCCACCTATGCGAGAAAGCAATACAAAGGCAGTTCAGAATATACAGAATGTGTGTACAGAGTACACATTATCTCACCGGTGCACTGTTGGTCTTGGTCTTCTTGTTCTGCCTATTGCTGGTGAAATAGTGTAGCGTTCCATACTCCATTAGTGCGGCAAAGGTGAAGATGAAGCACACAGACACAAACAGATCCATGGCCGTCACATATGAAACCTTTGGCAAAGACTTTCGGGATATAGTGCTCAGTGTTGTCATGGTGAGTACAGTTGTAATACCTGGGATATTTAAAACAAACACACGAGACAGTTCATGGATTTAAGAAATTTCTTTCATGTAATAGAAATGCCTACAATAGGATTTTTGTAAAAAGATGATTCTGTGTTTTGCATAATTTGCCATGAAGTCTAGCACCTCCCACTCATCATCAGCTGCACCTGTTTGATGACTAACAAACACACAACAAAACCTCATAGGAAAAGCAAGCATCTATGACTGACTTTACTTCAATGTATAAGCTTATTCCAAGACATTTTAGGATTTTTCACCTCCTCCATTCATTAATTCGTCACAAAACATAAAGTTGCTTAATGTAATGGGCTGCATTTTTGGAAATGCCTAAACAAATCTGTACACTCCTCTTCCGATTAGATCCGCGGAGTCCCTCGCTGTTGTCAAGCGTCGCCTGAAGACCCACCTCTTCAAAGAGCACCTTGGTGACTAACCGTGTTTCATTTCGCTTTCTCCTACTAATATATATATTTAAAAAAAACTTTCTTTGACAGGTATTGTTTAGGTGTCGTTTGTCGGGAGTCTAGGTTTAGTGAGCATGTAGTAACTTGGTTGAACAATGGATGTGGACTTGAGTTAAGCTTTACAGGTTGTTGTACGTCGCTCTGGATAAGAGCGTCAGCTAAATGCTGTAAATGTAAATGTAAATGTACACTCGTTCTACTGCCTATAACCCTCAAACATTTCAAAATGATGAGTAATTTGAAGCAGTTCTGAAATGTCTGCAGGAGGATACCTAAAGATGTTCTGGCAGGAACAGCATCCTTGTTGATCCAGAATGAAACCCAGGACAACACTACAATCATGCTGCAGGGGATGTAGGTCTGGATGGTGAAATAACCCATTCTCCGGCTCAGGTCGAAGAAGATTGTCATAACCACATATTCTCCTAAAATAAAACACAAACAACATTTTCTGCTCTGAATATAAGTATGAATATATTTACACAGGCTTAAACTGTCTTTTGTTCTTTCACATTAGGAACACCATAGGGATGTGACATAAAGCTTTTTAAACATACCAGCTAGAGTTGATTTCGTTTGGATTTTAAAGGGCCAATATCAACTGCTTCACCTTTTATGTAATAAAAGAGCTTGATATATTATGTAAACACTGTTTCAAAATATAATTTCACTTCCCAGTCTACGTAGTTGGAATATGAAAACTAAGCTGCAAATGTGATACATAATGAATGGATTGTTTGTTGGATTTCACAAAAACACCTCAGTTACATACATCCACCTATTGACCCTACAAGAGTTTAGCCCCCCATTCACACTGAAGTTATTTCAGCCTGGACTGCTTTTTAAACCAGCCAATCAAAATGAAGGTTATTTGCTTATGTCAGTCTTAAATATTTGATTGTAAGGAATAAAGAAAGGTTGGGAAATTGTCATAAAAAATGAACTACAACTGTTATTAGCACATAAACCCAAACAAATGTCATCAATGTACCTCATGTAACAAATGCAGGATATGGGCTCATGGGTATTATGTAATAACATTATGTAATAAAGCTCTAAACCACCTTAAATTTGCACTGAAACTGCAAATTGTCCATGGAATATTTAAAACTTTCTTCTCAAACAGTTTTTTTAAGTAAAATTGCAAATAAAGCTTTGGGCTTTACACTAAGATGCGTTTAAAACTGTCCATGTGTCATGTGTCTCTCTGTAGTTACATGGATGGTTACTAGTCAAACCTAGACTTGAACATCTAGCAAATGTTGTAAATCTCCAGGGTGCGTAAGTTAAAATCACTTTGCAAACACTTTACACACCTGATTGAGTGTGTGCCACGTCAGACATGCTCCGCAGGCCTACAAAAGCAAACTGGTAAAGTCTCCAGTAGCGCTGGTCTGCGACCTCAACAGCACGACGCTGCCATCTATACTCAATCTCATTCTTTGGATATCCATCTGCAAAAAAAAAGACAAAATTACAGATTCGTTTTGTAATTCAATTTACCATATCACTATAAGTCACATACAGCTATGCTGCACAGCACATACACACATACAAGAATGACAGGATGGCATTGAGGCATTCAAGATGGCCCACTTCTTGTCTAATGCATGGCATGCCTTTCCCTCAAACTTCTGCCCACGGTGGTTGATGACATATGGAAAGCTGAGGGACAGTGCATTCCGCGGATGCAGGGATGACACAGACTGGAAAACAGAGAAATGTAAAGACGGCTGGAGAGGGATGAGTATTCTGCTGAGGGATGGCACACTCTCTTCCTCAATGCGGGGTTGAAAGATGGCACTTAGGACAGGCCTGAGGCAATGTCTGTTTAGCCATAACAGGCGGTGCATGAAGGCTGGTCAGCTGACAAGAGGCAATGTGTGGGGACTGGTAGGCCAGCAGCACTCAGGGCAGGGCTGAGGCTGAGTCACAGACTGATGGTAACAGTTTTTAACACCTACAGCTCGAAAATTCCAGTGGACACGAATGTTCATCCATAGGAAAGTTATGCAGCTTAAGGTAGCATTCCGCATTAATAGTCAACCTGACAAAAACAGAATTGTAAAAGGTAAGGAGCAAAACAAAAAAAAGGGTGACAAATTCATTTCTCTGATCCCTAGTTATTCACTTTCAACTGACATAAATAATGTGATATAAATGGCTATGGCTTACACTGTATGCACAAACAAAGAGCAGGGGTGTTTGTTTTGTTTTTTTACTTTATAATGAAAACGAGTGCTTTAGGACAGGAGAATAGAAGCGCACACATCAACACCAGGAGATGTGTGAAATAAAGGATGTCTACCAGTGACACACCTCAAGGTGTACATCACTCGTCCATCGCTCCACAGACGTAGAAGGCGATTGGGTGTGGTGATCCAGTGGGCATCAGATTTGCGGGAATTGCGAAAAAAGGTGTCAGGAATCCAAATCTTTCCCACCATGTTACTGTTCAGCATAAGCACCTTCATAGAGCTGTTGAACTGAAGTCGGCTGTCATACCATGTCTGAGCAAAGAAGATGTCTATGGTATACTCCTGTAGAGCAACGAAAAACATTTAAATGACACAGCTTTTTATTTCCCCAATTTGTCCTCACACAGGGTAACAATTAAGAAGAACTAACAGCTCACAGCAACCTATTTAAAAGTCTCACAGAAAAGTGTTTATATGGTAAACATTTGTATTCAAAATGTATTACATACCATGTATGTAGCTGGTATGAACTTACCATGTTGATGGGATCTACTGGGCCGATACTGTTCACATACACAGCTGTCTGAATCACAGTTGGTTTCACTGCAAAAATATGCATTTCCATTTATATATGGGATCAAATGGGTGCCAATTTGTTTAATTTTGTTACTGTGCTCCACATAAAAAATAAGAACTTGAAATTACAAGGTTTTGAGTATACAGCCATGGGAAAAAATAGGAGACCATGTTTCCCTTTTTTTCTGTTCACTGTTTGTACAATTTGCAGCAGTGTGTGTGTGTGTGTGTGTGTAAAATGCACAGGTTGCTTTTCTTTTATGAACTATTGCAGTGTGAGCTGTGTAAAAAA
>JBBJLS010000148.1:11778744-11810886 GCA_037577275.1 Bryconaethiops microstoma | reverse complement strand
GGCTGCACTGTGCACTTCAGGGAGAAAGGGTAAGGACTTTTTTTTTTTTTTTTATATATATATATATATATATATATAAAATTATTATTTATATATATTTATTTTTGCCCCCCCAATATTATTTCAAAAAATGCATTTGGTTTTCTTCTTATAATTCTGTTGTAATTAATAAACTTAATATTGCAGAGACAACTATGGCTTTGTCACATACTACAACACCAAGGATGCATTTAATGCGATTGAGAATGGAAGCAGGCTGCGACAGCCAAATGAGCTTCCATTTGATCTGTGCTTTGGAGGCAGGAGACAGTTTTGCAGGTCCAATTACGCTGATCTGGGTGAGTCGGACATTTGAAAATATGAGACACAGTTCTTTTGTGACCCTGGAATAGTTAATTCTATGGGACTCAAGGTGTTTGGTATATAGTATATAAAATGTGTGTATGTTCATCACTACTATATATCTAAATGTCTGTCCCTTCCTGGTAATATATTTAAGGCAAATGTCTGCAGATATGTTGTTCCAATATCATAATGCATCCTACAGACAAACACTTTCTTAGAATGATGACCATAGAAATCTATATTTTAAAAAAAGGCATTGCCCTTTTTCTGATGCAATTATTACAGTCTGACTGTAACCTTCGCCTGGAAAGTCTTCATTTCTCATATCCTTACAACCAATCTTCTGTCCTCTTGCAGATTCAAATCAAGATTATGATCCAGCTCCTGCAAGGCCCAGGATTGATGCACTAGACTTTGACACTTTACTTAAGCAGGCTCAGAGGAACTTGAAAAGGTAACACTGAGGAACAAGGACTCGGAGGAGAGATCATGAATTACCTCAGTGCAACAGGCTGATGCACATGCCTTCCGATGCTGCCATTCACTGTCATTTTTGGTGTGTTTCTTCCCCCCCCCTCCCATTTGTGGTTGTTTTTTGCAAGCTTACACCTTCTATTGAAGTGAAGATTTGTATGAAAAAGTAAAAGAAGAAAAAAATGGAATATGATGAAATAATGTCATGGAAAGTAAGATTTTTTTAAAGGAAGAATTTATTTAAGTGCTTGATCTAAAATGTTTATTACATTTTAAGGACTGAATAATTGAACAAGCTCAGTGCTGGGGGCTATATTTACATTGCTGAAAATGTATTTCAATCCAAATAAACCCTGAAAAAGTGTAATTGTTGTGCATTCTGTATCAGTTAGTAATGCTTCAGTAGGTAAAGCCAGTCTTCAAGGAATATGTGAACCCTGAACTTTTTCACTAGACTGAGGAGGAAACCCAGTGAAGTAAGATAAAGTAATTGGGCAGCTGGTGGTCTAGTGGTTAGGGCATTGCTCCTGCAATCAGAAGGCTGTGTTTGAATCTCAGGACAGCTAGTGGCACCACTAGGTACCCTTGAGCAAGATACCGTCCCCATACACTGCTCGCTGGGCGCTGTGTTCCTGGCTGCCTGCTGCTTCACTTGGTGAATGGATTTAAATGCAGAGAACACTTTCATGCATATGACAAAATGGACACTTTACAAAGTTTTTTTATAGAACTGCATATTTCACATCAAAGCATGATGAATTATTTTTACACGATTTAATTATACAAATTTTTTTTACAAATCAGCAGAATTTCCCTTTAACAGCACAAGAAAAAGAAGTAATGGAAGGACAACAATCTTTTTTTTTTTTTTTTTTTTCTTCATTTAAACTGTGCCGCTAAATCCAGGTACCGCCCTTTTACAGAGTAAACGGATTTGGCTTGGAAATATTACATTTATTTCAGGAAAATATTAGCCTTTGTCGATATTTTAAAAAAAAAACACGTATGTGAATTATCAGACATATCAAATATTTCCAAAAGCCACCTAAGCAGCACCTTTCCGTCTAGATCCTCTATTTGAGACCTTTAAGCACTCGTGTATTAGCAGAGATATTCTAGGCGGGAGATGTGCAACTCTTGGTAGCTCCTTGTGTCGAGTCAAGCAGGTTTTATTGTCTTTTCAACCATCTACACACCGCACACAGTGAAACGAAATAAAGTGCCTCCAGGACCATGGAACAACACCAGAACAAGACCACAAGTGCAGACAGAACGAAAGAGAATGCAAGAACAAGCAGCAACAGTACAACCGGACACAGCATTTAGTACTGTCGGCAGTAACTACAGTAGATGAATACGGTATTTTGACAGGTGCTGTATTGTAGCAACAGAGAGTCTCGTGTCAGAAATGCAGGACAGGAATAAATATGATTGTCCTACATTGACCAAACATTATTAAGGAAATGGATTCTGCTTCATTTATATGCATACGTTGGTTTATAGTTTTCGGGGAATCTGAGAAATAGACAAGTATGTCAATTGCATTGAAACATGAGTCCGTACAGATCAATAACTGAGTTTTTAAACTCTGGTTTTAAAGATGAAGTCTAGCTTTGTTTTTGTATTTCTGCTCATTTCAGTTGCTGAGATGTACTGTATTCTAGCAGCAAAGAGTTGTTTGTGCAGAACAGACAGAAATAAATATGATTGTCTTGCATTACCCAAACATTATTCAGGAAATGAGTTCTGGTTCATTTACATGCATATGTTGGTTTGTAGTTTTTGGGGACTCATACAGGGCAGTAATGATTTAATCTGGGAACTAGACAACTAATGAAAAATGAATTACCAGTATTTCAGCTGGTGGCCTAGTGGTTAAGGTGTTACCCCTGCGATCCGAAGGTTGTGGGTTTGAATCCCAGGACTGCTAGTGGCACCACTGAGGTACCATCAGCACACACTGCTCCCTGGGCGCTGCGTCACTGGCTCTTTGCTGCTTCACTTGGTGAATGGGTTAAATGGATTGAACACATAGAAAGAATTTCACATTTTTCACACGGTGTGCTGTGCTGTGTTCATGTGTAAGTATAGGGGCCACTTTAGCGTGCTTTACTCTACTGCCCTGTCAGTTTTCCTGGGTGTGAGCAGTGAGTGTGTTATCTCGCCACTCTGTCGGAGTCTTTGGTGCAGGTTCAGGTTTTTGACTGGCTGAGACCGGCTCAAACCGGTTTAGTGAGTCTGCGCAGTGAGTGTAAACAGGAAGAGAAAAATTAGATCCTGGTAGATGTTGATGGACGCGACATTAAATGTTGCAGGTTGCGACCGTGTTTAATTGTCGTTATTAGAAATACTGTTCAGGAAAATTTGGTCACTGGTGCAGAAACATTTGTCGCGAAATGTGCAGCTTGCAGCGGGACGTCGACACACTCGTCTAGTGGAGAAAACCGTTAATGCTAATTTTGCTTGGCTAGCAGACGTTAGTAGCTCTGGCGTTGAGGAAGATCAGACTATAGAAGAGGCTGAACCCGGACAGACTCACTCTTCGTGACGTCCTAGCCATTATTCTTTAAAATAACTACGGTTTAAGTAATCTCCCTGGTTGTCTCAGGGATGGCCTTCTAACCGGTGTGGCTGATACAGTAGCTGGTTAAGTTGGGGTGGGGAAGACTGAGCTCTAGCTGTATCGTCTAAATAGTAAACAGTAAAGGTTGTCCTGTCGTATAGAGCTCCTGAAAATGGTTCAAAAAGACAAAATTGTCGAAACGTCTCAGTCCGACAGCGACCCGATCCCTGGAGGAAATGATCCCGTCGTCGAAGTGCAGAACTCTGTTGAGGAGCACAGTATCGTGGTCGAGAGAACAGGCCGGAGAAAATTCATCAGTGGGGTCGTGGAGGGTGAGTTCGCTGCATCAACTTGTCATGTTGTTATTGTGGTTTTTTTTTTAATATATACAAAATTTACTGTTCAGTCACTGTAAGGAGGTTGATAACACAAACCTGTATGACCTACTTTTTGAAACCTAATGTAATGTTCTTCTCCTTGCTTTATTTCTTCCAAAATTCTTTCAAAAAACGATGCATGGTCATTTTAGGCTATTAATTGTTCATACATGAACGTTGCCCTTTTTTAGAATCGTGAAATGTTTCTGCCAGTGAGGTTAAAGTATGTCCAGTTTGTGGGGAGTGTGTGAAGTATGTGCTGGGTGTGAAACTCATAGTTTGCCTTCTTTGTCGCAGGCTTTTATGGTCGACCATGGACGATGGAACAAAGAAAAGAGCTGTTTAGAAGGTACTGGTTTTTCTGCTGTAGTATGGTGGAGTGTTGTGATATAATTGCATAGTAGTGACAGTGATATAAACAAAAGTCTTCCACTTTCTTTTTTCTTCTAGACAACAGAAATGGGGATTGAATACATACTTGTATGCACCAAAAGATGACTACAAACACAGAATGTTTTGGAGAGAGATGTATTCTGTTGAAGAAGCAGGTGAATGTCCATTCTCAGACTAATTTGTTTGCCAGAAATCTCTTATATTGCTGACATTAAATTAAAATGTGTTATTTTATCACTTTCATAGAACAACTCATGACTTTGATCAGTGCTGCAAAAGAGCATGGAATTGAGTTCATCTATGCAATCTCTCCTGGTCTGGATATAACGTTCTCAAATCAGAAGGAGGTCTCTACATTGAAAAGGAAGCTTGACCAAGTAAAGATACAACTTTAAATGGTTTCAGAATACTACACATTTTTCTGTAGTATAGAAATGATTTCATGTTTCACTGACTCATCTCACTTTTACTGCAGGTCTCCCATTTTGGATGCAAGTCCTTTGCTTTACTCTTTGATGACATTGATCACAACATGTGTCCTGCAGACAAAGAAGTGTTCAGCTCATTCGCACATGCACAAGTGTCTATCACTAATGAAATCTACCAGTATTTAGGAGAACCTGAAACCTTTTTGTTTTGCCCCACAGGTAAGTCATATTTTCTCTTATGGCTCCCTCTGTAAATTAAGCTCAGTTGTTGCCTGAATTCGGTTTGTTCAAGTTTCTTGCCTTGTCCTTTTCAGAATACTGTGGAACCTTTTGCTACCCAAACGTTGCCCAGTCACCTTACCTGCGTACAATTGGTGAAAAGCTACTGCCTGGCATTGAAATTTTGTGGACAGGTAAATAGGTACTAAAACTGTCGAGGTGTTTAGGAACTACTTTACTTGCAAATTTTGGATACTAACGGCAGTGTTTTGTTTTATTTTTAAGGTCCAAAAGTGGTTTCTAAAGACATTACAGTAGAGTCTATTGAAGAGGTCGCAAAGATTCTGAGAAGATCTCCAGTCATCTGGGATAATATTCATGCCAATGACTATGATCAGAAAAGGTTGTTTCTGGGCCCATATAAAGGCAGGTCCACGGAGCTTATTCCTCGGTTAAAGGGAGTCCTCACAAACCCCAACTGTGAATTTGAATCCAACTTTGTGGCCATTCACACGTTAGCCACGTGGTATAAATCAAACATGAATGGCGTGAGAAAGGATGTTGTTATGAGTAAGTATCACTCTAACAAGTTTTTCTCTGCAACCATCATCAGCTTGGTGTAAAAATTGCAATTTTAGAAAATATCTATAAATGCACATTAAACAGAGATTCAGAATGGCCGTATTATATTATGCCTCCTTCTTGTAGTAGAATTAGCTATGAGTCATATCTATTCACCGTAGGGGTGTTCGATATAGAAAAAAAATGAAATAACAGTGTTTTTTGCCATTTTTCCGATAATGATAATTTAACGATATTTTAAAATTTCCAAAAACTTGTTTTATTTTGTACCTGATTTCTGTACTGAATACAATATTTACTGTACTAATAGTGCATAAGGAACACCACACAACAATACATCAGCGTTTGACGAAAAACAGGTCTTGTTGATTTTATTGAAACTGGCCTAAAAACAATAACTGTGAACACTGAAATCAAGCAGTGCAACTAAGTAGTTTTTTTTCTTACCACAACTGAATTCTGACATTCAACAGTCCTGCTTTTATGTTAATTATTTGGTATTACAAAGCAACAATTAAAAATACGCCATCTGACAAAACTCCAAAAGTCAGTCAATTTTGATTCCATCTAATTCTGCACAAGAAAAAAAACAAACAATTTTAGCATTTGTAAATAAATTATTCCGTTTCGGTCCAATATTGCACAAAGATATAAAATGAACTTGGTCTTTAGATTTAAAAAAAAATCAAATTCTGTCCAATTTTGCACAGAGATACTGGAAAAATCTGCACGTGCACTTCATGTTTTTTTTTGTCTGGCTAGTAGGATGTTCGCAAACAGTGTCAGTGAAATGTTCGGTTCGGATGTTCTGCTCTGCTATAAATCCATTGTTGTGGTGAAATGCGACATGTTTTTCAGTTTCTCTGCCAGAGTTTGGTGACTGACGTCATACAGTTCAGGCAGAGCTGTTTTACTGTAATACTGCCGGCCAGGCGGTGTGTAAATTGGGTTTAACATGTTTAAAACCATCTTTCTCAACCACTTGAATTGGCACCATATCTTTAGCCATGGGTGCCGAAAGCATTATATCATAACATAGACATAGAAAGCAGCACGTAAAGTTTGCTGCTGGGTTGTTTTTTACTGTCACTATCGTGGATTTTTCATACTCTCCGTATGAACCCCCGAGTTCGCTTTCCCACACAGCTGGCTAATTGGGCTGGTTTGAGCCACATCCACCCTCCTGAAGCCAAACCATAATGCCCCACATCTGGCGACCAGATCTACAGAAACAGAGTGTGCAGCTAGATGGTTAGTGAGTTAGCCTAGCGCTCTTTCTCCGAGCATATCTCAGCATCTATGGCCTGTTTACCTTCCACTACTGAACGGAGCGCCCCGCCCCCTGCAGACGCATGCGCGCTAGTACAATTCTCAAAACCACAGTGTGACCAAATGTGTCCTGCTATTTTACACTGGTTACTGCAGAAATACTCGATAATGGCGGCTGTCTTATCGTTAAAAGAACAATTTCGATATTATCGCTTGTTTACAGTTAAAATTCATACTTTTAGGTCACAGAATAAAAGCAGGCCTGTAACCACCCAGACTTACTGTTTGCAAAAATTTTGAACTATAATAGTCTTCTTTGTATCATTCTCATTGTATAATGGCAAAAGTGTATGACAGCTTTTGAAAGCCTGAAGTGATGAAATGCTGTCGGTAACAAATTTGAATCCTATCAGTATGCAAATTCATTGATTTGACTGATCAATTAAAACATATTTTCCTCTGTTTTCTCAGCGGATAGTGAAGACAGCACAGTGTCCATTCAGATAAAGCTAGAGAACGAGGGTAGTGACGAGGAGCTGGAGACAGACATCCTTTACAGCCCACAAATTGCCCTGAAGCTGGCCCTTACTGAGTGGCTCACCGAGTTTGGAGTGCCTCATCAATACAACAGTAACTGCCCTTGTTCATGTTTGTGCATGTTATGTTACACAGCCCTTTCCAGCCCAATGATCCTAATTATCATGTTTCTTGTATTAATTGACCTTCTCTCTGCATAATAAATTGCCATGATTAGTGATATCCTAAGGATATCAAAATGTTAAATACGTAAAAGTTGAATTTTGATTGTGTTTTACATGGGTGCATGATCTTCAAAACAGTAAGTAGTCATGTGGTAGTCCACATTGTACTATCAGCTTTACTGCACAGATTTTGCAAAAGAAACAAAGTCATTTGGCATAATTTTTTCTTCTTTGTAAGGGTGTTTTCTAAATTCTGATTAATGTTTAGCAATATTTTAACCTCGGATAGCAAAGGGTGTATTTTTGTCATGGGTATAGAGTAATTTGGGCAGGAAAGAGTTAGTATAGCATGTTTTATGAACAGTGTCAGTCTATAATAAGGAGTCTGTCTCTGTTTGCCTACCGTTTCTGTTTTGGCAGGTCGTCAGGTTGCTCACAGCGGAGGAAACAGCTCCTCCAATGATGTTCCTTCACTGACTGCCCCCACTTTAGGTTCCTCCACTACAGTTACCACAGTGTTCCAGCAACCCATCATGAGTCCAGCTGCTCCTCTCAACGAAGAGCCACACACACTGCACAAAGAGGTGGATGAGGTAGAGGTGGAGGTGGAGAAAAAAGACTCTGATGAGGAGCCCATGGAGATGGTGCTGGAGAAACAATATGAGGTGGAGGATGCCAAGAATGTGAACCAGATTCTCACAAAGATTGTGAAGGCCACGATGAGCGAGGACCTCAAACCAATGGACACAGATAAGGAGAGCTTAACAGAGTCAAAGTCTCCTGAGATGTCCATTCAGGAGGACTCAATCTGTGATGTTGCACCTATGCAGACAGATGAACAGCTCAATAAGGAAGTTTTTGTTCCAGGACCTAACGAGAAACCGCTGTATACAGCTGAGGCACTCACACTAGAGGACCTGACCCTGTTGGCAGAACTTTTCTACCTTCCTTATGAACATGGTCCCAAGGCAGTGCAGATGCTGAAGGAGTTCAACTGGCTCAGAGCCAACAGCAGCATTGTCAGCGTAAATTCCAAATGCGAGGATTCCGAGAAGGTCAGTGGTGGAGTCTGAATGACTCTATAAAATTTTAAAAACTTTTGTTTCATTAGTTTGCTTAACAGACTTTAGTCATTTGCCCTGTCTACTCAGCAGTCGGGGTATCAAACACGATGCAGATCATTTATTTCATGACATGATAATCACACAAAACACCTTTAGGGGAGCATATATTTGCTGAATATTTTATTATAGGAGATAGCAGGAATAAAGTGTATGTTGCATAATGTGGAAATTATTACACAGTATGATACAAGATATGCTCAAAACAGGTTTCGATACAGAACATTAATGGTTTCAAGCTAGTAATCGAAATACAATGGTAACAACGGGTACTTTTTGGAATTATGTTTTCAAATAGAATATCATTACATGACCTGCTTCTTGGTTACCACTCCTGGTTCTGAAGCACCCCTGCTGTGCACATTTTTACCTTTTCTCAATACAAATTATAACAACCCAATGTTGAGTTATGGTATATAGTCGAGAAGAACAAATACCACAATGTGCGTGACAGTGGCTTTTCAAGACCAAGTTTGGAAACAATTGCTGTTCTTTTTACCAGGTAGAATTTCAAGTTGTTTTTGAATGAATATAACTTCAACGGAAAATGTTACAGATGTCTTAGAAAGTAGTCTCCATATTGAAAAGAGGCAGTTTTTTATTAATTAGAAAAAACAGAAACAAAAATATTCAGTTATATTGTAATGCTGCTCCACTTGAAATATATTCATTCATAAGCCTTTGCTTTTTAAATTTGACAAAAAACAAGGTGACCCTTACCCCACATGAATATGTCAAGCATTTTGGGAGATCTCCTATTGAGTGATCTTATTGGCCATCATCTTAAAAAAAATGTATTAATTGTACTGTAAACGCATGTTGTATTGTTCACAAGACAACAAAACATGTATTGTGATACATATACAGTTTATGCACTTTTGGGATGTACAGTTTTGATTTCACAAGGTTTATTTAAACTGAAGTGTTGAAGTACTGGAACAGCAAAGATGGCATCAGAGATTCTCACGAGGGGAAGTGATGAGGGTTGTCAAGGAGGGCATGTTAAATCAAGTATTGAAACACAGCCAAAGCAGGGACTGACTGTAGTGCATCAAAATGGAGGAAATGCAGTGTCTTTTCTTACCACTTGGTGGTGCTTTTAAAGTAAGAAATGGGGTTTTATTCTGGCACTCTGCTTGCCATTTTTGTAACCGTGTATGTTGTGATTTAAAGGGTTTGTCTCTCTGTCAGGTGACTGAATGGCAATCCAGAGCAGAGAATTTTGAGGAGATGTGTTGCTCCGTCATGCAAATGTTCACCAGACTCTCCAACTCGGCCAACAGGACCATTCTGTATGACCTATATCCCTATATCTGGGATATAAAGAGTATCATCTCAATGATCAAATCATTTGTCCAGTGGTTAGGTAGGTATGGCTCTGTTCGTCATCACTGCGTTTTAGGGGTTTTATTTATTTCTTTGTTCATTTCACACCATATTAAATACACATAAAGGAACAGTCCAAATGAGTACTGGGATATTCATTTCCCAACAAGATAAAATATTTAAACCTGCAATTACATATTAAGGGTATTATTTTTATCAAGCAAGTTGGTTGTCTTATCATCTCACATTGCAACATCTGTAAGAATTCCAGCCCCCACCCTGCATTTTTCAACAGATGGCAAAGCATATTTTTAGACTTGATCGGGTAAATTATTACTTCTCATTTTACTCCTGTTCACAGGGCAAAAATATATCCAGTCTATTCTCACACATTATAAAAGATTGCACACGCCTGTCTTTATTAGATTAGACCATTTACAGACATTGAGCTAGGTTTACCTCATTGCTTCACATGATTTATTTATTTTTATTTATTTTTCACTTTTTTTCCCCTTGATGTTTGTGTAAATGTTGTTCTCCTCCACTGACTGAATGCTGTCTTCATTGCTAGGCAGTTCACCATCTCTTTGTGAGTTTAATGGCGGCATCTGAAAAACTGGTGAAACTCTATGGGCCTGCCTAAATAAATACAAGACGCATATTATAATTGGCATACTGTGGTTTAACTAGCCAGTAGGAGTCCTGCTGCTTGCTGTGTGTCCAGTATCGTTGTGCGTTAACTCGGCAACACCTGCTGCCATCTCTCTCGATCAAGGGCCTGATCGTGAAGGAAAGTTGATCCCTTACGCCCTAGTGCGCCGCGCATGCGAGCTTGGAAAGCGAGGCGGCTGTGTAAGGCTATTCTGGTGCATTATGAAGGTCTTAATAATACCCACATTCAATTACAGTTTAAAGCTTGGTGAGCTTGATTTCATATATCCTTTCTAGCACATTTGCTAGTTGAGCAAATTAATATTTAGTCATGCACACAAAACCTGAATGGATGCTTTACTCTAACTGTACTGCTGTGGGCTTTGGAAGTATTTTTTGACGAGTGTGGACTATGTCCACGCTCTTCTTTACGAAAGATAAGTATGAATTTAGTCGTATAGAAAAAGAATGAAACTCCATGAAACTTGTTTTAACAAGGCAGGCCATTTTTGGGGCATCTTCTGTTTTGTGACTGAAGCTTCTACCCGGAAATGTCTTGCCCTTGGGAATTTCCATAATTCATATATCTTGTGGGCATTACTGCTGTATGGTTAGAGTACTGGATCCTGTTCTCAGTCTAGTGTTTTTTTGAAGTTGATTGAGTAATTATAGCACCAGCATGGCCTGGGTTACCTTGGTAACCACATTTCATTCACAGGTTTCTGTCCAGCTATATGACAAAGCAACACAGCAGGCAGCAACCAAAACTGGTCAAGCCACATGTCAATCTGTATGCACATAACTGGTGATAAAACAGAATATGCTGCAGATTTTTAAAAAATCTGTCTCTTTTGAGACATTTAGTGCAAACATTTTCTGAACAAAAGCAACCATAAAGTAAGAGGCTGTGTAAAAGAGTTATCAGATTGCACCACAGGAAGCCCTGCTACAATGAGACTTGCTGTGTGTGGTGTAAAGGAGTATGTCCCCTGTGTGTGCCTCTCAGCCTCTGTGTCTGCACACCCTGGCTAGTGCAGCACATCTGAATTCCCAGCTTATCCAGCTCCTGTGTTCCTTGGTCCAGAGCAGTGCAGATGGCAGTCAGTCAGCGCCTCACTGCTGTTGTGCTGAAATTACTTACTAACGAGCTCTTCTATTGTCTTCTCCCTTCATTATGTACAGATGGAAGAATCCTCAGCACAAGTTTCTACTGCTATTGGATCGACAGTGGGCGATGTATGCACAGTGCTGGCGTTATCAATTTTGTGTTGGGTGGCGCTGGGGGGGTTATATGTAGTTTTTTTGGGGGTTTTTTTGTTTCTTTTTCTTTTATTTGTGTTCTTTCTAGCTTTCAGATATTAAGTATTGCATATTTTTGGAAAGGAAACGTTTTGGATGAAGTCACATTTGCGCAGCGATAGTTGAAGATATTGTTAACCCCAGATTCTTTTCTCTGGCAGCTCTAACATGGTTTTTGTTTCTGTCAGTAGGCCTAATTGAGATGGCTCCGGCCAGCCATGAAGCACCACCTTAAGGGAAACGTCATAGATCCTCATTTTATCTCATCTTGCCTCTTTAATATAGTAATCCAAAATTGAATTTCTCAGTATATTGTGTGTGCATAGTGAGGAGTAATTTTGAATTCCCCTCAGATGGTGCGCATGTGTGCTGCGTCCTGCCATGTCATCACAGGATGTGCACTTAGGTATCTCGTATGAAATCCAATGTAAACGGGAGCATTGTAACTCCTGTCTCTGCGCTGCATTTGTCTTGTTACATGACTTGGAGTTCCAGTCCCACTTAGGCCATAAATCAGATCATTGTTTTTAAATTCTTGTTACATGTGTTGCTTGGTCATTGAGATTTTGTTGTCTGTAGAAGTTAGAACTTCGTCATATACTCTCTTGGAAAAAAAGGGGTTCACTCATCCAACATTTGTTCCACTCTTAGAAAGGGTTGTGCTCTATGCTGTATAATAACCTGGGCTCTAAATCTCCTGGACTGATGAACAGTGCTCATTAGTCATGTGACAAGGCAGATAGATGTAAATGTGACTTCAAGATGAGGTCTGGAATTCAGAGGGGCTTCAACAGCTGAAGCTTAATTCATTAACAGCAAGCCAGTGATGCAGAACCAACAAAATATGTAAACACAATCCCATTAAATCAGAAGGGGCGGATTATTATACAGTCATTTTTTAAAGAAAGTTCCTCTTCTTGTATTAAATAAATAAGTAATGCTGTTGACTATTGATTCTTGTCAACTGAATCTCACAAACCTCAATCACTTGTAACCAGTGATTTTAGGTCCATCCTATAGCACCTGTGTGTGTGTATATACATACATACATACGTACATACAGTAATCCCCTATATATACATACAGTAATCCCCTGTTTTTCGCGGGGTTACATTCCAAGAGCACCCGCGTATAGTGAAAAAACACGTTGTCGTGTTTTGGTTTTTTAAAAAAGCCTATTTTTATAGTGTAAACATTAAATATGCCCCCAAATAGGCTATCCAAATGCTTGAATTTCATTTTAAACTCAGTTTAATACATTACCCTTAATAAAAATGTAAAGATAAACCCATATCTCTCTCTCTGGGAAAGTGGCCGTTCTGCCGCGCTGAATTAAAACCTCTCTCTCTCTTCTGGAAAAGTCCACAACAGCCGTCTGGTGCCGCACGAGACGTTCGTTCTGCCGTGCACCGACGGCTGTTCTGGACTTTTCCAGAACACACAGATTGCCAGTCCGCCCCTGTATACATTTTTGTTAAGGGTAATGTATTAAGCTGAATTTAAAATGAAGTCTCAGCCCCCCGAACCACGGCCATCAGCCTGTAATTCTCACCCAAGATGCAGCCGAGATGATGAGCTGTATTGCCAGAAGGGCAGGGCGTTTGGGCGGCATAAGGCTTTTAGAAGAATTTAACTAAAACAGAATAACAGGAGGGCAGCAGCCAATAACTGGAAATGTAATTGAATTTATATTTGGATTACTATTAATGTTGTTAGTAAATGATCTATTTTTAATAATTTAGAACTAAAATGCGCTTTTAAAAAAACATTGCAACGAAAAAAGCAAAAAAAAATTCCCAGAATATTTGCAGTTACCGCGTTATTGTGGAGATTTCCGTGTATTGTGGAGAGTTCGGTTCTCTGAAAAAATCCGTGTGTGACTGAATCCGCAACTCCTGATTCGCATAAAACTGGGGGATTACTGTATATATATAATAAATTGGCCTTGTATATTTCGTTCTCATCAGAGATTGTCGTCTATCAATCTAAGCTTTAGCTGCTTGAGCCCAAGAAACATCAATTTGAAGCGTTGCACATTTGTACATATTGAGATATATTCTTTAATTCTAGTGTGCAAAAGTATTGGCTTTTATTTTTCAATGGATTGAATTGGAAATAGACATCACTACCCCATACCCCCTTCCTCTTCATTTGGAAGAAAGCCCCTCACGTAATGTTCTCCGCTTGGATCTGATCTCAACAGGGTGTCGTAGTCAGTCCTCAGCACAGTTCTTAAGTGGAGACCAAGAGCCCTGGGCCTTTAGGGGCGGTCTAGCGGGAGAGTTCCAGGTATCCAATATTGAATTCACAGCAAACTTTTAAAATGAAGTTATTATATTTATTTATTTATTTATTTGTCTCTGGCATGGTTGCAGAATACTAAGGATTGGTCTGTTTAAGGTGAGCTGATTGCGAAATGATTGGTTTTTAACTGCTCATGCTTTATCAGCAGATATTTATGCTGAATTGTGATATAAAATGAGTAACATGACTGCTGTCAAAGCCATTGTTTGGGATGATGATTTTTTTTTTTTTTTTGACACAACCTACATTTGGGTTTCTTTCAGCAACTGCCCAAAAGAGATGTGGCTTTTCCCCAAGCGCCTGCGACTGCGCAGCATGGTTAGGGTTTATTTTCATGACACCTTATTCCTTTGCAGGAAGCACAAAATTATCCCCCGCGCCTGCATCTGCACTGCTGCGCTCACATGTGCGCCTGCGAGTTCGCCTGCTTAAAAGCTCCATGAGCAAATCACTCATGTAACTGCTAAATAAATTCTACTTATCTGTTAACTGATTAGTATGTATATGTATCTACAGGTACACATTGAATATAAGTGATTCTTAATAACACGTTATTTGGTCATGGAGTTTTTGCATCATTTTTTTTCTCTACAGGAAGTGCGCAGCGAAACTTGCAATGCCTTGCAGTGGGAAAGGGGCATCTCCTTTAGCCAGTTAAACCTTTCTCAGACCAAGCCTACAGCCAGATATTTCCCTCTTTTTTTTCTTTTCTTTTTTTCTCCAAAACAAAACAGAAGAAAATGCCCCAAAAAAGGGATTTAACGTTGTGCTGTTTACCTGCTCTTGCTGATTATCAACCAGCAGAGCCAGTAAAGCTCATTTGTAAAGTGTTTACTCTCATGCCTGTATTTGGCTTAGCATTGGGCTTGCGCGTCAGGTTGGTTCAGTAAGGGCAGAGGAACACCTAAGTCTACATCTGAATGAAGAGCTGCTCAGTCATGTGTTTGAAGTTGGGAAAGTACTAAATGTTTTTGCATTGGTCTCCACAGCGACTGTTGCCAATAGAAGGGGCAAATGATCTTTTCTACCAGCCACCACCCTCGATGCCCACTTCCAAAATGTATTCCATAAGACCATACTTTACTAAAGATGAGGTGAGTGTTACAGCTGTCTATCTCTCTATCCATTTGACAAAAAGTATTTGGCACTGAATGATATGAAAATTGATTTATTCAGTTTGTTTGATCTCGTGCAAACAAGACAGTATCATTTGATCATTGTTCCATTTGAACATTTATCTCCCTAGTTAGGCAGCACCTTGAATGACTGGTTAGGAAGCAGCATGTGAGATTTTCTCCTTGAATTAGTAAGACTGAAAATTGTAAATTGCACCATAGCTAGATTACCTCCAAAGCTGTCAAAAGTTGCTGAAGCCGCCAGTATTCCCAGGTGAAGTGTCCTAGTTTAAGTAGTGCTTTGAGGTCAATTTGCAATGCTACTGATCCATTCTGCTGAAACAGCAGTCTGGTCCACCTGTTAGTCTTTAGATTGCTGCAGTGATATAAAGTGAGAGCTGTCAAGATTCTTTTCACACTGCATTTTCCCCTCTCTGGATTTTTGAATGTGTGTTGCTGTATGTTCACCTGTATGGTTGTATGTGTGTGCATGTGTATGAATTTATAGGCTGCAGTCTACAAGATCTGCAAAGAAATATACACAGAGGGATGTGATGGGATTCCATTATCTGACCAGGAGCCAGACCTTATTGGAGACAGGTATTACAAAATATCACAAAATGTGATATGCACTTCTAAGGCAGTTTTATTAATGTTATCTTTGCAGAGAATTTGACATGCATGTTTTCTGATATCCACAGTACACAATGCTCCATATGTTCAAAAGTTTAAATGTATAAGATGATCCCTGTAAAAAAAAAAAAAGTGTTGCCAACAGATTGGGGCACTTTGGAGCACACCCCAATAGGACATAGAGGGGTTTAGAGCTACCCTGCATTGAGTCATGGAGCGCACTCTTTAATAAGAGCACTATCAAATACTTTTGGGGTGATCTGGAGTAGCATTAGTGATCCAGAACTAATCATCCAACATCACTACCTGACTCTGCTGATATTTTTGTGCCTGGCAATTAAATCCTCACTGCTGTGTGTCCAAAATGTAACATGTTATGCTATGCCTTATGTATATTGTTTCTCCTATAGGTTAATTGGAGGGTTTCTGACACTCAGCCCAGACTATGGCTTTGTCTTGGAGGACGAGGAGGGAATCTGTGGCTATGCCATGGGCACTGTGGATGTCAAACCCTTTGTGAAGAAATGCAAGATGAGCTGGATTCCATTCATGCAAGAAAAGTATAACAAACCTGATTCAGAGAAGGATTTGTCTGAGGCAGAGGCAAGATATGCACCAGTTTTGCATGTCCCACATTCATCCAGTCATCTCAAATGCACAACAGTCTGACAAGGTCGTTTCTGTTATTTTCTTGCAGAAAATGATGCTGAGTTTCCACGAGGAGGAGGAGGGTTTGCCAGAAACTTTTCTTAGTAATTTCCCTTCCCTCATAAAGGTGGACATTCACACAAAAGTCTCTGATCCCAGTGTAGCCAAAAGCATGATGGGATGTCTCCTCTCATCACTGAAAGCCAACGGTAGGTGCTGTGTTGCCTTTCTGGCTCAATCTTACATTAAAGAGAATTTGGCTATCGGGACAAAATAGCCCATAGCGGTCATTGTTTGCCTCATTCCGGTTCCCCTAATTCTGGGGAATAAATGAACTTGTATAGAAAGAAGTAGATTGAGCCTTGAAGTAGCGATGTAATGCTGAAACTCGTCTTCAGATCCATCTGTCCGGTCCTGCCTCTTTCACTGCATGTATATAGTCTAGAGCAGAAGTAGTCTGATATTAGGCTCTTAAATTTTAAATATGTAAAATACAATATAGAGGGGTAATAGCCTCATAGCTGCTACAGAAAGTTAAAAGTACTGACCTGTTTAAGGACTTTCATTGTCCTAATAATGTCTTCATTACACTTTTCTCTGTTAGGCTCCCATGGTGCCTTCTGTGAGGTTCGGCAACTGGACAAACGGATGTTGGACTTTTATGGCAAACTTGGCTGCTTTGAAGTGGCCAAAATGGAGGGTTTTCCCAAAGATGTCATCATAATGGGGAGGAGCTTGTGAAAAGGAATGACCTGGAAGACCTGCTATTAAAAAACGTGTACAAAGCTACAGTGGTCGGCATAGAAGACTGAGTGTTTCACTACCTGTTCAAGTAACAATCAATGACATGTTTATAATTTTTGTTGCACCCATTGCAGCCTGCTATTGTAGCTTTGTACTTCAAAGTGTGCTCTTCAGAAACTGCTGAACACACTTGCATAATTAAAGGTGCTTCTCATAGTTCCTGGGCTTTGCCAATCAAAGGAGGTGTGCAAGACTGTGTGAGTGCTTGTAATGCCTTTTCAGCGAGACCCTTCTCTGGTCTGCAAGACAGCTTGAGCTGGCCAGGTGCCATTTAGCCCATTACACCTGTCGAGTGCAGTTTGTCAGCAGAATGCTTGCATTCAGTATACTGCAGGTTCCCGTGAGTGCATTTAGGCACAACATAGTAAACATCCTAAAGCTACCATTATTTAATATCAAAATATGTCTCTGCATACATTTGGCCTCTTATCTCCCCAGCATCACTGCCTCTTGAGCAGTAATTGTAAGCAGAGCACCTGCTTTTTTTAAATTGTCTTTTTTGGTGTCTTGCAGTTTTCCAGTAACAAATCGTTAACAAAGCGTTAGTGAACACACAGACTTAAAAGTAGGTACGTTGTTGTTCTCAGAGAAAGTGTCCATTGTGTGAATTGATTGCTTTAAAAAGACCTGGAATTAGGGTAGGGGATGAATAAAATGAAACCAACAGTGGAGACCCTTGTTCTTAACAATGCATGGATATAACTTTTGTGCGTAAGCTAGTAGCATGTGTATCTTTATGATACATTTGTGTTTTGTACAGCGATGCCTTTCAGAGTCCGATGCCTTCCTCACTGTATTTCAGAGTTTGAGTTTTTTCTTTCTCCCCCTCTCCCTATGCCTCATCTGAGACAATCTGTTTCCACACTGTAATAGGTTGTGCCTGTTATACACTTCAACAAGACTAGATGATCATTCATAAATAAAGGTATTGGGCTAAAGTAATTTATGGACTTATTAAATAAGGCATTATAAGGTGTGATAGTAACCAGTCAGTTATTCAGCTGAATGTAGAATGATTTCACTGTAGTATTCAGTAAAATGGACTGGCACAAAGTTTGCGCGATGGCAGCAAATCCCACAACACCTATAGTAAATTAATTGGCTAGAAGAATTTATTCAAGGTCGAATTTGAAACTTGCTTTTTTCTTTTTCAAATGAGTTCATTCCTGTCCAGTGGTGTTACATGTCCAGTTGATACTGCTGCTTAGATACCTAGGTAACCTGGTGAAAGGTATCAAGACAGTAAGGCAATATCTGACTAGAAAATACACTCTGGCTTTGTTGGGCGAGTAATTTTGTTCATGTACCTTGTATGATTGGATTATTTTCTATAAAGAGTGTATTTAGTTATTTGGGCACAAATGTGCTCTCTTACAGCCTGCCTCCCAAATTAGAAGTGCTCCGAGATAAGAGGTTTTTAGTCTCAAGTTACAGCTTTGACAGAAATGCTTGTAGTTCTGAGTGTTTAATAAGATACTACTTTTTTGTTACACAGGGCACTTGTTCTCCTTAGGCCATCCATAGGGAACCTGACTTTGCATGGCCATTATTTCAAATGGCTTTCATTTTTACCATGCTCTGCTCTTTAGTTCTGGAAGTTCAAATCACATTCAAGTTGAAAGGGCTTCATTTTGTGAGGTTCTTTTAAGTACTTTTAAGATGTTGGAGACATTTCAGTACTTTGGGTTGTAATTATGATTATGTATGTAATGTAGTTACACTTTCTGTAAGGTTTGTATGTAATTAAGATGGTTAATTGCAGTAAAGTATGTTAAATATTTTTTTGTTTGAGTTTTTTTTTTTTTTTCTTCCCCACTGATACTATAAAACCAAACGACCATAGCACTGGTTTTCATTAGTTTTTATAACATCTGGTTAACCAATACTACTTTTCTAATTCAGAAGTCAAGGTCAAATAATAGATTTTGTTCTTTTTTCCCCTCATAGACTGATTTGTTTTAAGGCTTGGAATTTGACACCATGTGTTACATTTTGGCAATGGTTCCCAAATGCATCCTAGAGAACCCACCGACCTTCGTATTTTAATGTTAACACACCCACTTCCACTCAATAGCTTCAGGGAATTCACTGGTTAGTTGGATCGCGTGGGTTGAGAGAAGGGAAAACACTAAAATGTGCGGGCAAGGGGGTACTCTAGAACCGGTTCGGGAACAATTGCATTGTGTGAGAAATCTGCTATGTGGGCAGGGTTAGTTATTTGTTTACATGCTATGAATATACACATACAGAGCTTATGGCCTACATTTGTTACATGACTGTATTCCAGTCTCTTTTTATCTCTCAAACAGGCTGTTTCAGTGTCTTTAAATGATTGATGTATTTTAAAAGCCTCTGTTCTAATTGGCTGCCCTGTATGTGGCTTCATTCTAAAAGCTGTCGGGCTCATATTCTTTATAATGTTAGTGTGAATAGAAGAAGTTAAACCGGTTGTTGACCATCAAAGTGGATACATATAAATGCACTGCTTTTCATGGAATCACAAATACAATTAAATGAAAACTCGTTGATTTTACATCTTCCATGTAATGGCTATATTGACAGCAGAATGAATGGTGCATTTTGAAACAAGCTATAAATGTTTGCACTACATTAAACTCTTACTAGAAAAAAGGAAACTTTGCATTAATGGGGACTTTACTGAGATTGTGCTATTGTGTTTATTGTGTGGGGGGATATTTTAACGCACTCCTAAGAGACAGCAAAAGCTAACATATCGGATAAAATTACATTTATTGTGGAGCTGAGTAATGAATGGCTTAACATTCAATATAGATTCAATAGCTTAATATTCAATTTAATTTTTAATTTGTTTTATTTTGCTTGTCTTCTGGCATACATACAGGCACCACGTCACAGAGTTTATCTTTGAAATATGTTACGGTATATAAAGAACATGCATGATTTCTGGTTCGCTTGTCTTTAAAGCAGAGCTTTGAAGTACATTTTGCACTTTCCCCTCATTCCCTCACCTAGCACACTTGATTAATTAACAGACTGATCAAGTGCTAGTTCAGGTGCAAGCAATTCCAAAAAAAAAGTACATTCTTTGAGTTGAGGCCTTTGGGGAAAGCTTTGATAAGACAGATCGGTTTCCATAGAAACAGGAAAACGCTCAAATATCTGTAAGACAAATCACAGCGGGGCACAAACGGAAAGCAGAGTGCTTGTGTAAGTGTGTGTGGCAACATTAAACATGCTAAAGCAATGACAAATTGATGAAATTGAAAAGGAAAATAAGGTTTGATCAGTTAACAAGACCAGTCCTTTTTTTTATTTATTTATTTTTTTTAAAAGGTAAAACCAAGGACAATGTTTAGGAGTCCACAGCAACACACTATTAGTCTAATGCATTAGGTACTGTATACCTACCTCATTTTTTCACTCATTGTCTATTTTATCTGCGCCAATTACCAACCAGGTGCACTTTATAGTTTACAGTCACAGACTGTAGAATTCCCTTTTCCTCTGCATTGTTTGTTAGCCCCCTTTTACCCCATTCATCAATCCATCCTGCGGTGTCCTGTGGGCAGAAACTAACCACAGATGAAGGACTAGAGGATGACTAACACAAACTGGAGCATTAAATCAGCTATCGCCATTTAACTGTACATCCTCAGGGTGGAGCAACAGCTGATACACTGTTGCTGATATTCTAAAGTGCTGCATACTTTTGTTTTCAACATGTGTCCATTAAAGTTCACGGTAAATGAACACAGTGTTCAGAAACTCCGGCTGTGCTGAGAATGATCTACCATCCAAATAAAACCTTCTCACTGTCTTTTAAAAATAGAAATACATCAAACACACCTATTTCTCTCTTGTATCTTTAATGATTCAATAGAATCGACTGGAGCCCCAGTAAACTATACCTTAATATGTTTGTTTATTTATTTATTTAAACATTCTTTTTATTTTTATAGTCCACACTGTGCCGCTGGTATTCCTTAGTGCTTAAGAGTTTTTGTTTTGAATATTTTTGTATGCAAAGAGTAGTTCGCCTGTAGCTTGGTATTTAACATTCTCCATCCTGATCCATGACTGGGGATTTTGACTGTATTTTTGAAGGGTGGCCACTATTCTGTAACTTTGTCACCAAATACAACATACTGTTTTGCAGTAAAAAATACGTGAACAAGCATTCACCTAACATGAGTATTATAGTTTATAGTATTATAGTATTAATAGGACTACTTTGTCCAACACATGCCACAAATGCTCAATCTGGTTGACGTCTGGGGAATTTGGAGGCCAAATCAAAACATTGAACTCTTTATCATGTTCTTTTAACCGCTCCCCAGCATTTTTTTGCAGTGTGGCAGGGCACACTATCCTGCTGAAAACCGTTACCACGATGGGGTACTTGGTGTGCAGCAATGTTTATGTGGGTGGTTCATGTCAAGGCCAGGACCCAAGGTTTCCCAGCAGAACTTTACCTAGTGCATCACACTACGTCCGTCAGCTTGATTTCCTCCCATAGAGCATACTGTTACCATCTCTTCCTCAGGTAAGCCACACACATGCACCCAGACATGCACATGATGTAAATGCAAACCTGATTCATCAGACCAGACCACCCTCTTCCACTACTCCACGCTCCAGTTCTGATGCTAAAGTGCCCATTTTAGGTGGACAAGGACCAGCATGCAGTTATGCAGCCCCATAAACACTAAGCTGTGATGTTTTGACACATTTCTTTCTAAGCCAGCATTATCTTTGTCAGCATTTTGTGCTTTTCTCACTACTAAACCAAACTCCTTAATTTTACCCCTTAAAATTACCTTAATTTTAACCTTAATTTCCCATACTGGAAATTAAGGAAAATTAATGGAAAAAGTGCTGTTTAAGGGGTAGAACTACTGAATTTCCCCCTTTTTCAAATTTGCCCTTAAATAATAGAACCTCCTGAATTAACACTTTTAATTTTAAGATTAGAGGTTTCACACTCATGCCTAAATCTAATTTTAGGGTAAAATTTAGTGGTCGGTTTCTCAAAGTAACAGCTACTTAATTCAAATGAAGGGGGTTCTTATATTTTCAGGGGTCAGTTAAAGTGGGATTAAGCCCATTTTAAGTATATTGTGCTTCATAGTGTCTGTGAGATTAGACCAGACAGGCTTTCCTCTGGGATCAATGATCTTTGCGCGACCATGACCCTGTCAGTGTTATTACCTTTCTAACATTGTGGCTGAACAGTATATGTGATTTATTTTTTTCTGTTATACTGCTGTATTTTACTGTAGAATAGTTTTCTTCTGTATGTAGTTTATTCACTCATACTAAGTTTAACTCCAATCTTTCAGTCACACAAATGCATCCATTATTGACAATCATTACAAGTGAATATTTTTTGTAAAGAAAGAATTACTTGACTCCAGAAAAGAAGGAGTGCCTGTAACGATTGACCTGTTTTCTTTATAACTCCGTCTATGAGCGTTCTTTCTGCATCGGATCTTAGGGCAGTGATTTATCAAAGTCACCCTTTTAATAAAGTCAATCAAGAAAGCCAAAATAAAAGTCACTTCAAAATGAGATGGTTTAGAGAAAAGACATACCCACGAAGAGGAACTAAGTATACAAAATATAATTAATTTCTAATAGTAAAATAAAATAAAACAAAATGAAATGGTATGGAATGTGATGATGATGTCATAACTCCTGCGCCCTGAGTGTTCTCGTCACATGTTTTGAAGACACTCTCTGTGCTCTTTATAATTTAGGCTCGTTTCACCTGCATTAAACTAAATATTATAAAATTATGTCATTTTTAGAGGATGACTCATCAGACGGTGGAACAGGAGCCCGCTCACAGCTGGAGAGCTACGTTTTTAGTAAGCTCCGCTTCTGTTTTCGTATTTTGTTTATGAAGCGTTAGCTTTCTGGCTAACACACGTGGGCTGCTGCAGGGCATGAAACATCTTTTCTGAAGTAACGTATCGTGTTAATCATTCTCACGTATAACCTGAGTTGGGAGGGTGCATGAAATATCAAGCTCCAGAACAGAGCTCGACATATTCAACACAAAGGCTAATTTTGGCCCTAATCAGTAGAAGGTGCAGGAGATGCAATATATGGACTAAAGTATTGGGACACCTGTTCTTCAGGGTTTGGGCTAGAACCATTACTTCCAGTGAAGACGTTCTGGACAACGCAGTGCTTACAACTTTGTGGCCACAGTTTGGGGGAGGCCATTTTCTATTGCAGCATGACTGCCCCAGTGCACAAAGTATGGTCTATAAAGACATGGTTGGATGAGATCGGTATAGAAGAACTTTACTGGCCCGTACAGAGCCCTGACCTTCAGCACCTTTGGGATGGAGATTGTGAGCCAAGTCTTTCTGTCCAACATCAGTGACTGACCTCATAAGTGCTCTACAGAATTAATGGGCACAAATTCCCACAGAAACTCCAAAATGATGTGGAAAGCCTTCCAAGAAGAGTGGATGCTGTTATAGCTGCAAAGGGTGGACAAACTCCATATTATAGTCTATGTATTTGAATGCAGTGTCTTTAAAGTCCTTGTTGGTGTTATGGTCAGGTGTCCCAATACTTTTGTCCATATAGTGTACAACCATACAGTATCATGAACTTGTTTTCTTTGAATTCCCAAGGCTGTGAATTGTCCTCTGAAGTACCCTTCTACACTTTTCAAGGAGATGAGGAGGAGGATTTGGAGCATTTTCTTGAACTTAGAACGGTGCGTAGAAACTTGGTTTTGAGCTCAAGTTAGTGTTATTTAAGACAATGTTTACTTTTACAGATGTTGTAAGTATTAAACTCTGTCACCTCTGTAGATCTGCCTCGGCGAGGGAGCCAAAGAGGAGAACAATGTGGTGGAAGTGACTGCTATGAACCATCAAGGAAAGAAAATATCCGTACCTGTTGCAAACCTTCATGTATCCTGTCTTCCAATGGTAATTTTGGACTGATTTATAGTGGATTTTTTTTCACACACAATCCAAATCATTTATCTTTGATGTAACCATAGGAATTCAGAATCAGAAAAGGTATTATGTTATTACTGCAGAGACACAGTGTAAAATATAATGTATAAATAAATCCAATAAAAATCCAATGTTGTTTTTTTTGTTTTTTTGTAACATTTCTGTCAGGTAAGCTTGGGGGAATTTGAGTTGATGGCCCCAGTGACACTTCGCCTGAAATCTGGAAGTGGACCCGTGACAGTTAGTGGGTTACATCTAGTTGGTGAGATGGATTTTTTTATTTATTTATTTTTTTGTACCTAGTTGATTTCTATAACTTTAATTCAAGACAAATTTTAAAGATACATTTAGATAATAGTATACTATGACAGAAATACTTTGACACATAAATAAGCAATTTTTGCATTAATAGTGTAATCTCTCTTTTTCCTCAGCTTCTGAGAATGATGAAGAGTCTGAGGCGTCTGATGAAGATGAGGACTCTGAGGAAGAATTACCATCTGTTAAGCCAGCCAAGAAGAAACAGAAACTGTAGAATCACACATTTTATAACAGTCTCAAGAAGTTTTATAGAACACAATATTAAATAAACTGTACCTCAAACAGTTACAATGGACCAGAGAACTGAAATTTGAAGCCCTTTGCTCTTTTTTGCCAATTTTGACAAGTACTGAGTGCAGAATCATGACCAGCTTTAAGTACTTTTGATATTTGTGATATGTGGAAAAATGATTTCTACCATTTCACACTTTGGAGTTAATTTCCAAAATGTTATAATTGCCATGTTTGTATTTATACTCTCAAATTATAGTTCAAGTAAACTTTAACAAACAGAATTTCTGATCTTAGGTGTTCTTTATAAATCACTCTGGTTCCTTGCCCTAAAATGGAAGGTCACATATCCTACGTTTGTGCAAAGGGACAGGCAGCATTTTGTAATAAAACTCTACATAATTGTGTAATTAGAATGTACAATATTGTTTTTATAAAAGACAGTTAAAAGTTTCAATATGTAAGCTTTTACTATATTTTAATTCAGTTTGACTGTGTCTGAATAGTTGAATGAAGTTTGTTTTCCAGTATGCATTTCTTGATTTGGCCTGATCTGATATCCATGTAGATCCATATACTAGTAAATTTAGTATTTGGGCCATATGCTCTCGATCAGGCAATATCAAAACAACAGATAGAAAAGATGTTTCATTGAACCCATTTGGTTGCAGTCCTCGTCACCAAGCAAGGTGGAAACATTCCATACGTACCACTGTTTTGTAATAACTGAATACAGGTATTAATGGAAAATTCTACTTACTGTATCTTTATAGTCAGTGATTCTGTATTTGCCTTATGGGAGGTCACCAGCAGTGATTTCTGCAGTTGTGTATGCATGGTTATAAGTAGTAGATGCTTGACACCCTGATGTCGTAGAGGATTTTGAATGAGCCGTTTTTTTTACATTTCTATATTTTATGAATAAATCTCTCTGTTTAACAAGTCTGAAGCAACTCATTACTTTGGACCAGTTTTGTTCATTTTCACTGTGTGGTTATCATGATGTATGACTGGCAAAATCAGTTCCTCATATAAAAGTATTGGGACGCATGACCATTACACCAACAGGGACTTTAATGACATTGCATTCAAATACATAGACTTTAATATGGAGTTGGTCCCCCCTTTGCCGCAATAACTCCTACTTTTCTTGGAAGGCTTTTCAGAAGATTTTGGAGTGTTTCTGTGGGAAATTGTACCCATTAATTCTGTAGAGCATTTATGAGGCCGGGCAGCAGTGTTGGTTGAGAAGGCCTGGCTCACAATCTCTGTTCCAGTTCATCTCAAAGATGTTGAATGAGGTTGAGGTCGATGTCAGGGCTCTGTGTGGGCCAGTCAAATTCTTCCACACCAATCTCATCCAACCATGTTTCTATGGAGCTTGCTTTGTGCACTGGGGCACAGTCATGCTGGAATAGAAAAGGGCCTCCACCAAACTGTCCACAAAGTTGGAAGCATGGCGTTGTCCAGAATGTTGAAACTCACAATATAGAAACACTGATGCAAACATGAATAAATTACTGGGGCACAAAACCCAAGACAACACAGTCATCTGAATTGCCAAATAGACTCACAAACATGAATGATTTCATGATAGCAGGTTTGGAAGTGCCAGCTTAAAATGACACTCAAGATTTCTGTAATGTCCAGTATCAGTGCAGTTTTTGTTTAAATATAAAAGTGGTCTCCACGGTCATCCAAGTCTTAATCTTAAATCACTGCAGCTATAATATATATTTTTTTTTCTTTAAGATAAATAAAAAAAATAGGTTTGTTGTTGGTGTTTAACCCCTTTTCTCTGATCCCTGTTAACGAATCTGCTTTAGGTTGCTATGGGGCCGTGACGTCATCCGCCTCCCCTAGTAACCCCTCTTGGCGTCTCGGCAGGAAAAAACATCAACATGGTCAGTAATTCAGCAGTTTAATGTATTATTATGAAACTATCAGAAAGGCATTAGGTACATCGTTCTCGACGTTTGTTTTACTTGCAGACCGAGTACTGTAAATTGAGATTAAATTGTCTTTTCTGTGTCTAACGGACAAACTAGCTACCATAGGAAACTTGGCTGCTAGCTGGTTTGAGCTAATTGGCTAGCCAGCTAACGGATAGGATAGTGTTATGGAGCCTAGCTGGCTAATGTAGCCAACAGTAAAGATGAGATGTGTGCATGGACCTCACACTCAAACTTACATTTAATAATTTAACGTTATTAAATGTTGACTGGCCCTATACTTGTTGGGCACTAACTCAGCACTATTTCATTTTTTGGCTTCAGACTGGTTTTACACTGCAGGCACAGACCCCCAGCTTTCAGTCTACTCAATTGATCAGTATACAAAATATTGACAAAAGCATAGGGAAACACCTGTTTTTCAGAGTTTGGGCTAGGCCACTTACTTCCGGTGAAGGCTCAATGTGCAGACTGAGTGTAAAACCAGTCTGAAGCAAAAAAAAGAAGAAAAAATAATTTCAGTTGAGCAGAGTGCTGAAGTGTAAAACCAGTCTGGAGCCCAAAAACTAAATACTGTACCTCAGACTTGAGTGCCGAAGGTATACGTCTGTAGTGTAAAACCAGTTTGAAGCCAAAAAAAATGCCGTTGCAATTTTTTAGTATATACAATATGGACAAAAAATTGGGACATACCTGTTTTTCAGAGTTTGTGCTAGGCCCTCTATTCCACCTTAATGCTTCACCACACCAAGACTCGAAGCAGTCTGAATGCTGAAGGTCTGTGCCTGCATTGTAAAACCGGCCTTAAGCCAAAAAAAACCAAACATTTGCAACTAACTCTCTACCAGCTTAGCATAGGTTCAGTTTAATTTATACACCATTAACTTTGCAAAATAGATAGATCGATAAGCAGGTATGCTAGATATGCTTTATTGTCATTGTGTCAGTACAACGAGATGATTTTTGGGGCTAGCCCGCAGATGCACAAAATGTTGATTCCAACGTTTTAGAATTATTCCAGAAGATTTTGAGTTGTATTTTATCATGTTGAAAGTAACAGAGCATTGTGAGTGGCCACGTTTGTATATTGTGAATATTCAGGTTTATCCAGTATATAAAAACGTTGATGAAGGGCCAATATTGCTCAGCTATGAAGTGCCATTCTCACCCTTTTTAAATTCATTTCCATGAAAGCGATGTTAAAAAAGCCTAGCAGTTCTTAATGGGGTTTAAAAGGACAAAAAGACCAGCCTGGGTCAGAAAGACCTCGAGTAACACCGAAATAAAAAGATGTGAGATTAACGCTGATTTTTCGATAGTTTACAGTTTAGACAGGTTTTAATGGAGACAGAGCCATCCCTGTTTCACTGAAGAACATTGTCTAAAACAAGCTGGATTTGATGCTCATGTAGCTGTAAGAAATTGTTTTTTTTTGTTTTTTTTAAACTTAAGCTGGTTTGAGGTCAGTAATATGTTTAGAAGGAGGAAAAAAGTAAACAGGAGCATCAATGTATTACATCTTTCTTGTGGCAACTTCCCTAATTCAGGCTTATTTTTCTTTATGTTCAGTCAAATTTTAGTAGTTTCTTTATGTTCAGTCAAAAATAGTCAGTAGTTTCCTTGCATAGCAAAGTCTAGAAACTTGTGGTGGCAATAAGTCTGTTCTGTCATTCTCTCCTTGCTTTATGAAACCTGTCTGCTTTTTGGATAGTGATGTGACCGAGCCTTTGTGCTGCAGGGTTTGTTATCAATCCTTCGGAAATTAAAGAGTGCCCCAGACCAGGAGGTGCGCATTCTGCTTTTGGGTCTTGACAATGGAGGAAAGACGACGCTACTCAAGCAGCTGGCTTCTGAGGACATCAGTCACATCACCCCTACACAGGTACACCCATTCAAGATTGAACAAGGATACTAGAGCAAGATCATGCGTGTGAAAATACTCTTATTCTGAGATCCCTGCTTCTACACACTAGGTCATTCTAAAAACTTTTGAGCTAAAAACCACTGCATTAGATGACAGAGTTGCCCAAGGTGTTAATCAACATCCACATACATACAAATGTAGAATTATTTCTCAAAATCAACCAGCCAAATTATTTAACATTGAATGTCCTGAGTTCATGAGTACCATGCAGAAAACCACTCAACACTCTACTCCGGGTTTGTCTTCCTTCTGCTGATGAAAGTTTGTACCCTTCTTAAATCAAATCAGCATGTTTCTCATCATGTTTCTGTTATTTATTTTTTTAAAACCAGGGATTCAACATTAAGAGTGTGCAGTCCCAGGGCTTCAAGCTAAACGTTTGGGACATAGGAGGCCAGAGGAAAATCAGACCATATTGGAGAAATTACTTTGAAAATACTGATGTGCTAGTAAGTAAGATGTCTGATCTTAATGATTTTGCCCTCATTTTAGTAGACACCGTGATGACACAATGATGTTTTTTTTTTTATTATTGTTCATCTAAATGATATGTTACATGTTTAGAAAGTTAATTGTGTCCATATTTGCCTTTGCTTGGTGTTTGTGATTGTTTTCATAATAGAAGTTGGTTATTTCAGATATACGTCATTGACAGCGCAGATCGGAAGAGGTTTGAAGAGACAGGGCAGGTAAGCGTTTTCCTGTGTGGGTGAGAGAGATAGAGATCTGTTCAAAAAGGAGAGATTACTGGGGATCTGTAGGAAATCTTGAAGATTCAGATAATGTTAGTTCATTTCTTTGCTGTGGTTCCACTTGCAGCGCAAGTATTTTAGTATGGACAAGAAAATCACAGCATGGTTGTAATGTAAGTTAGGAAGCACTGAATTATGTCAAGAGTTATATTTCTAACATCAGCCTTGGAATGTTATCCTTGTAGGTGTCTCAGTAAGGAGACAGTTAGCACTTTAAGATAAAAGTAGTGCCATGTACAACACAGTGCAGTACTACAGAGACCAATTTTTATATATATATATATATATATATCAATATTTTTTAGGAGCTGGCCGAATTGCTGGACGAGGAGAAGCTTAGTGGCGTTCCTGTTCTTATCTTTGCCAACAAGCAAGACCTGCTCACTGCTGCTCCAGCCTCAGAGATTGCAGAAGGTTTGAATCTCCACACCATCCGAGATCGGATGTGGCAGATCCAGTCCTGTTCTGCTCTTACAGGAGAGGGAGTCCAGGTAATTCCTATCTTGCAAACTTTTAGTATTTTGCTGAGAAATCAGCCTCTTCTTAAAGGGGTATTCTGGCTTAAAAACAGCATTAATGTTCTTTGTATTATGCAACATTTTATATAGTTGGGCAAAACATTTCACAAACTGATCTGAGGCATACTATGACAATGCCACATTTAAAGTCAATTTAGTATGACCCAGTCTACTGTGCTTGTGTGTGGAGATTGCATAGCTGTATGCTTAGTTTTATACACCTACATATGCATGTGGCTGAACCACTTGAGCTCAGTAATTAGAGGGGTGTCTGCATTCTTTTGGCAGTATAATGTAGTTTTTCATTATTGCTCACACTTTCAAGATACATCATCAGAGGGGGGGGGGGGGGGGGGGTTCTCTTCTTTCAACAGGAAAAGCTCAAACTTTTGACTTTTGTGGCACTGCTGTTGGAGGCAGTGGTTGCAGTATTCTTTTAACCAACAGAAGGAATGTGTTATCTGTGATATCCAAAATTACATAGATTGTTTTTGTTTTTATGCAACAGTTTTGCAAAATGATAAAATAAATATTTTAAAGAGATTTTAATATTTGCAGTTTAATCGGCAAAAAAATATTTCCAGATTTTTATATTGAAGTGACTATATTTACTAATAATATTTCTTGAACTTTTTTAACCTGATATATTTGGTCAGAAGTAACTTTTGTCTATTTAATTATAGATACTGGAACTGAGCAGTTGCTGGTTAACTTTTTACATCTGTATGCCATGTTCTAGCACTGACCACTGGTACTGACTTGCACTTTATTCTGTCTGTGTAGGATGGTATGAACTGGGTCTGCAAGAATGTGACTGCAAAGAAGAAATAGGAGCATTCGTGCAGTTTTAAAACTATCCGGGCATTGTGTGAAAAAGTGAACACTGTGGACAATGTGGATTCTTCACCAGCTGGTCCAGGTTATAGGGGAATGAACTCTACTCTCACAGCAGCTGGGTAGGACTGGGACAAGACCTTTAACCCCTGACCCATGCAAATGGCCACAATTAGTGCACTGCAAGTCCCCGACCACATTCCCCATGGATCCACCACGTCCTGTTGTCAATTCCACTGTCACTAAAACTAAAACTAACAGACCACTACTCATAAGACCTACATCTAACCAAGGACTGCAACTGTAAATCCCTAACTGAGGCTTAAAATGCCAATGCTGGTCAAGGGTAGGCCCTGTAGTCGCCTAACCATATTCAAGACTGGGCTTTTTTTCGTTTCACACTCCATATGCGTCCTCTCTGCAAAGGCTTCTTACTACATGTATTGCAGTTTTTATGATGTGCGATCAGCCATGGAAAAATGTGTGCTTGCGCGTGTGCGCGCGTGCTTAGTTTGGAAACTCGGTTTTGTCGTTATCCAGTGCCGAGAATTTCTGGTTGAGATTTTTGACTACATAATAATTTGAGGTGTTGGAGGACACAGACACACACTGTAGAGTGTTTTTTTCCATTTCCTGATTTTTATATGTTGCTTCTTTTAGATGAGAACATTCCTGGTGATTGACCTACATGTTTTTTCCCCCTCGTGTGAAACTCCTACATCAAAATAGCATTCTCTGAGCTTGAACCGTAGTGTTATGAAAGCCTAGAAATTAAGTGTATGTTCTAATGTGATGAGTGGGGAGCATTAGGCTAAGACCGTCTGTACCTCTGGAAGTACAGCCACCTCCTCCTCATCCTTCAGGACAGTATGTAAGTGGAATGGTTGACAGGTGTGCTGGTAACAGGTTTAGCAGGCTTAAGCATCTGGTTGTGGCAGCGGAGAGGTGCTTTATGTGTGTGAGACTGAGTGCTTGTTCCAGGGTGGACTGATCCAGCAGAGGAAAAAATTGCACTCTAAGACATCAAGAAAAGGGACGTGTGTGTGTAGGAAATCATTTCTGTATCTCTTAACATTGCTGGGACCTCAGTACTTCAGAACACTACAAGGGTTTATGTTGGGACTTGTCTATTCTATTAGTGTACTGTTTTAACTTTATTATTTCTAACTTCTTTTGAAAAACATCCTGGAGTAAAGACAGTATAACTGAATGCTACAATAGCTATGTAATACTTCATCTACTGTAAAGATTGTAAAGGTCCTTCTCACATGATCTACAGCATAAGTATATTAGAAAGAAAAGAGATAATGTCACAGTAGTAGCCCTACAACTAACTACATGGCATGGGCACCCGGATCTTCTGATGAAAGCAGAAAATTATTTTTCAGCAGATTAT
>JBBJLS010000148.1:11740444-11757911 GCA_037577275.1 Bryconaethiops microstoma | reverse complement strand
ACACACACACACACACACACACACACACACACACACACACACACACACACACACACACACACACACACACTAAACAAATTAAAATGAACATTTTTCATGTTTTAACAGCTCTATGCTTAGCTGTGTGCAACAATTTTTATTAGATTGAATGGATTTTTCGCTTTAAAACATTCTCCAACCCTGCAACAATTGCTGCAAAAGAATTTTGTGGGTGCAGCATGGATAAACCTTCAAGATCAAAGCAGTTCGTATAAAGCTGATTTCCAGCCGTGATGTACCTTCCAGCACTTTCCGTAGGCTCTTTTCCTTTTTGGAGATCTCGGAGAGAAAGATTTTGGAGTTAAGGTGGCCTGCTTTGTAAGGAGGTAGTGTGCTGCCTGTACATGTCTGAGTTCTGTGAAAAGCAAAAGGAAAGATCACCTTACATTATGCAATCTCAAATTACATTTGACCATAAATATGCCTAGTGGCTTTCGGTAGATGTTATTATGCAGGGAGTGACTTACCTATCCATGAGTATTTTCACAGATTTTGTGTTCTGGAAGAGAAACGGAACAGGAAGAAGCATTAGGGGACAAGTAGTCTACAAGCTGTTGCATGACTGCTTCTTTGTCCGTAAGCATGAAGGAAAAAAAAAACAAAACAAAAAAAAACTGGAGGCTCAGATCTTGTGACAAACACACACTGCGCTGAAGTATTTCTCACAGGTATGGCCACATTCACACTGTGCGTTTATGCAAGCAAATGTGAGCATGTGGGCGTTGGCGGGGGAGATTTACAGCTCAAGGCGAGAGAGAGAGAGAGAGAGAGAAAGAAGAAAGGAATTAAAGAAGGGGGGAGTGTGGAGAAGAGAAAAGACATCTCACCTTCATGAAGTTGATATCATCAGCCTTGTCAAACAGCACCTGAACGGAGCTGAGCAGTTTTTTGGCCTCTTGGCGCCGCTCGTTAAGTTGCAGGATCTGGCTGGAGTTCTCCTGGCAGAATTTAGAACGCGCCTTCTCCAGCACCTCCAGCGTCTTCCCCAGGTCCTCCTCCAGGAGCTGCTGCATCTTCTGGTACTGCACGCGCACCTCCTCCTTCAGCTGCTCCACTTTATCCTGTGCACACAAGCAAACCATTGAATCAAAGCAAACATATACACCTGTAGGACCCAAAATTGCACCAAACTTAACACACACAAAAAAAAACCACCGTCAGATGTTTTGCCATGACTAAGCTTCTGTTGCTGGGAAAACAGTCCAAAACGGTTTTACAAACACCCACAGTCCCGTTCTATTCTCAAACTCTGACCACACTCATTTAAAAAATAAGTGAAAAATCAGACTAGGCTTACATTCATAATCTCACTCCACTTTAAATAAAAAGGAAAAGCAATTAAATGCGTATTTTCACGGGCAAAATACACTGCAGTTATTCTAGTACACAAAAACGACAAACAACGATGTGCTTTTGATAGCGGGAAAAGGTATTTGTTGGACTGGCGACTGAACAAAGCTTTGATGGTTCAAAGCATTTGCCTAAGCCTGGAGAACAACAGAATTCAACCAGACTCCTCCTTGATGTTGTAGTACTTTGTATTGGAATATTTTTTAATTCAAAGTTATAAAGCAAGCAAAATATACAGAAATGTTTTTTTCTCCCCCAAGAAGAATACAAGTAAATATAACATTAAGGCACTGGGGGGGAAAATATGACCCAGCGCCTTGCAAAAGTGATTTAAAAGGTTTCAAATTTGTCTGGATTATTAATGACTTTATTAATGATTTTATTTTAAAGACTTTCTGCAATATTGGTTTTATGTGATTGGCTTCTACCTGTGAATCTTTTTTTTTTTTTTTTTAAAAGTTAAATATTTCGAAATAATAAAAACTAACTCCTCAGTTTAGGCATCATTGGTCAGGAAAGACCAAAAAGCATTCTAGGGAAATCAGAGATATCCAGACATGCATAAGATGGGAAAAGGCAAAAAGGACTATCCAAGCGTTTGTATATCCCAGTGAGCACTGTTGGATCAACTGTGAAGACATGCAGGAAACGGCATCATACCACCCAGGCACTGCTTAGATAAGGCAGTTCCTCAAAATTCGGCGTCAGAGGAAGAAGGGGACACGTAAGGGAAGCTACACAGACGCTGACAACCACACTGAAGGAGCTTTAGTGTTCAGTGGATGAGTCTAGACCAAAAGTCCTCCATTCAGCTATATATCGAGAGCCCTCCATACAACTGGACTGCATGGGAAGTTGGCAGGAAAGAAGCCATTATTGACATCAAGCCACATTAAAGCATGTCTAGAGTCTGTCAGAAGGCTTCAGAGTGGCCCAGCTAAAACACGGGAAGATGTTTTGTGGTCAGATTAGACCAAACGTTTTTTGGTCTAAGTTTTTTTGGGGCAACAGTGCATATGGGGTACACATATGCATTTATAGGGGTGGCAGCATCATGTTGTGGTGATGCTTGTCCTCTGCGGGGATTGGCCATCTCGCTAAAATTGAAGGACATATAAATAATGCAAAACAGTAAGACACTGCAGGAAAACTGGCTTCAGTCTGCTAAAACTAAAGCTTGGGAGAAACATTGGGAGCAGGACAATGATCCCAAGCACATGGCCAAAGGCCAAAGTGGATGAACAACAAAAAAGCTGAATGCTCTAGAATGGCCAGATCTCAGTCACTATTTGAAAACTACAACCAACTTAGAGCAAAACTGCCAAAAATGATTTAAATCACTCACAAAGTGTATGAGGCTGGTAGAAAATGTACCCCAACAGTATAAAAGCTGATTGTAGCAAAGGTGGTTCTTTATGGAACAGACAAATGTTGTTCATTAATACAGGTAAATATAGAGAGATTTTATTCAGAATAATTTTGGACAATCTCTATTGTTTTGTAGAAGGCAGTATTTGGTGACACAAATTAAAAACAGGGGGATAGACTTTGGATATGACTGCATCATCTGATTTAACACACTATGGGGCCAAAAAACTTTTTAAAACCTAGAAGCAAAATCTTACAAAAAGATCTTTGACCTACTTTTGATCCTCTGAAAACATTTTTTCAAAAGAGATGCATGCGTGTGGATTTGTTGGACTTCAATTTTTTAATTTAATCGATTTAATTTAATGAAGGAGTGATTAGATAAGCTAGGTATTGGACAGAGATGAACCCTCAGGGCCTTGAGAGAAAGCCAATCGACATGTGGGGGAAAAAAAAATACATGTCCAATTTTAGTGTTTTTATTCAGTAGAATTATATTTTGCATTTAAACTTGGCAGGTTTTGCAATAGTACACATTGTATTATTAGGTTCTGGTTAAAAACAATATGGTTAAATTCTTAAAACACCCAACAGAAAGTTATAAATTACAAAATGATTTATTTTAGGATTTCAGAACTTCGGTTCCCTCCACTGGTTCACTGTTGAAGTCCTACCATGTCACATTAACAACCAACATTATTACATCTCAATTTCCAACGGGTAGATCAACTTTCATTAGGAAAAACATCACTCTAGGTCTTCTAGAAGTTCTACATGTGTCACTCACTACATATAATTGACAATTTAACCAGTGCTCCTTCTGTCAGAACGTAAACAGCGGCAGCCCTGCGCCAAGATTCTTTACTTAAGGACATAAGGTAAAATATGTTGATATGTCTGTTACACACTTCAGGTAAAACATGGAGTGTCTTTTCAAGCTTTAGATCTGTGTTTATTGTGCAATGAACAAAAAAACATGTTATTCAATGCTGTTAACTGCTAACAAACTATTGTTGAAGTTAGAAAGGGCCACTAGCAGAAAGAAGACCCAAAGTGAAGACATGGCTCTACTAGTCATGGTTTCCTCTGTTATAGGATGGTAACCGAATACCGAGTTTCCTCACTGAGAGTTTTGGTTAAACTAGCATTCTGACAAATATACAGTATATGTCACATTAGATACTTTTTTATTTAAGTGGTTTAATGAAAAAATAAGTACTCACTGCCCAGATTAGCTTTACAAATCATTTTCTCAGTTGCACTGTACTGCATATATTCTCTCGAAGTTCATTAGGCATAAGGCCATAAGCAGACAGGAGAGAGAGAGAGAGAGAGAGAGAGAGAGAGAGAGAGAGAGAGAGAGAGAAATTGTATGTAGGGCCTTTTTACCTCCACCTGCCGTTTGTCTGACTCCAGCTTGTACAGTTGCTCTTCTATGTCTTGCACTCGATCGTCGATACGATCTTGCTGCTTCATCAGCATGTGCTGTGGGACAAAAGAGAAAACTATCACTTGACATGTCACACTAATCCAGCATAACCCTCTTAACATTCATTTATTTTCTTTCAAGTATTTTCTAGTGGTATTTTGGCAACAGACATGCACGAGTGTAGGACTTGTGCACCCCTGGCATGAAAACAATACGCATAATTGCAATTTACATATGGTATTTGGTAAATTGCAAATTTGCTATGGCCAAATCTAAGGTCAAGAGTCATTTCATGCTTGGATGGAAAAACACAGCAAGTCAGAGGTCAGTCCTCAAAGAAAGCACTCGCAAAACTGACCTAACTTAAACTTCGGTCACTTCTGCAGTGCAACCACCAATACCCGCTTCCCTTCTCAGCATCTCTATGACAACCAATTCCAGCAACCATATTACAGCAAATGAGAAAAACAAAAGCTGCCAACAATGAGACTAATTAATCTGAATCACCCTCCATTTCTGAGCACACACGCACATTTGCCCATCTGATTCTGCCCCCTATTAGATGTCTGGACGGGTTTTAAATTGGATTCGGAAGAAGGCACTAACCCCCGGCATCCCCCATCCCCCAGCCAAATCAAAGCCTGTCAAAGCCTGGCTTTTATAATCCCTTCTATTCTCTCTCTCTCTCTCTCTCTCTCTCTCTCTCTCTTTTCATGGCTGAGGGGAAAACACTGTATCTAAAAACCACGTAAGACTTCACAAAATGCTCCAAAACAAGCCAATTCATTTTCAGCCTGATAAATGTATATGTCGTGCGTGCACTATGCAAGCCCTGGCTGGGAAACGGGGACGCAACTGTCATGACAACAAATCTTGTGTGCACGTGTGTGTTTGCATTAATAACCGTGAACACTGGCGAAAAGAGAAAGAGCGAGCGAGACAAGGAGAGTGAGGGAGAGCGCGAGAGAGAGAAAGAAAGAAAGAAGCAGAGAGGGGGTCTGGCTGTCTTTCACTCTCCGGGTTCCCTTGGTATCTCCCCCTTTGTTTGCACTGGTTTCAGTGTCAATGACAGATTGTCATGTCGGTTGTGCAGAGCGGCAGTCCCTGCCCCGTAATGCATGTGTCACGGCAGCAGGGTCACTGCTTTTCTAGGCAGTGTGTGAGGGAAGCCGTATTCTTGATGCCTCTGAATGGGGATAAGCAATATCATCCATTTTCTAAAATTCTGATGAAAAAAAAAAAAAAGAGGCTTCAGTGCAAACAAATGGGTAAATGCGTTTTTCTGCTACAGTAAATTTGATTAAAAATAATGCTTGAACATTTTTTGTTTGTCTTTACAAAACAATTCAAGCATATTTGTTAACCTTCTATTGTAAAATTATGCTAATTAAGACATTACAGCTGTTAAATGCTAAAAATGACCTAAAAGAAGGCTCTCACTATACACGTGAATAGGCCCGTAACAGCTCTTTTTTTTTTGTGGTTTGGTTTCCAAGCCGTAGTTTGTTTGACATGGATCAGCTTAAAAAAAAAATAGAAGTAACAAACACATGCCTGATTTGTGCACAATGCAAGACGGGCAAAACAAAATCCTGATATATTTTTAAAAACTTAAAAACACATGTATTAATTAAAACACTTTTCCCTTGAGGAAAAAAAAAAATGGGGTGAAAAATCCAGCCATCGGCACGGCGTTACAAACATGTCTAGCAGTAGCAGTTGCGGCAGGAATGGTGACAAGTCCATTCAGTTGCAGCCTCTTTCAGCACATCAGGCAATTGCTCACTCATGTGTGCTTCAAAAAAAAAAAAAAAAGACACACCCTCTTTATGTCTCACGTCAGTTGTGTAGTGTGTTTACAGTAACAGATGCATCTGCTGCTTGAGAAGTCCAGCTATCTGTTGCAACTGCAGTGAACTGTGCTTTACAGAGCGCTGCACAAAGTTCTGCCTTTGTTTTGTCATTCATATTTTGACAACATCTGTATATGAAAATGCGCTCTGCTTAAAATAATATACCATGACTCGAGCACATTCAGCCTTGTTCTGTGTCCCGCGGCTCGAGTCGAGGTCCGAATCTACAATACGAAAGCACTTTGTCTCTCAGTGAGACATTAAACATCATTATCGCAATACTTTCTTTTCTTGAATGCATATTTAATTCTGTATATTAAAAAAAAAAAACTATTTATAGATCAATTCTCTGTTTATGCTTGTTTATTTGAACATATTTGGTCTATATATATTTATTACTTTGTTTTAGCCTTTAATTTCCTCTTTAATTTAATGTAACTATCTTGCAGAGTCTCAAAGATGTTCAGGGGCAAACTTTACTACACATTGTATAAGCGTATGCAACAATCTTGCATCTTGAATCAAAAGAAAATATCGGGACTGGAAGTACTAATAGATTTATACACTACCTTGAAAACTTCAGCACACTTCTTCGAGGGTTCAAGGCTCTTTGCACATATAAAAATATACATACATATAATATGGTTCTTTTAAGAACCTTTTAAACCATTTAACCATTTTAAGAACCTTTAAAACCATTTCAGAATGATCAAAGAGCCATTTTTGGCATCATATCAAACCATCGGTCTTCAGAGTGTTGGTCTTCAAGATAATCTTGCTAGTTTATTTCTTTGAATGACATAAAACTCCTCACAAATTTACACATACGATGAACAAAAAAAAATTGGTGCGAGAACCAGTGACTCGCTTTAATTGAGAAATCCACACGATACCAAAATATCCATGACGCACATGATGGGCCTCAATCCAAACTAAAAGTTATTCCTGTTATGTTTTCTTGGCTCTCGAGAAAAATTAACGATACCTCTGTTGTTTGCCCTTTCACGAGCTCAGCATGGAGCCAACAGGGATTTCAGAATCAGATTTAGTCAACAGTTACTCAAAAACCATAAACTAAACACAGGAAATTGTATATCATGAGTGCAACAATGGCCGAGTCCAAGAACATGACAAATGCACCCTGATTGTGACGGGAAGTTAAAGCAAATTACAGCTCTCCTGGTACCGCACATAGCGGCAGTTAAAGGAGGTGCTTTTCTGAAAGGAGGATGAATTTCATTCTACAGTAAGAAAAGGCTCCGAGTGTTTGTGTTCAGATAAGTGCATCCATATACTGTATTTCCATCTGTGCCGGTTCCTCCTATTTCAAAACCTCACAGATGTGCAGAAATGCTCTGTGTGTTCCTTTTGTTTGCAGAGCTGAAGGTAACATCTAAAGTGTTTCACACAACCACCAGCAAATGCCTGTCTTTATGATAAATATAAGCATTTTAATTGCAGCGATGCAAATCCTAATGAATGGCTTTTTGAAGCCATTCTGTAGGGTTTTTTTTAGCTTTTAAAGCTGAAGTACACAAGAGTTCAGGCATGGACCAGAATAATCTGGTTTCCATGAGGCAGTGTTAGGGGTGCCTGCAAATTTCACAGCTAAATGCTGGAGAGAGTTGATTTATTTCTGCAATTTCTCAGTGAGTGCTCTGTGACTCAAACAACCCACGTACACTCAGAGCAAAGACAAAAGGTCACGCATCATTACAATGCAATGTTCTGAAGAACTGTGAATATTCATAAGGACTTTGATCCATATACCATACAAAGTAAACCTGTGTCACTTGTACAGTACGTTCTATGCAGTGTCCATTCATGACAGCACATTACTGAAAATGAAGGGGGGGGGGAGAACTTCCTGACTTTCCTCTAATGAACAGTAACCATGACTGCCTGTTCAAAACACATGTCCAGAGCCCAGTGCAGTATCAGAGAGTCAATACATTTCAGACTCCTCCTCCTAACAACAGCAGGCCTGTGGGAAGAATCCCATCGATCAGCCAGCTCAACAGACTACAGTCTCTGACATACATGCTGTGTATTCGTGGACTGACAAAAGCTTTTCAAATAATTCTAAATGGAAGGATGTACTACCTAACCAAGCATGAGCTGGTCCTGCCAACAAGGACAGATTTAATAAATAATACCCAGTGCTGGCCAACCCATACTGGCGAAGATAGGTCTTCATGGTTTACTGGCTCAATCCCACAACAAAATATGAGGAATATTTAACAAAAATATTTCAATTATTTCAGTTAATTTATATTGAAACAAACTGCATTACAATTATTGGCACCCCTAAACATTATTATGAACAATTAACTGAAGCATTTTTCTAAAGCAAGTCTACTGGACAGAAAATCTTAAGTGGTCATCCATGACTTCCTGTTTCACTGGGGTATAAATATGAGGTGACAGAGGCCAAATTCCTACAGATTAGAGAATAACCAAATTAAAATGAGTTAACAGTGTGCTGACCATCATAAACCAGCCAATAATAGCAATAAAAAGTAGCTACATACTTGACAATTCCTATATCTACTGATGGCGCAAAAATGAGGAAGTTTAAAACAATGGGAGTTGTAGGGGAAAGATCACCAAGACTCCAAAACTACAATTAGACTCCACCTCCACGTTAACAAATATATTCAGAAAGGATGCCAGAAGAAGGCTTTTTCATGTAAACACATTGAAGCGCCTGAAGTTCATTAGATGAAAGTAAAACCTTGACTGGAACCATTTTTTTGTAGTTGGGGTTTTCTTTGATGAGCTTTCATCTTCATCATTTAGTATGTTAGAGAAACTGTGATGATCCTATTTAACAGTGATTAGAAGTTACATTTTGGGGCTATTTTTCCTCCAGAGCCCATGAGAACCTTATTATGACGCATGGCATCATGAAATTCATGAGAATTCACGAAGCACTGGAATATTTTAAATGAAACTCTTGTTGCCTTTGCCAAAAAAAGCTAAAACTGGGTCATGGTCAGATCATCCAGCAGGACAATGAGCCAAAACATGCATTTCAATTCACACAAAAATGGTTTGATGACCACACAATCAAGCTTTTAACGTGGCCCCCATCCCCTGACCCAAACCTATTGAAAAAGGTGGGGTGAGTTGAAGAGGTGAGCCTAAAAGTAAGAAGCTAGGAGCCTGGAGGTTCATGGGGAGATCATGTGTCGAGGAGCGCTCTCAGATTGTATTCTCCAATCTCATCCAGCATTAAAGAAGACGACCCATTGCTGTTAAGCTTCCAATAGGGGTTTTGCACAAAGAAATGCAGGGGAGCCAAAAACTGTGACTTGGTTAAATAAAAAAATGTGATTGTTTCTTAGACTAAAATGAATTTAATTGAAGGTTAGAATATGCTAGACTGAGAGATTTAACCACAAAGATGTTTATGACTTTTCCCTTTTATCTTTTCCAAGAGTGCCAAGAATTATCGAACTGGCTGTATGGCATACTTAGGTCTGTTCTAGTGTTATAAATGTTTAATGCTGAAAATAAATAATGCCACCTTGACTGCAACTGCTGTCCCAATCATAGTGCGATCTCAATTTCAGTGTCAAGTTGTTGAAAGTCAAGATGAGCACAATCTGGCCTTGCTCTCTGCTCTCCCTGTGTCTCATCACTGTGTCTGATAGCTGACAAAACAGAAATGGTAGTTACTGTTCTCCTCCAAGCGTGCTGAGCTGCCCAATAATGTTTCATTATGGCAAATTCAGTGGCTGGTTCATGCGAAAGCACATGTTTCCCTTCGCCCTGCCAGAAAATGATTAAGTTTTGAAACTTGGTGACGAACAGAACAGAATTTTTTGTTATTCAGTGAGTATCATTGATTTAATACTCAGCCAAATGCATAAAGGGATCTTTGCTAAGTTAGTCTTAGTAAAGCTAAACCTGTGCTTCCTGAGTATCAGAGCTCTGCGCTAAAAAAAAAGTTTTAAAAATCTGTCACAGCTTGTTTTGATTAGGCTTCTTTCCTCTACTTTATTCTTTTCGGGGAAAAATGACACCAAAAGGATCCTTAAATAGTGCATTTCAAGTAGACAGGCAACAAGGACATTGCTATTTCATGATCTTGAATGTTGCCATGGAATCCCTGCTACATATGAATACCTCTAAAAGAAAAATCAATATTGCTGTGTCTCACCAATACAAATGATGGATCTTGAAGCACTAGTGATATTTACTGATTTATACTTATTGATACCGAGAAGAAACTGAAACAGACTTTGAGGGAAAAGCTGAGAAAAAGAAGTTAAATAAATGCAATTAGGAGCACATGAGGACACTTCAGCTTTTTGGGAAACACACAGGGAAAAAGGAAGTGGTATGATATGTATGTATGATATGTGAGCCATCTGAGCAGGAATACCGCCAGGTCAGTGTCCGCATGAAACTGCCCAAACTGCTCCCACACAATTATGTCCACTGCAGCAGCAGCTTTGTCTACTTTAATCCCTGTCACACAGGCCACGGTTTGCATGGCTGATGAGCTTACATGCTCAGACTTCCTGTGTGTGTGTGTGTGTGTGTGTGTGTGTGTGTGTGTGTGTGTGTGTGTGTGTGTTTGTGCGTCTGCTGATTTCTCCTTTGCATCTTCCTTATTTTCTTACCTGAGCTCGCCCTATTTTGCCTTTCAATTGTAACCCACACAAAAAAGGCAGCTCATTTTCAAGCTTCAAGCTCAACAGAAACAAAATAGGAACGAGTCAGAAGTGATGTTTCTTTAGGTTACTTTCAAATTCCCACATGCCCTTAGGTGGGATGAGAGCCACGGGCAAACAGCACTACTTTTATAGTCTCCATTTCAGACCTCATGTCTGAACACTGTGAATGTTCTGCAGTTGTGTTTGAAATAAGCAGAATTTCTCCGTGGCGCTGAGCGTTGGATCTGATTGATGGCACGCAATGCATATGATGAAAGAAAACTTGACTCACAGCAGAATATACAGCCTCATCACACCTTTGCGGTTGTATGATTTGCTTGAGGAAAAGAACCAACTCATACAGAACACTTGCTTTTGCCTTCCCCACCAGAAAGGTGCTGATGTGTTACATGCTCAGACAGAACTCACAACTTGACATAAGGCCCATGCCTTTGATAAATACCTGTGATTCTTAAACTCCAAGCTCATCAACCTATATTCAGTGCTGCCTCACTATTACAAGTAAACCACTGTCTGAACATGTCCTGCTTGTCGATTTGATATGAATTGCCCCAACAGTTCTACGAAATGGAAATGAATTTCCTTAACTCTCTACAGAAAGAAACTGAAGGAGTACCTAACGTATCAAAAAATGGACACTGGTTCTATTGAGAAATTATAAAATTTACAGTGAACTGACTGTCCACCATCGACTTCATAACGCTGACCTAACCTGTCAATCATACGTTTTAAATCTTCCTTCCTGGCTCCTGGTCGCCTTCCCACCACAGCTAGGTGCAAAACAAGGAAAAACATTGGGATGGAGGAGAAACAGATAGGCTGAAGGCAATCATTCAGCAACACAAACGCCACTTCCTCCAGAGGCTGTCGTATGATGTCATCCTTACCAAGAAGAGAGCAAGCACTTGTGTTTGGGGGGGAGGAGAGAGGGGACTGGGGTCACACCCTTCCTGCTTCGGCCTGGAACTCACATCCTATCCCCCACACGAGGCTGCTGTGGGCCTGCCTGACTCACACTCTCTATATATATGTACTTGTGAAAGAAAGAACAGAGGGATGTGTGTGTCTTTCAACAGCAGCTGTGGGTAAAGACCACCCCCCCCCCACAGCACCGCACCCCTATTTGCGGAGTCTTGGCCGCCGTAGGAGCCATGACACATTGGCCATCTGAAAAGCATTCCTCCACGCATCCAGGAGCTGGCCCTGCCAAGTCCAGCAGCAGCTCACCTCACAACAGCTCATTATTCTTTGGAAGGCAGCTGCAGAAACACCATGCAGTTTTCCTCATACTCTCCAGAGTGTCCAAGCTACTTTTTTATCATTTACATATCCATCATCATCATCATCATCATCATCAACATCATCATCAACATCACTGGAGTAAATAAAAATCAAAAAACACAGGCCCACATTTATTAGGACTTCATTTTTCTTGATACACAGCGGAGAAAAAAAAAAAAAAGTGTATACACGTATACACGTGTGACGGTTTTGAAGATTTAATTCTACCTTTTATTGATCTTTAGTATTTACTTGAAACAATTATTCCAGCTGATCTGTTTGTGCGCCACCCACAAATGCTTTCTATGGCAGCAACTGTTGCTAGGTTGAACAACCTTGACAGACCGTTGGCTAAAATATGATTTATTCAAAATTAGCAGAGAACAGCTGAGTGTATCAAAAATACATGCACTCTTCTCTAGAGTCTAAAGTCTCTACACATCGCTGATTTTTCAGCATAAAAATGATACACTACCCAGCTGGACTATGTTACTGTAGCTAATCAGAGAAAAAAAAATATCCTAACAGTCTCTCACCCGTTCACATATCCAAAATAACATTTAAAATTACTGCACTGAACTGAGGTATTCTGACAAAACTGAGCCTTTTCATTAGGTTAAAAGGGAAAACTCTTCCAATAAGGTCTGTCTGCTAGGCCACAGACCGGTGGTGTCTCTGGCAACCCTGGGAATGTGTTAAAATCACATAAAATTCAAATTAAATACATTGTGCAAGTCACAAAGGTTTAGAGCAACACCTGCTTAGGTTAGTCTAAGTATCTGGAGACATATAAATGCCAACCCATGCACCACAGATATTAGCCTACACTAGCTAACGTTATGTAGGAAAACATGTGAGGATGAGAAAGCAATTTATTTGCCATGAATTCATTCACTAAAGTAATAAAACACAGCATGTGGATGAGAAAATGGTAACTTTTTAGTTTATATAGACTTAAGACATTTCAGTAATCGCTGCGCTGAAGACGTTCTTACCATCACCTAAACTAACAAAGTTAACAGAGGTTGTCAGCACAGAAAGTGTGGAAAAGGAGAACAAACAATTTAATTAAAAGGTGTGATTACGGTGAATGAAATGGCTATCATGAACAGTCAAGTCAGCATAGTCAAAAAAGTAGCCCCTGTACAAAAACTGCAATTCAGGCAACAATTTTACTAGTTATGGAGCAGGAGTGCAGTACTCTGTGTATTTTACTTATGTTTGTATTTTAAGTCATATATTACCTGAAATTTTACACATGCTAACCTTCACCAGCACATTAGCAGAGGTGAGATAGTTGGCTACTACTACTACTTTTGTAATAACTGTTACAAAACTAAAAATGAAACAACTAGCCCATGACTGACACTCATTTTGATGTACGCCTAAAAAAATTGAACAATCCCACTTAATTTAAATGACACTTTGCACTGTCCCTTTCTAACCCCCAAATAAACACTATATGGACAAAAGTATTGGGACATCCTGTTTTTCATGGGCCAGGCCTTCTCGACCAACATCATGTTCTAAAGAATGAATGGGCACAGATTCCCATAAAACACTATAAAATCTTGTGGAAGCTGTTCTAGCGGCAAAGAGGAACCAACTCCATATTAAAGTCTATACTGTTGAATGCAGTCATTAGAGTCCCTGTTGGTGTAATAGTCAGATGTCCCAATACTTTTGTCCATTTAGTGTATATGCAGGCTAAAGGCATCATAAGGTAAGGATGAGGTGGCCTTGCCACTGTGGATGATGATGGACTCATCTAGTTTAAGTGACATTAACTGCTTAGCTGAGCTCAGTGGCTCCTTGAGCCAGAAAGCCCAGCCGGCCCTACTTAAAGGAACAGTTCAGCCCAAAAAGCACCAAGTAGGTAAAACACTTGCATGTGAACCCAACGAGCACAAAGTTGCAGGTTCAAACTCCCACTTTCTACAACTGTGTCCTTGAGCAAGACACTTAACCCTCAGTTGCTCCAGGGCCACTGTCCCTGTAACTAGTGAATATAAGTCTCTCTGGATAAGAGCATTTGCCAAATGCAGTACATGTAAAAGCTTCAGGTTTTAAGCTTTGACTTGTCAGTGGTTTGGTCAAATATGTACACTGGCTGAGTTGAGTTGAGTTACCAATCTGGGCACTAAGGCAGACAGACCTGATGTAGTCTAAAGCAAAGTTCAGCCAAGCCCTGCTGGAGACCTGCACGCCACTCTACTCACCCTGATATCATTTCGTCTCACTTCCACGTCGCAGACTGCTTGGCCGTGGCTGGCCGCGCATCTGGAGAAGCAGCAGTACTGGCAGACGGCCACCTGTTCCACCTCGCAGTGATACAGTCTGTATTCGTCGTGCTGCGGGCAGCTCCAGGCGCGTACGTCCTCTGCGTCCACCAGCAGGTGTCCCGGGTTTGGGGAGGGCTGCTGGAGGTGCGTCTGGATGTGAGACTGACAGCAGGGCGCGTTGCAGCGGAGACACACTTTCTGCGCCGGTAGAGGAGGTCCCCGCCTACAGAGGATGCACTGCAGCACAACCGGGGCCTTCTCTGCGTTCAGCGCGTTAAACTTCTCCACGATGTTGGCCAGTTTGATGTTCTTCTCCAGGTTTGGCTTCTGGTTGTAGGCGTGGTTGCACTCCGGGCACCGCACCAGCCCCGTGTCCTTGGCCCACGCCTCGCTTATACATCCACGGCAGAAGTTGTGCTTGCAGGGCAGCTGGATGGGCTCCACGAACACATGCAGGCAGATCGGACAGATCAGCTCCTCCTCGAAACAGTTCCTCCAGTTCTCAGCCATCTCAGCCGGTAGGGTAGACATCCAGGCCTGCGATCTGGTATCCTGAAAGGGGTGGAAGTGTTTTTAAAACGAAACTCGACTTGGAGGCACCCTTTCAGACATTCTCGTAAGGTCTCTTTAGGAAACCAGGCGTGTGGCTCTGGTATGAGTGGGCCGAAGCAGCTGCTGAATAGCCTCCATGAACATGAACATACCACAGGGCGCTCCTCTTCCGTCCCTTCTCCAAGTTGTCAGTAATCAAATTCCGCAGCAGGGGAAGAAGTCAGTAATCCTGATGTTGCAACGAGATTGCGACGAGTGCGTTATTGCAAACCTGCTCTGGTTCAGAAGAGACGATCGTCCTCTGAGGAGAAACCTGTTTCTTTTTTTGGCTGTGTGTTGTGTGCTTGTTAGATCAAAAGATAAAAGTGCACAGAACAGAACCCTGATATTCCAATCGATCGTTACGTAAAGCCATACATTACAACGCAGAAGGATTTTAGAAGCTGCCCAGCCGTGGAAAGTTGTTACAATGTTATGAACATCAAAGGCTTATTCTACTGAAATTGAAAAATGTCCCAAAAAAATCCTCCACCCTGCTTATAAGGATCGATGCCTTTTTACTGTGCGTTTGGAAGTTTTGGGAGGATTACATTTGCATGGGCCTCGGTCTACTGCATAGTCTGAAACCTTTCTCCATTAATAAAATTAAAATAATGGAGTTTCACAAGAAACTGTCAAAGAAATGTGAACGGAGGCATGCAATAATCATTTACAAAGTTTAAACCAGCATGTGACCTGCCCGCTGTCCGTGCCTGGAGTTCAGAAATAGCTCCGGATCCATCAAACGACAAGAAGGAAAAATAAAGCAGCCTCGTACTAAAAAAGCCCCACTCAGATTCATTAGACTGACCCCACGGCGTTATGACATTTGCCCCGGCGTTAGAACAGGCCTAGTGTGGATTTTGAATGCTGATCACGGTACGATGAGATATTAGCCTGTAGAAGTGAGCCTTTATCTCAGAAAACGCAGCTCTGCTTGTTCTGATTCAGTCTCTAAAATGAAAAGGAAGTCGTTGGCTAAAAACAAGAACAAATGGGATTTCAATACAACCGTCCGAAACCTTTCATGCGTATTTTGGCAACGTTTTCGCGAAGCTTTTTAAAAGCTCACGATTATGGGAATCCACACGAATCTCTCTCTCTTATTCTCTCTCTCTGTTTTTCAATTACACTCTAGTTTCAGCTCCGTAAAGCTATTCTCTCGCTATCTGTAGTCTTTAAGCGTTAAAGGCTGCTCCGACGCGTTAAGCCTCTCCATGGTTAGTCCCTGCGTTTACCTGCTCTCCTTCCTTCCAACCCGTCCTCTGCCTTCATTCTTGTTTTTAGTTCAAAATAGTCACCACCGTAACGTCAAGCATTTTGCTGTTGTTGCTGAAGCTAAATCAAATATTGATGTATTAAAAGCCAGCCAGATCTCTTTTAGTTCTTAAAGGGGACGATAACGTTTTGTCCTTGTTATCGTTTACTGTCATCAGCCATCTTGTTTTCCTCTTTTAAAGCCTATTTAAAACGACGGATCTGTTTATTTTTTCTTCTCGTCTTCTCCTCTGAGTGGTCCTCTTTTTTTCTAAAGCTGTATCAGTAAAAAAAAGCCAGAAATATCCGAGGGATTCAGGGAGATCGTCCGTAAAAAACGTGGTTTTTTTTCAAAGTGGCAAGTCCTGAAGTTCTCCGTCCGATCTGAGCTGTATTCCAGTCTGCGTCTGTGTTATTATTTATGATTTTTTCCTCTCTCTTTCAAAGCAAATCCTTGATGAGAGGAATGCAGGCACAGGACTGCAACTCAGGATACACTTCACATTTACACCCCCATCCTGCGTCACGTGACCCACAACAGACCTGCTACATTTCAGGGGGAGGGGCTAAGACCAAGGGGGCAGGGCTTTACTTAAAAGGGCAAGTACCTCATGCCCAGTCATCTTGTCTTAAAAACGAAAGTGCTTAACTTCCATTAGTAATATATTTCAGCCTCTTGAACATTTTGTTTGCATATAATCTACAGTTTGAGCATTTCTTTCCAATTTGGTTATTGGTACACAATCAGTTACAATGTCAGCAGACTTCTGTTTAACTTTGCTAAATGTAAAAATATGTGGGCCTCACTTAAGAGTACCATAATATCTAAATTTTTATAGTTCTATCTCAAAATCATTAGATGGCACCCGCATTCTATACGTTTGTATATAATTTCCTGTTTAGATGGGGGTCATTAATTTTTCTTTGACAGCAAGAAGGCTTTCCTTTTAAAGGGGAAACTCCACCGTGACTGAAATGATTCCAGAGGGCCCCACCAGAGTTTAAAAAGCTAGTCAGGACAGCACAAAAAGAAAAAACAAAGAGCAGCATAACTAATAGAATAAAAAACAAACTATACAACACAACAGTATAATATAAAAAGTACACTACATAAATTATACAAGAATATTAATATAGAAGTTTGTGGCTATGCAAATTATATATATTAATTATATATTAATTATAACTCAAGTGTCACATCTGGAGAAAAACAGGCATTGCTAACACCTGGCTAACACCATCACTACTCTGAAATATGGTGGTGGCAGCGTCATGCTGTGGGGATGTTTTCTCCGGCAGGAACTGGGCGACTAGTCTGCATAGAGGGTAAGA
>JBBJLS010000148.1:11716971-11730420 GCA_037577275.1 Bryconaethiops microstoma | reverse complement strand
TCTTACCCTCTATGCAGACTAGTCGCCCAGTTCCTGCCGGAGAAAACATCCCCACAGCATGACGCTGCCACCACCATGCTTCACAGTAGGGATGGTATTAGCCAGGTGTTAGCAGTGTCTGTTTTTCTCCAGAGGTGACACTTGAGTTCAGGCCAGAAAGTTCTATTTTGGTTTCATCAGACCAGACGATTTTACTTCTTACACTCTACCAATCCTTAATGTGCTTTTTGGCAAACTCCAAATGGGCTGCCATGTGCCTTTTAGTAAGTGGGCTTCCGTCCAGCCACTCTACCATAAAGGCCTGACTGGTGGAGTACATTAGCTATGGCTGACCAACTGGATGGTTCTTCTATCTCCACAAGTAATCACTGGAGCTCCACCTTAGTGACCACTGTGTTCTTGGTCACCTCTTTGACCAAGGCCCTTCTTACCCGATTACTCAGTTTGGTCTAGGGAGGGTCCTGGTAGTTCCAAACTTCTTCCATTTCTGAATAAAAGAGAGACCACAGTGCTTTTCGGGACCATCAATGCTGCCGATTTTTTTGTATCCTTCCCCAGATTTGTGCCTTGACTCAATCCAGTCTTGACGCAATCCAGGAGGTCTACAGACACTTCCCTAGACTTCATTGCTTGGTTTTTGCTCTGATATGCACTGTCAACTGTGAGACCTTATATACACAAGTGTGTGCCATTCCAAATCATGTTCAATCAAATGAATTTATCACAGGTAGACCCCATCAAGTTGTAGAAGCATCTCAAGGATGATCAGTGGAAATCAAGATGCGCCTGAGCTCAATTTTGGGGTTTATAGCAAGGGGTGTGAATACTTATGTACACAGTGTTTACATTTTCTATAAATGTAAGAAAATGTCTGAAAATTTTCGCTTTGCCATTGTGGAGCATTTTGTGTAGATTTTGTGAAAGAAAACTAGTCAATTCTATTTTAGAATAACTCGGTAACGTAACAAAATGTGGAAGAAGTGAAGGGGTGTGAATACTTTCTGATGGCACTGTATACATTAGATAGATACAGACAGACATACAGAGAGGCAGCATTGTTGGTGGTGTTTTTGTTGTGACTAAAATCCAGTTGCAGTGATGACTGAAGAGCAGGTGGAAGTGTTTACTCATTTACTCAGTGACTTGTCAACTGTGGAAAATCAATTACTAAAACTCACTTTTATATTTCCACACCTTATTTGTGTTAAATTAAAAACTAAGTGCTCTCCATGTATGAGTAGGCTGGCAACAGAGAGGTAGAGAATTTAAAAAAATGAGAAACTATTACCAGGTGTGACAAAATGTGTAGCTGACGGAACAACTTCAACTTCATTACTTATCACATGTAAGTGTTAGAGTCAGATGGAAAGAAAATATATCACTTGCACACAGTCAGCTTAATCCTGGATTCCAATTTGCACAAAGACTGAGTTACATGACACTATGATGAACTGACAAAGCAACTATTCTTTCTACATAAATCTAGAATAAGAATAGTAACATACTCGCTTGCAGTACTGCAATAGAATATCAAATAATTATAGAAATGTGGAATATATAAAAACAGTAGATACAAGACAGAGGTGAAACAGTAGTGAGAACTAAGGAAAGCCTTACTTGTAAGTGAGGATCAATGTCAAATATGGTCTCCCCTCTCCTCATGTCAGTGATTAACCACGGACCTCCAGCACTGCAAACAGAGCAAGGGGGAGGGAAAGGCCCATTTACACTTGGTTAATGAGAAATGAGAGTAAAACAAAGCATCTCAGGGCCAGTGACCCACTTATCTACAGAGGGAGGAGGATTCAGAGAGAACAGTGTTTTTCACTGTCATTGTGAAGTCTTAAAATGCTATGCACTATAGTATAGCAAAAACAACCCCCAGCAGAATCTATTTATGTGCAATATTGCTACTTGGTCAATATTACTTTTCCTTACTTAATAGTACTCATTCATTACTTAATTACTACTGATTTTCTAAAAGTGCTATAACATTCCAAACTACCATTTGTGTCAATGATTTTTCACTAAGCTGCGTTACTTACAGATAGACATTATACCAAGCATTTCTGTAAGTAGCATAGTCTATACACATTGTTTGTTTTCTTTATACAGATTTTACAAAGACTTGTTTTATGTTATATTGTTCTTGTGTCTCTCTGTGTTTTTGTGTGTTGTGACAGTCGTCACATAAACAATTTCGTCCGGGATCAATAAAATCTTCTGATTCTGATTCAGCAGATTGTGTCATTTATTTCAGTTAAACAGCCCAAAGCTGTTGAGCATCTATAATAGGCACTAATGAGTACCAAATATGTCAGTTCTGTCTCCACTCAGGACTGTGAATATTATGATTTTGCAGAACTGAATGTAGGATTGTCTTGGCTCTGTCTAGACTAGTTTTGGGAATACTCACACACGTACTCCACGCAGCAGGTCCAGAATGCCCTGACCATTCCACTGTTGTGCTGCCTGCAGCTCCTCTGTACACACACCCACGATCTGTAGAGAACAAAAAACACAGTTAGCAGTTTCACAGTGAGACATTTGCATAAAATGACACATTTGACAGCTGCTCTTTTTCTAGCATGCAGGGGCCATTTCAAAACCTTCTGAGCTCTGCCACACTTCTCATAAGGATGTAGTAAGAGCCTCAATCAAATGTAAGGTAAAAGGTGGGATAAGAAAAAAACGTCAGGAAATGACAAGTCTAATAATACATTTAAAACCTAAATTGTATTTTTAAATAAATAATTATTTTCTTTAATATAGTATTAATCCAAAAATATTCTTATGACTGCAGTTACATAAATCACTGTTTATTCACTTTTTATAAAAGTGAAACTCATTTTTAGAAACTTTTTGTATGGAAAGGCAATTATGCAAATTTCATTCAGTGACAAATTTAGCACAAAGTGTTGCATAATCACTGTATAATAAACAGATTCTGAACTGTCAAGCTTTCCAGAGTGCAGTGACAGTATACATTCAACCTTAAAATGGAAAGAAAAAAAAAAAGTAAAAGTAATGAGTGAAGTCCAAGGTAATGCTCATTGACAAATGGCAAGTATAAAAATCTTTCGTACAAACAAATGTTCAATAGAAACATTAGGTGCTTCATTAAATTTGTTGTATTGCATGACGCAACCATACTTACACCCTTCGGCATGCTGGCTTTACACACATTGCAAATAGCCGTATCCAAACTAAAGTATCTCCAAACGTGTGACATTTTGTTCAAAACAACAGCTAATGTTATTCACGTGCTCAGATTGAAGCTGCTGCAGGTTCATGGTATGGAATAAGGAGCGGCGGCGCATCTCGTATTACACTGTGTCGAATTTAAGGTCCAGCGCAAGAGCGGGCCTGTCCGACCGATATCCGATGACGGACTTACGGCTATATCGGACCCGATACCGATATCATATCGGGCCCATCTCTATTTATAATATATACCTTATAAGTCTCACACTTTGTATTTTAAGGGTTGTGCCTCACCTGGAGAAAGCTGACATGTCCAAAAGGGGTGTGAACTGGTTGCATCTGGGGGTCTTCTGTGAGTAGCATATGCTGGATTCGGGACTCACTGTTGTCTAGTGGGCTGTGCCATGAGATGTGATCACCACTGCAGAATGTGTTTTCTGTTCTCCAAAAATACAACTCAGTTAAAAGGTTTACCTAGTATCTAAAAAGTTTACAAAAGGAGAGCATAACACAATTCTAATCTGAATTCTGCCACTCTGATACTCCCTGATGCCTTATTTTTATTATCATACTTCTTTTATTCATTTAATTAGGTGTAAATGATGACCCATGAAAGGGCTAACTAATCCTATTTGGGTCAAGAGCCAGACATGAGGGCAAGTTAGTGAGGTGGGAGTTGTGGTAGGCCAAAAAAAGAATTGTTCCCAGTGGAAATACTGTTATTTTAATGTACTACAGTCTGAACAGTGAATAACCAACTACGTTGTATGATTTTCTGGGCATTGCCTGCTTCAGATAGTTATGGCATTTGTAAGACATACATGAGACCTTAAAATGCAAGCTTTTTAAAATCAACAAGTCGCTCGGTACCTGACTGAAAGACGTATCGAGCTAAACCCTGCATGAGCTCAGCTGGCCAGGTGGGAGGTGCTGTCTCCCCAGTCTCTCTCTTCAGCCGAAATGTAAGCTCAAATCCAAATCCACTTGGACCTTCTTGACCAGTGAATCTAGAGAGGAGGGGAGAAGGAAAAAAAGAGGGGTAAAAACTCCCTGTGCTTCTGTTTGTCTCACTATAATCTTTGACACACATCATACACACACTATATGGACAAAGAATTGGGACACACCTTTTAATTATTAAATTCACGTGGCCCCTTACTTCCAGTGAAGGGAAATGTAATGGTTCAGCACACCAAAACATTTTGGACAACGCCATGCTTCCAACTTTGTGGACACAGTTTGGGGAAGGCTGTTTTCTATTCAAGCATGACTGTGCCACAGTGCACAAAGCAAGCTCCATAAAGACGTGGATGAGTTCGTCGTGGAAGAACTTGACTGGCCCACACAGAACCCTGACCTCAACCCCATCCAGCACCTTTGGCATTAACTGGAATGGAGGTCGCAAGCCAGGTCTTTCTGTCAAACATCAGTGCCTAACCTCAAAAATGCTCTACAGAATGAATGAGCACAAATTCCCTCAAAAACACTCCAAAATCTTGCGGAAAGCCTTCCAAGAGAAGTGGAGGCTGTTATAGCTGTAAAGGCAGGACCAACTCCACATCAACGTCCATGTATTAAAATGCAATGTCATTAAAGTCCCTGTTGGTGTAATGGTCAGGTGCCCCAATACGTTTGTCCATATTGTGTAATTGTAGTTATTGTATAGAAGTATATAATGCATTTTCCATGTCTACAGTTTCAACTGAAATAAAAGGTGCCAACAAAACGTGTGGTTCTAGGTTGCAACGCTTTATGACATAACTGCATGTTATTTACTTTAATGTATTGACTTTTATTTACATCTTATTTAATCTGAAAATAAAGACATCCATCGTTAACACAAATGTCTCTTATTTTACTTACTCATGAACTCTGTTGTCTCCATACAGATCACTCAGGCCGAGACTGACATAGTGCCAGTGTTCCTGTACGTCCAGAGCAGGGCATCCCACATTTCTGTACATGCTGATGTAGTCTAGGGGATCTGGTCCTCCTAACCTACATACGTGTAAAGCGACCATTTGTCATACATGAACACAACACAGAGTGTGAACTGCATTTAGCCCATTCTCCAAGTGACGCAGCGGGTAGCCAGGAACACAGAGCCCAGGGAGCAGTGTGTGAGACGGTATCTTGCTCGAGGGTACTTCAGTGTTGCCACTAACAGTCCTGGGATTCGAACCCACGGCCACAGGGGCAAATCCCTAACCACTAGACCACCAGTTGCCCACGATGACACATGGGAAAAGGGACACTCTAGCTGTAATCGTATTAAAATGTGTAAAATAAAAAGTGCAATATACAAAAGTTAAACGTATTTCTAATGCAGACAGCTACAGGTGGGACACTAATAATACTTTGACTTCTCACGGCTGTAAACAGAAAATTAAATATGATTAGACACCTGAATAACTGCAGTTAATTGCATTTAGCAACAGGCTAACTAGGCTAGTTCGCTACACCTAGTTAATGTTCTATTAAACTTGTTATTTTTTGGTTCCCATTTGGTCCTCTTTTTATAAAAAAAGTTCCCCCAAACATGTTAAACATGCAGGTCAGAAGAGCTTACCAGTATTTAACGATGGCAGTGACCTGCAGTGGGTTCGCCTGCTCGGGGTAGATCCGCCTGCATTCCCCGTAGATGGCCTGCAGCCCCGGGGGAAACAGAGACGCGAGCCCGAGGTGTGCCCCGCTGCTAGGCCGCATTTCATCCATCCCGCTCCACGACTCCTACAAATATCCGAAAGTCTTTAGAAAGCAGGGAATGTGTGTCGTTTCCTGAGGAAAAAGTATTAAATGGGCTTTAAAGTAACTATTCGCGCTAAAAATGTCAACTTTTGTGCATTTCTCTCATCCGTAGTTGTCTTTAAAAGCCCTCTTGTGCCGTTTCCCTCAGGGCTGGAGGGGTCACTGGGGGCGGGGCCTCTCTGTTTGATTGACAGAAGAAGCAGCGATGTGATTGGAGAACGGATCTGAGAGTCGTGGCCTCTTGATGTTCCTGTACATGATATCTTTTAGTTTGGTAAATAAGTAAAAAGAAATTGTCGCCTATTAAATAATTGTCGCCTTTTAAACACTTATTAGAGTACCGTCTACATCTGTATTTTGTTTATTAATTGTAAGTGAATTCTCACTCTTGTACAATATTAGTATAATATTGTGTAGCGTGTTCTTATAGCTGTCCATGTCCATTCCACTCATCCGTAGTTGGCTTTAAAACCCCTCTTGAGCCATTTCTCAAGAGTTTGAGGGGTCGCTGGGGACGGGGCCTTTCTGTTTGAATGACAGAGGCCTCCTGATGTTCCTTTATACGTCTTTTTATTTTGGTAAATAAGTAAACAAAATCAGAAAAAAAAATATGATGAAACTACCAACTGATAGTTGCTCACGATGAAGATTGGTACAATTTCTTATATACACTTGTTAGAGTACTGTCTACATCTGTATTTTGTTTATGAATGGGAAGTGAATGCAAACTTTGGCACAATATTGGTATTAAATTGTGTAGTATGTTCTCATAGCTGTCTATGTGTAACTGTAGACAGGCATTAAACGCCCTTCTGAACTCTCCTGAAGCGTCAATCCGTTTCAAACGGCAGAGGCTCTTCATCTGTGAGGCGCCACCTACTGTTTATTCGGATGTGTTGAATGTTTTACGTCCTTTTACCTGTATGACTGATGGACACTACATTCCTGGTAATAAATACACATGACTACAACATGTACTGGACAACTGAAAACAGAAAGATAAGGTGTGTGTCCCTTTTCTCTCTCTGTGAACAGTTTGTTTACCTGCTGCCTGGATACGGACAGTTTGCATCGTTCTATAGATGAAGCTGCACTTACTGAAACCGTCATTCCAGTACTGGGTAACTACATGGTTATTTTAGTTTTTAGCTTTGATTGTAAAATTCAAATGTGAACTTCTTGATCTCACTTTCAGTTTACGACCTTTTTGCTCATATTCAAAAATGGTATTGATTGTAGAATATAACAACCAGCGTGAATTTCTGTTGCTGTGTGTGTTTAACACTGAATTTTTTCACAGATTGTACCCATCTTTAACTAAAACCTTGATTCATTCACTCCTGGCAGTTAGATTATGAACTTCCACCTTCCCTGCCTGTACAATTGTTATGGCCCCATGCCCCTGGTTGCTCCACAGGACCTACCTCCCATCCACAGGCCTCCAGCAATAGCCATTGTCATGAAGAACATCACAGGCCCTCAGGACAAAGTTGTAGAGCACCATTATTACTATGGATTTACACCAGCCTTTCTAGGAAGCCCCTGGTATTGGCAGTACTCTCATCCATATACACCTCTCCCAAACCTGATGTTAAACAGGACCCCTCGAGCTGGTTCTCCTGGCCCGCAGGATGGAGAATGGCCTGAGGGCTTCAACATGAAAGGTGAGCTACGCTGGGGAAAACTGGAGAGAGTCTTTGGAGTCAGTCGGGAACTTCCAGACTTTGTGAAAAAGGACTTACGGCGGGTGTACGGTACCTACCCCAACACTGGTGTGAGCATCAGCTTTCACAGAGGGGAGTTTGTGGTGTGGGCAGACCCGCGGGTAGGGGAACAGGAGTACCGGCTAGAGAAGAAGGTGGTCCGAAAGGTCGAGAGTCCTCACGACAGGGGTAGCGTGAGTGAAAATGTCAGAAAGGAAAAGAAGAATAGAAAGAAAGAAAGGAAAGTAATCAAATGAAGCATAGACTTGTCAATTGTTTTTCTTTGCTGATGTGAACAGAATCTTATCAGTGAATGTGTTCTAGGTTTATTGCATCATTAATTCTGAACCCTCTAAACCTCCCTGTGATATTTTTGCCTAGTCATTGTGTATCATTTCCCTAGAAAAAGCAGGAAACTACAATGAAATTGAAACTGATAGCATAAAACCTAAATTGAAATGAGTGTAATTGTACAGAATTATGTGGAATACTGTGGTTTTTAAAGAAAAACATCGTGCCCTCAGCAATTTGTTTAGTCAGGTCTGCCCATTTCATGTGTTTCCAGTGTCAAAAGGTGCACCCACATTAGATCTATGCAATAATGTTTACATTGTATTTTATCTCAGATGACTTCATGGATTGTCAACTATGGCTGTGGGCGGTGAGTGTTCTTGGTATGGTGTCCATGACTTCCAGTTTCCATGGAATGATCCTGAGTCATTTACCAGGAGCCAGAGATAAGACATATTTGTGGTCACAGTGTGGGTGGACATGTAACGTTTGCATACTTGAACTCACATTTCAGTGCTGTCGTCTTATTGTGAATCAGTATATGTTCATACATACATAGACTTTGTCAATAAAAGAAACATGTACACCCTGTCCGGCATTCAAAGCCACTTCCTTGTCTTGGTAAAAAACAAAAAACAGAATAATGTAACCATGTGTCTCACTGTGTTAGAGCTACACTTTTAGGAGCATTCTCCTTAAAACACAAAACACAGTATACTTAAAATGTGCTTAACCCTACCTTAATTTACCCCTGAAAATACCCCAAACCCCTTAATTTGAATTAAGTGGCCATTAATTTGTGAACCGATCCCTTAATTTTACCTTAAAAGTGGATTTAAGGCACGAGTGTGAAACCCCTTAATCTTAAACATAAGGCATTAATTCAGATTTTAAATTCAGTGGTTTTACCCCTTAAGCAGCCTTAAGTGCACTTTTCCTCTTAATTTTCGTAAATTTCCTGGAAATTAAGGACAAAATTAAGGTAATTACAAGGGGTAAAATTAAGGGGGCTGGTTTCGTATTGAGTAGCTGACTAAAAAGGTGTGGTAAAGTCAAGAAAGTAAAAAAAGTAGTAATAATAATTTGCGTGTCTTTCTTAGATCATTTGACTAGCACACCCACTCATATTCCCAGTAATAAATGCAAAGTGTGTATCTCAAATTACCATAGTGTCTGTGATGAACAGGGTAAAAAAAAGAAACAGCACACCAATTGTTTGTTACAAGCAAATATAATGTATTGGATTTCACATTTACAAGCATTTAAAAGCCAAGTTATTTCTCACAAAGGCTTACAACAAGAAAAAAAATAGAAAGAAAAGATCTTCTCAAAACATCTTCACATAACACATCTGATATAAAGAGTCGGTCTATAGGGAGTGTGGCTTGTTGTGTAGATAGAGAACACATTGCCAGAAGAACTGAGCCCATAGATGAGCTTCTCATCGTCACCATCTATGGAATTCAGTTCTCAGGGCCAAGTGCTCAGGAGAACCGTATATCAGTCTCAAATAAGAAGAAACTGGCCTGATATCCACAAATAGGATCATAGTCGAAATAACATGTAATGGCATTATGTAATTAATAACAACATTTACAATAAGATAAAGTTATTTCTTGATATTTTACAGAAAACCCTTACGAAAATGAAAGACGTCTTCAGTATAAACTAAAATATAAATAAAATACATTGTAGCATATTGTCGCTAAATTATTTTTTGTACTGGTACTAAGAGCAATCGTTGATTACAGTTCCAAGGAATAAAGTTTTTATGCCAAAACATAGTTTCAGAGCCATCACTGGAGTCACATCAGTAAACCTGAAAACTGAGCCAGCAGGGGTTCAGGTAGAACTCCTGAAAAGAGGTTGACAGTTTTAAAACTCTTCAGCGTTAATTGAAGCCATTATATCCAGCCTGCAACAATTGCTTCGTAGTTTCACAAAACCTCTCTGCCAGGATAAGTGACACAACGTTTATTTTCTCAATGTTATCTCAATCACTTATTTGTTTAATGTTTGATCATTACTGAATTCCTGAGACAGGCACATTGCACTTCATGACCCCAGCTGAATTCTAGCCACACCTGAGGAGTTTCAGGAAATTCTTCCTTTCCGTTAAATGAAACAGAACCAGTTGAACTGCCTTAATAAGTTCACTGTTGGAAACCCCCATAAGAGTCCAAACAAGATCCACTATCTTCTACGATATGGGCTGATCACGCACAGCGGGCCATATCTCTCCATTCACACAAATGAAGAATTTGAGTCAGTTGCAGGTTTTGCTAACCATCATTTAAAATATATTTAAATACATTGAATTGAATGTAATTGCAATAACAATAATAACAATAATAATAATAATAATAATAATAATAATAATAATAATAATCAACCAAACAAAAAATTTGTTAGGAACAGCTTCAGAAACTGTTTTGCTCTTTGCCACTGAGTTCTTTTAAGCCTAATTTACCCAAAACCAGTTAATGATTTATTCGTTACTTGTTTTCAAATAAGAGTATAAATAGTTTGAGCATTCCGTACTTACCTATGAGACAAACTCATCATATTGTGACCCAGTGCTCTATATGTGTCTCCTTCGTGGAAAAAGCTCCTGCTCTAATATCCACTAGTATTAACCATGGTCAGAGTTGCTGCCAGAGCCTCCAGTGCAAACACACGTGCAAGCTCTTGGTCGGAGAGCAGGTCTTCTCATATATGACCCTTTTTAGTCTTTCAACTTAAATACATGCGTCCCTCCGCTTTTCTGCCCCTCTCATACATACACACACACACACTCACTCATGCTCTCTGAGTACGGTAAGCCTGGCAGTCACTTCCCAGTAAGAAGGAAGCAGTGGGAGGGAGTCTCCCGCCCCCTCGTAATGAATCAATACACAGCGCTTCTGAGGAAAAACATCTCACTGAGCCGGCCCTCAGTTCCCATAAAACAAAAAAGGGAAAAGGGGAGAGGGAGGGAGGGAGAGAGAGAGAGAGAGAGAGAGAGAGAGAGAGAGAAAGCCTACTCGCCCGTAGGAACCAGGAATTCCCCTATTGCAAAAGAGTGGTTCCACACGACTAGAGCACGAGCCGAGAGAAACCGAGACAGTCTCAACACATCTGTTTTTCCAAAGAGGAAATGGAAATCATACCTGATGAACACTCATTTGCAGAGTCATGTTTACTGTTACTGCTCCAACACAAAAAAAAAAGAAAAGAAAAAGAAGAAGAAGAAGAACAAGAAACAGTTCAAGTTTCCTCATATGGAAGTTTCTGCTGATTGATACATGTACATTGCATCATACTGAGGTGTGGTGCTACAACTATGAACACACTTCTTCCACCTTCCCACACTCTTTAACTTCCATGCTGCTGCTTACTGTAAGGTGAAGTCATGGAATACTTTCACCCTCCTTTTACTGAAACACCGATGTTTCAGTGATGGGCCAATCACAACGGAGATAATAGTTTTGTGGACCCTGGTTTTCTTGAAATGAAACATCAGAAAGTTGCTGATGTGCGGAATGTGGTTCATACCGAACCTCATGATCGCCGCTGTCATGCTGATTCAGCCTCATATCTATTAAGGTTAACGTGTGTTCATACAAAAGTAATTACTAGGCCACACCAGGCCAGTTAACTTAGATTGGAATAGTAGTATGCCAGTAGCTGTTTATATGAGTAGCATTTCCCCCCCTAATTTTCTCCCCAATTTATTCACACCCAGTTCTATCTACTAGCCAGGACTCCTCCAGTCACATCATACAACTAACAATGGGAGAGTGTACAACACTGTGCAAAAGTATTAGGCACCTATACAAATTGCTTAAAGCCTTTTTTCTCAGTGTGATAATGTGTCTTTCTGCCAGCAAAGTTAACATTAGAATAAATGCAAACAAACAAAAAAGGAATAAAAAGATTTGTTTTGTTTGTTAATAAGGTAGTTGACATGTTGTGAGCTGGTAAAGAGAGCACAGATTTGGCTCCAGATTTCTTCTTGATGCCTCCTGCCACTGCTTAGATTTGTGAAATCCCATCAGCAGCTCACCAGCCTTAATCTCATTTAAAAGTACTGATTGAGTCAAAGCAGGTTTTTGATTGAAACTACTAAGTAGTACTGGGCTTCCACAACGAACACATCAATATACATGAAATCACTTTTTACTGTATAATGTTATTTGTGTATATTAGTTTTGGTTTTATTTAGTATATGTAGTCATATTAATGTGAAAAAAAACCCACATACTGCTTATCTAAACATTTTTAAAATATTATTGTCACAGGTGCCTAAGACTTTTGCACAGTATTGTACATGCTTATTTCAATTCACATAAAGATTGGACACGTCAACAAGCTTTGACTAGAACACCAGCACTAACTGCCAATTCTGTTATGTCTTAACAGATGCCTGTGTTGGGAAGCATCTCTAGGAGTGAACGGGAGAGAGGGAGGGCAATCCTACCCATGTAAGAAAGCAAAGCTAACTGTGCTCTCCTAGACTCCCAGCCATGGATGGTTAGAGCAACACTCAGCTGCTTACATTCTGTACTACAGCTCTTGTCTTGCCTGTCTTCACAGCAATCAATTCTTGATATTGTTACCACATAAGAATTTTAGACCATTCGGCATATCAGCTTGTGAAATATCTCTCATGAAAGGAAGTTTCAGGGAAAATGTGATGCAGTCATAAAGGGCAAATACAAATTCTGGTGTAATAAATTTATTGTTATTCCCAGCGTGACCATCCAGATCAGCAGTCAATGAAAAGAAAAAAGTAAAAAGACATTTCACAATATCCTTTTTAATGACGCTCGGAAAGCTCTCTGTCACGCTGAAGAGTCTAGACAGTTTCACCATTCGCCTTTCTTCACAAGCCGTCTTTCGCTTGGAGAAGCAAAAAACTGTCTCCCCAGTTCTTAGAAAGCGCAGTGTGAGGAGAGGCTGGGGTCAAACCATCCGAGTGCAGTGACTTAAAAGCCCGGGGCAACAATGAGGGAATCTACTTTCAGAGAAAATCCTTCTGCTGGTAGGATAAGTTGCAATTGACATTTTGCACAGGACTTCAGAAACAGTCGTGGCTTTCATGCTGCTGTTTGAACACGGGGGAAATTGGCTGCAAAGGTCACTGAGCCCATTTCCTTTCCCCCCATGCTCACGGAGACAGACCTTTACAGCACCCGTTGCTTTTCTGCTTGCACTTTAACCGATATTCACCACACTGAAATGCTCTACATGTGTGTTCTGCGAGGGTGTGGGTTACCCAAGGGGAGTGCTGAGAGGATTTTCCTTCCCCTCACGCAGTGCTGACCTCTCTCTGGTATCACTGCCTTTCCCAAAAAGCTCAGTTTCGGTTTGAGAAGGATGACTAAGCAGGAGAAAAAAATACCTTCACGTTTTGAACATTACTAGCAGGCTTATGCTTTTACCATAACCCATTTACAAATCTCTAAAATATCTTCTACTTTTTAATCTACACTATGTGAGTCTACTCTACTAACATTATACA
>JBBJLS010000148.1:11689140-11708474 GCA_037577275.1 Bryconaethiops microstoma | reverse complement strand
GTGTTTGTGTGTGTGTGTGTGTGTGTGTGTGTGTGTGTGTGTGTGTGTGTGTGTGTGTGTGTGCCTGCATAAGTGTGTCAGAGTGCTGTGCCAGCCCTTACTCATTACTGGGCTTGACATTTGTGGTTTCGTATTCGGCTCTGGGGCTTTTAAATCTCTGCAAGTTCTACCTGGGAGGTTTCACAGCACTGCAGAACCACAATGTCATGCACAGGTAAGTTTGTGTAGTACCTGTGAAATTATGTGTATGTTTATGCATAAAAATGCCATTTGATGTGTCTTGTTTGTGTATGTGTATTTTATAGGGGTGTGACAGAAGGCGTGACTCTGTTGTTGCTAGCTCTGCAGACTGGCTTGTTAGATATGGCGGCCCTGCAACGCTGTTTCCTCCTCTTCATTATCCTGTTCATTGTACTCACTTCAACCCTGCAGAGCATGAGTGAAATAACTGAGCCCGTTATTCTAGGACTTGGTGCCAGTAGAAACAGGTAGAACCTCACTGTTTTAAGTTTCTTTTTCGTTTTTTTATTTTTTATTTTTCAGTATTATTTCTCAATCAACAGTTCATCAAAATAGATTTTTATGGCCATTTTTATTGTAGCCTTGTTATCATGCATTTTCAGTTTAATACTAGTAAAACAGTTTTCAGTGGTTTGACCTGATTCTTTACGCCTACCTTGGACATTTCTTCCGTTTTTCAATATACAGACATCTTCATGTGGCTAAAATGCAAACCATGAACAAACAAATCTGATGTTATGTGTCCATAGGAGTGTGTGGAAGCATGCACGGGGGCTGAGCATGTGTGTTTTTCTGCTGCTGTTCCCGGCGTTCATGGCGTATAAGATCTCACAGTTTTTCCATATGGACTTTTGGCTTCTCATCCTGGTATCCAGCTGCATGCTTACTTCCCTGCAGGTTTGCTGGTCACAGTCTCTCCTTTCTCTCATAAGAAAAGGCAAAAGCCTCATTCGCGAATGCAGAACATGACCTAGTCCGTAATGTTAAAAAAGCCATGATTTATTCATGGGCCTCACCTCATCTTTTGGTATGTATCCTAGGTGACAGGCACTCTGCTGATCTATTGCCTCTTCATGGTGGAGGTGTGGCACAGTGCCACCCTGCCTGGCCTGGATGAAGTGGTGTATTATGTGAATGGTGTTTGCCGGGCACTGGAGTTCGCCGTGGCATTATGTGTTGTGGCGTACGGGGCATGGGAGTCTCTGTGGGGTGAGTGGAGTTGGATGGGGGCCTCAGTCATCATAATCCACTCATACTGCAATGTCTGGTTGCGTGCCCAGGCCGGTTGGAAGAGCTTCCTGCTCAGGCGGGAAGCAGCACGCAAGATCAGTTCACTCCCACTGGCGAGTGCTCAGCAGCTACAGGAACACAGCGATGTTTGTTCCATCTGTTTTCAGGTCAGCTTCCGGCCTAATTAAGGAGGGCTTTCAATCCGTTTTCGGTTATTGTTTGCATATACATTGATGTTACAATGGAAAAACTTGACTAATCAAGATTTCTTTTGCTTTACTAGTTTTTTTGTTTACCGAGTTTTTTTTAATTTTTATTCCATGTAAATCAGTGAGCATCTGGCCTCTTCTTAGAGATCTACCTTCCTGTGGAATTTACCTTCGACTCTTGACCTGATCCAACTCGTGATTGTATTTAGATTGTATTGAGTCTTTCACTAACTGGACCAAGGTGTGAAATATGACTTGAGGTTAAACCCACAGGAAAGTAGATAATGATCATGGTTGTCACAATGAATACATGTATGTGTGATAGTGAATGGTTTTTAAAGCTCAAAGGAAGTATTTGTGTAAACCGCAAGCTGTCCAAACTGAAACTGTCCATATCCTCTCTCTCCAACAGGATATGACATCAGCAGTGATAACCTACTGTGGTCATTTCTTTCATGGGAACTGTCTAAGGAAGTGGCTATACGTGCAGGAAACGTGCCCTATGTGCCACACCTCCATCAAACCCCCCACTTCAACCCCGACAGCTGCTGCAGGTGACATTCCTATGGAACCAGCACGACCACAGCCCCACACACCTCAGCAGGAGCTTCCCCCTGAGCATGTCCAACACAACGAAGAGCAGCGCCCACAAGGAAATGGAGCTCAGTCGCTACATGGGAGTTCTGAGTCAGAGGGACAACATGAGAAGATGAGTCCGCAGAACCTAAACAGCAGGTGTGGTGCAGACTCCTCAGAAGGAAACCCCTCCACAGAAGAACGCAGGGACCCTGAGCAGAGGACTAACCAGCCCGAAGAGGCCAATTCAGTAATGGACTCAGAAAAAAAGAGCACAGACCAGCCAGAGAGCCATGAATTCCCAACTATCTCTCAGTGTTCCAATAGTAGTCATCTACTCAGGGAGCCATCAGAACAGACCTGAGGAAAATTAGGAATAGCAGAACACTTTTACTTACATGTGGGTACCAAAGACGAACAGCACTAGCGTTTGTGGAGTAGTTAAGCTTCCTCTCATCATGCAGACCATATGCTAGGACATTTGTTATGGTATTATCATGTCAGGCAGTATCAAATATATTTCCTCTTGACATTCTTGAATCTTAGTATGTGTTGAAATGGATTAAGATGCATAGGTTGTTGTGAGATTGGCCAGCTTTTAACAAATGCAGTTGCCTTTACTTAAGAAAGGTTACCTGATTCAATCATGGAACTGACAATATGTGCAGACTTTTTGAAATACTGTATAGTAGCTGAGTCAATTAACTTAATTCACTTGTTCTGGGCAAGTTATTTTTCCTGTCTTTCTTATGCCAATGGCATATTTGAAAAGTCTTCTATATGTTGTAGCTGAACATGCAGGTTCGGATGACTCAGTGAAGGTTGTGTAACTGCCGATCAGCACAAAGCATGTAGATTACTGACTGTGCCTCAATATATTTCTGTACTTTGCAAATTATGTATTTCACTCATGATTTTCATACATAAATTGTGTGATTGCGTCCATGACCCAGATGTATTTTATGAAACGTTCTGTCGCACTGCTTTGTTCTTTTCCTATGTTTAATTCCTTCATTGTGATACCATGTTATTTTCCAACTGCTATACATTCCAACCACCATAAACATTTTTTTGTTACAATGAATGTTTTTAAAAATCCAAGTTTGCCCCCATTCCTACCAAACCATTTATAATGAGAATGGATATTTTGACTAATGACACAGATCAACAGATCAAAATCATCAGAGATAAGTTCATGTAGTGTTTTTCATGCTGATTTCAAATCTGTGTTTAGTTTTTCTCTAGCACGTAGTTTTTGTGATGAAGCTACGTTGTATATTGCATGATAGTGGTATAATTAGCATATAATAATCATATACTAAGCGTTTTTGAAGAAACAGTGGTAACTGAATGACACTGATCATTATATCTATGCCACAGTGTGCGCCTGTCTGACTTCGCACTGAAAATATTGAAACAGTTACTTGATTGGTGCCTGCGGTTTAATAAAAACCACGTGCAAGTCTTTTGCAAATCTAATATTACTCACAATTCAAAAAGTTGATGTAACTGAAAAAAACTGAAAGCAGATCTGAAATCAGCATGAAAAAAACGGTTTAGAAAAGTGTGTTCGTTTGTTTGATTACATTTAATTTTTTTTAACCTGTGTAATTGAGTTATCGCTTAAAAACAGCTCATAAAATGGGCTTAATTACACAATAAAGTAACTATACAAAGAATACTTTTTTAAAGGCTTTGAAAACACTGGAGACATGTTCAGAACTATGTCCATCAGACACTTAATGCACAGAACAGCAGTATGAGGGCTGAATTATACATTATACAAATATATATTACCATGGTATCTGCAGGTATCAGCATATTCAATTTAAGTGGAGTCTTTGAAGTGGAGAATTTTTAGTCTGCTAAACAAAGAAAAGTAGTCCCTTATAGTCACGCATGAACACAGCACACTGAACAATGTGAGATTCTTCTTTGTATTTAACCCTTTCATGAAGAGAAGCAGTGGGCAGCCAGTGATCCAGCGCCCGGGTAGCAGTGTGTGGGGACAGTACCTTGCTCAAGGGTACCTCAGTGGTACCACTAGCAGTCCTGTGATTCAAACCCATGACCTTCTGATTACAGGGCACTTCCTATAGTTGTAACACCCTAATAGAGAGTTGTATAGAGAGCTTTATACTAACGTGTGGATGCCTTGTTTATCATTAAAATTTTGAGCTAATCAAGCTGACTCTTTTATTTCAGTGGAATAATCAATTTTAGTAAAGTATTCATGACAGGCCTAAAACGTGGATGTTCTACCTTCTCGATTTTACAACTTCTCTGGGTTTTTTTTTTTTTTTTGGAAATCAAGGGCGATGTCTTTCTTGCTGCCTATCTCCATTGGATGCCTACATTGGATGCATACACTGTCTTGTTTCAGTATGTGCTGATAAGATGTGGTCTTTGTAATCTCTCCTGTCATTTGATGAAGTATTCCTGACTTACACTATATGGGCAAAAGTACTAAGACATTGGTTTTCTGGATAATGCTGTGCTTCCAAATTTGTGGACAGTTTTTTGGGGAAGAACCGTTTTTGTTCCCGCATGACTGGCCCAGTGCACAAAGCAAGGTCCATAAAGACATGGTTGGATGAGTTCGGTGTGGAAGAACTTGACTGAACAGAACAGATCCCTGAGCTAAACCCCATCCAACGCCTTTTTTGATGAAACTAGAACTGAGATTGGGACCCTGACCTAATAAATGCTCTATAGAAGGAAAAGGCACAAATTCCCTACACTTTTTAATCTTGTTGAAAGCCTTCCCATAAGCTGTGGAAGCTCCATTTTACACATAAAAGTCTATATTAACTTCATATCAAAGTCTAATAACGTTACATTTAAATACATTACAAAGCGCCTGGTGGTGTTAAAGTCAGGCGTCCCCATATTTTTGTCCATATAGTGTATGTTCGCACTTTTTCTTCTGAGGGTGAGAAAATGTGGTTGGCGAGGATGTTTTTTATATTCTCTACTCGTTAACCTGTTCAGATTCTACAATAAACCGTTCTCCTTTAACTGTTTGATGAAGCATTTTTTGGTGTTTTTTTATCGACAGCCCCGGAGTGAGAGTGTGAATCTCTGGCACTTTCCGCAGTCTCCGGCTCCGTAGGCGGCAGTAGAAGATCGGCTCTGTCCTTTTATGCGTCACTAGAAGCGGAAGGGTGGTCAACGTAACGGACATCTTGTTCAGCCCTGAAATTACCTTTTAGTTTAATTTTAATTGAGCACGGAGCCGTCTCTTGGTCTAGCAGCGGTGCTTGGTGTTGAGTGAGACCGTGTTTTGCTGTATGGAAGCGGAGTGGGTCTCAGTGACTGCCCGTTAGTGTTTTTCTGTCTCTCCGTGTCAGCAGAGGACTGGAGCTCCGGTTACCCAAACCTACACATACGCACTGCTCAGATGGCTCTTAAACGAATCCAAAAGGTAAGAATAAAAGCCTCTGCTGCCCTTCCTAACGAAACAAATCACCCACCAGTACAGTCACATCCAAGAAATGTGTTTCATTGTCATTTTGAGCCGTGTTGGCCCTCGAGCAACTGTCTTTTTTGCTGCAACTGAATGATTTCACCTTGTAGCTGCTAACGTTCATGATTATAACACATTAACGTGTTAAACGTTTGTATTTGGCTTCTCACCTTAAAGAATTAGTCTTAAAAATGGACAAAACAACATAAATAATCACTGTTAAGACGTACTGTTCTGTCGGTGCTGCGTGGAAAAGAAGCCACCGGTGAAAAGACTAGACAGAGGCTGCCAACGTTGCAGACATTTCTTAGAGTGATTTAATCTAAGACCATCGGGATTTAGATCAGGAGTTATATACTGGGATCAGCATCATATCTGCTCCATGGATAGGATTAATTAAGGTTAAGGTTGATTATATGATTTGTGGTTCTCATTCATTCATACACTATATATATTTATTCGTCCTATTAAATCACACACCTTTGGCCTATGTAGTTATTTGGATAGGGTTTACAAGGTTAAGATTCATATATGATTTGTGCTTCCCATTAAATCACACACAGAAAGAAACACACATATTTATGATCTATGGTTCCATTAATTCCAACACCTTTGTCCTGTGTGATAATTTAGTATTAATTAGATGCAGATTTCATAAATCTGTCACACCTCGATCGACACGTGTGTCTTTCCAAGCACACTGTCCAAAGCAGTTTCACAATGCAGACACACTGATGGTCCATTCATGGTGGCGTGGATATCACCTTACCCCCCATTCACCGGCCGAGTCTTTTCTTGGCCCCTATTTGTGAGATATTTTAAAACTGCTTTTCAGTGTTAATCTTGTTTTTGCTATGTTCTTTTAGCTACATTTGTCATCAACCGTCTGTGGCCTCATGGCATTTGGTGAATGTGGCAACTAGATTCGCAAATTGAAAGCATGTCACAGAGTTGTTTTTAGTTCACGAATGGAACTGTAGTTGTGCAACGATCCAGAAATGAGAGTTGGGTAGTTATGGGGATCTGCCAGCTAACTCAGCGACACCCCCCCTCAACCCCCCCTCAACTTCAGGACTTCAGGTGTCTACCCACCCACCAGTAAAAATAAACGTTGGGGCCAGGGTTGGAGACAGACATGCCTGTGTACTTGTTTAGGTTCTGTTCCACCCTCCGTCCCTCGTGACCCCAGAAGCTAAAAATACAGTCTGCCAACACACAGCTCCCGCACATCTCATATTGCCACAATCATCTGTAATCACCATGGTGACAGCATGAGTCACTATTGACCTTTTTATCAGTTGTCAAGCTTCCATGTGTAAATTGGATTGCCCTGATTACAGTAGCAAATATCACCGAGGACCTGAGGATGTCCCACCATCCTTTGATCTTGCTTTCTTTCATTCACACTGTAATACACACATTCTCTTACTTGCTTGCTTTTTTTTCTGTAAGGAATTGACCGATTTGGCCCGTGATCCTCCAGCACAGTGTTCAGCGGGTCCGGTGGGGGACGATGGTGAGTTCCTGTACCTCAGACATTTCACACAGTGATCCATCAGTGTAATCAATGTTACAGGTGATCTTTTCTTTCCCTCTTTCAGTGTTTCATTGGCAGGCTACAATCATGGGCCCTGTAAGTATGACACATCCTACTATTCATGTTTTTGGGGAGAGTAATGGCCCAAGAGTTCAATATATTTTGTTATGTACCTAGAGTTGTTTGTCTAAGATGTTTAATTTACTATGCATATAGGGTTCAGTTATTCTAGTTACACACTGAACACACTGCTCCTAAAATGAATGACATGATTTGTTTGTCATTATTTCAGAATGAGAGCCCATATCAGGGTGGTGTTTTCTTCCTGACCATACACTTCCCGACAGACTATCCTTTCAAACCCCCAAAGGTGAAGAAGAGAAATACATAGTCATATGTCCAGAGTGTAGGTGTATCATGGTGTATATCATGTGATGTTAATCTTGTCTTAACAAGCTTGTCTTTTGTTTTAGGTCGCGTTCACCACGAGAATCTACCACCCAAACATTAACAGTAATGGCAGCATTTGTTTGGATATTCTCAGGTCCCAGTGGTCCCCCGCACTTACAATTTCTAAAGGTACAACTATAAATACATAGATGGGTTTAGATATTCATATAAATGATTGTACAGTTTTGAGAAGCCTTACAAAACATCTGAGTTTGTACATGGAAGGTGTATAGACCTTGGATTTTAGGGTGGTTCCAGTACCAGTAGGGCTTATTGTCCAAATGAATTGTGTGTTTTGAAAACAAAACAGCCAGTCTGCTTTGCATTGAGGCTTACTTACACATGCAGTCAGTGTCTTCCTGTGCTTAGCAGCTAAAACAAGTCAGGATGAAGGTTGCTCATATGTTTGTGTGATCTTATGAAGAGATGGAAGCGGTAGTATAGTAATAAAGTGGTTAACACAGTGTTAAACCCTCTACTAGAATTACAATCAGTGTAACACAAGACTCTTTATAAAACCTTGATACAACACCTACAGATGAGTGTAAAAGTTTGCATACATCAGGTCATGTTGCATTGATTTTTCTAAGAACATATCCTGCACATTTACTGTTTATTGCGGAGTGACGTATTAACATATTGGAAAAAAATATACCATAACCTTAGATGTGTGCATACGTTATGGTCGTTTTATGTTTTAGAATTTGGAATAGAAACTGTGCTTCCAATTGAGGAAGATTATTTTCATTTAAAAAATCAACAAAGCTGGTCATTTGTCCAGGGGGTTCATGAAGAGTAGAGACTATTTAATGGTTTTTAATAGTTTTGTAATGTTGGAGTATTTTTTTTTCTGAGCTTTGAACACTGCCAAGAAAGTCAGATTGTGGTGTTAAATGTGTGCTGTGGTGAATCTCTGCTTTCATTTGGCTTTACCCAGGTGGTGTCTGATTTCTAAAAGAGGTTTGAACAACTTGTGCTATGAACAGTTAGTGGTCTGACATTGCATGAGCGTTAAGGAAGACTGGGAAGAGTAGTTCTATTATACAAAGCTGGATTCTTTTAAGATGAACTTTAACAGAAATGAGTTTGATTTTATTTAAAAAGAAAATGAAAACACCCTTTGAGTAATAGTACGTAATGGACCATGATTTGGTCTTCATCTGACAGTTTCATTAAACAAGCACCACACACAGTGTCCACTCATTTGCTGTGTCCACTTGTTATTTAAGAAATTAGGTAGAATTGAGCCACCGAGAAAGAATATTGAATGTCATTTGTGCCAGTCAGTTTAAAAGGAACTTGTGCTTCCACATTTAAAGAAAGAAACAGGAGAAAAGCTAACAAATTTAGTCACCTAAAGATGTTGACGCTCAGAAGACTTTAAAAGGTTACAGAAGGATTTCTAAAGACCGGCGCCCTCCAGTCCACAAACAGGCTGTTTACACATGAAACAGATTTCCGCATGGTTGCTGCTTTCTCTGGAAGTGGTTGTTCTACAAAGATGAGTGCCTTGGTATGCCATAGACACCTCAGACAAGTGACAAACGCTTGAGTGATAGGCCTAACTGATAAACTGCTGGTATCTCTTGCACTTGAAAAAGCTCACATGAGTCTCCTTAAAGAAAAGTACTGCCTAAGACTAGTCACCGTGGAGGAAACTGTTCAGAAATAAATCAGTGTTGCTGCAAAATGTATTATAATTGACAGTTGATACTTATTTGCAATATTTGATAGTTGATACTTATTTGATACTTATTTGCTTGGAAGCTCAGGTTTCACAGTAGTATACATGTGACCTGATGGCACATGTATACTCCCTTTCAAAGGTTTTGGCACACACTGAGATTTTCTATATTTACATGTTACCTAATATTTCCTAAAAACACACCCAGTGTTCTCTGCTTACCAATATATTTACAGTATCTTCACCATTTGAATACCTTTTATTAGCCAGAAAATCTTATTTTCTATCACTACTGACCTATAAAAACCCTAATGAAATTCTGCCTATTATAATCTAATATAATTATAATATGGGTCACCAGACAAGTGTTAGGTATTTAATGAACTATTAAGTGGCAGTCAGTGGGTTGAATTGGTTAACGAGTGCATTTGAAGTTAATGAATAGCCTAGAATTTGATTCTCCATCACCACAAAACCAGTTAATAGGATGTCGGACATGCACTGTTAGATATTCTTTGCATGTTCTAAAGCAGGGGTCTCAAACTGTGCTCCTGGAGGGCCGGTGTCCTGCACAGTTTGATGGTTCTCCTCCTCAAACACATTCACTAAACCTGACAATTAACTGGCGAGGTGAACCAGGTGTTTCTGAGCAGCGAAATCACCAAAACTGCCCTCCAGGACTGGAGTTCGACACCCCTGTTCTAAAGGAAACTTGTTTTATTTGACATTTTTATTTATAGTTCTTCCCTCAGAAACTGTCCAATAGTAACAACAACAAAAATCTGCAGTTTATGAAATAAACTTTTATTTCAGTTTATGAAAGTGGTTGAAACTTGTGCTGTGCAAAATCTTTTGACTGGTAGTATCTATTTAAAAAAAGTTTTATAAGTGAGCCATTTCTCAGTGATACTGTAAAGTAACTGCTGCTTCTTTCACTAGTTCTCCTGTCCATCTGCTCACTCTTATGTGACCCAAACCCAGATGATCCTCTTGTGCCAGAAATTGCACGAATCTACAAGACAGACACAGAGAAGTAAGTATACTCTGATGCCGTTGATCTCTCTTGTACACTCCCTCCCTCCCTCACAAAACGTATCAACGCACAGCCCAGACCTGTAGTACCCACTGTGTCTCTTTAAACTACTTTGTCAGGTACAATAAAATGGCCAGAGAATGGACAGAGAAATACGCCATGTTGTAGGTGAGGGGTAAGGCACTGTGCATTGTGAGCAGTGAAGGATTGGTGTGCTGCATTGATGCTGCTTCCTGTGTGGCACTGCATGAATGTGTGACCACCGCAATCATGGATCACTAATACACACGGGTCCTCGGTGGGTGACTGCCAGGTACAACCACGAACGTGCTGTGGCATTGACCAAACGAAGAATCATTTTGGACAGAATTATATTCTTTGAGTTAGGCAGGTGGTTCGCTAACCTGTGTACTGTGTGTCTGGTATGTGTTGGAATGTATGTAAAAGTATGTTTTTGCTGTCTTCCTAATGAACCAAGGAAAAGTATCAGTAGTCTGAAGCCAGTTAAATCACTTACCCAGTGAGGACCAATGGAAAAAAAACAAAAAACTTTTCGCTCACTGTTCCCCAAATCCAATTTTGATTGCCTATTTCTTACTTGGCCTTCGAGCTCTTAACCACAAGCTTAATTGTTTGAGCTGTGATTGATTCACTTAACTAGCAGTGATGTATCCTCCGTGTTAAATTGTGTCAAGTTCTTTTTCTTTCCCTTAGCAATTCTTCTATTGGAGCTACATTCAATAGAGATGCAACCTTTTGTTTCACTGCTCCCTATGTACCATGTGGTTGAAATATTGTAAAGACCACCTCTATCAAAACTGAGCCAAGCATGGTTGCAAAGACAGACTTTAAAGCATTACAGTGGCATGGCAGATTCTTGTGTAGTGTAATTATTTAATGTTCATTCGTGCTTTCGTGTAGATTTTCAAACAGTGCTTTTGTTTGCTGAGCATGCACAACAGATCATTGCTATAAGGAAAGATGCTGTATAAATTATTTAAAAATGCTGTTTTCTCTACAACAAGACAGTTTCGGACAGCATACTTTAAAAACATTTTTTTTTCTATCAGTGTATGCATAATCTTTTTATGTGTCTCAAGCAAAAAGCAACATTTCTAATCCATTAATGTTTTTAAAAGTTATAAAGACAGAAAATGGAACATTGTTTCTAAGAGTTGTTTTTTGGTTATCAGGGAATTTCCATAAAGCTGCAGACGTCCATTGACGTCCCTTTAGCTTTCAGGTTATATGGCAAAGGCACTGTTTTTGCAGAATGCACTTTCTAAATTCTGTTCACGTGATGTCATTGATCTGAACATGGTTGAATTTTTACAGGAAAATACTTTGTTCCTTTGTCGTTTTTGCAGATACAACAGAATAGCGCGGGAATGGACGCAGAAATATGCCATGTGATGTTGGCAGGACACATTTACAAACTGTTGTTTATGCTCTTGTGTTTGGACACTGTCTTAAGGCCATTTTATCCCATGGGAGGAACGGTCCCAACTGTCTGCTCAAACAGGAATACAGCAAAACCCTGCAGGAATCGCCAGTTTTCAGCTCTGATCCGGATCCCATCAACCCAAGGGAATCTTTTCTCTGCTTCCTGCTTTTCTGCCTTGTGGTCCATGTGTCCAGTCATTTTCTCTGAACCTCTCACCTCGTGCCACCTCTGTGTGACCGCAGTGCTGGCCTACTCAGGGAGAGGGAGTTTGACTGTAGGCTGTGCTGCTTCTTCAGGGCTGTACTCTTGCAATGCATGTCATCACAGGGTGCTGGGTCATTTTGCACAGCAGTGGCATTATGAGTGATTCCTCTTTCTGTTCAATTAAAAAAAAAAAAAAAAAGAAGAAAAAAAAAAAAAGTCTGGTTTCTTCAGATCCTCCTTGGCCCAACCCTTCACAGCTGTGAAAATGAAATACAGTTCACTCAATTGGCTTAAATGTCCTGCTACTTTTATTTTCCCCCCTCAATAAAGTTGTGTATCTCATTATCTGTGATCCTGTTCCATTTTTGTAAACTATGATCATGTGATTTCAGGCTTGTGAAGGAAGCCAGTTGATATTTAGCAATGTCCTGGGGTCTTGTGTTCTTTTAAAACCCTATTTGGGGGTTTTAAAAGCGAAATTCAGTCCAAATCACACTTGAAAGACTGATCATGAGTAGCAGTAGTAGAGTAGTAGTTGATCCACTACTTTTTCCTTTTTTTTTTTTATTTACTGAGATTTTGGACATTCGTTCATAATTCATAATATAATTATTACACACGTTGTACAGTATTGTACAGCCAATTTTAAAGCAAAAGATGGTTTGGAAATATATATAATAGACTACTCTTGATGTTTCATAACCACATGAATGTTTTATTTTTGTAAAAGCCTTACAAAATATGCCAAAATGTTAGAGAGGTCCTCTTTTTGGGCTTTGTGGCACTTGCACCAGCAGATGAGCAACTGTATCTGTGAGTAAAAGCCTGCATAGTACACTAAATACATCCACAAGGGTTGAGGGCAGAATTTCATTGCTGCATTTGTGTGTAATTCATTGGTTTGAGGCAGGTGAGTTTAGTGTATTAGTTAGAAATGTTCACTGTCAACCAGAAAGTATTTTATAGGGTAGTTGCTTAACGAAGAAACCCACAGTATAAGTGTTTTAACCCACCTGGACACTGCCAGTGTGTTTCATCATACTCAGTGGTGAATGGTGAGACCAAAATGTCTTTAATTAGACAGTCATCAGTATTGACAATGTATGAATATAAGTACATCTCTCAGAAGTGTATTTGTTTCTTGTAAGATGTATTATGAATATCTGATTAAGCATGACCTGCTTGGACTTTAAGAGTCTGATGGACAGGTGGTGGTACTTTATCCTGAAATTAAAATTCTAAGGCCTTTGGTGTCAACCTGTTCTTGTGATGTGTGTGTAATGTCTACGTCTCACTGTCATCAGTAAGAAGCTGGGTGCAAAATATTTTGTGATGCAGGCTGTTTGTAGGCAGGTGCAGTAAAATAAACCATTTAAGTAAACTTGACAGACTCTAGAATCAGCTCGTCCTACACTTTGTTTTGAATGGTTTTTATTATCATATGGCCAGAACTTCATTGTGTGAGTTCCATTACCATGAGGGGATCCATTGCTGGGGCCTCCCTACATGATCATATGATAATGTTAATAGAAAAACAGTGATTAGACCAGTGGTGCCTAAACCTGGCCAGGTCTGGAGGCCCCCTATGCTCTGTACATTTTAGTGGTTTCCCTGATCCTACACACCTACTTCGACCTATTGAGGTTTTGTTAATTAGTACAATAGTTAAAGCAGGTCTTTTGGGAGTGTAAAAAACACTAAATTTTGAAGATCGGGGGACTACCAGAACCAGCAATAGGAAACACTGAGCACTGAGTTAGACCACATCATGGTACAAAGTGTCCATTTACTTCACAATGAATATATCAAGGAATTTTTTTAAATGTTCAGAAATTGGCATTTTAAACTCATGTCTGTAAACAGCAACTAGCTACCTAATTGTTTTCCTAAGCATTATACAGATCATATACCAGTATTGACAGTGTACTGCTATTAAACACCATAAAACATCTCAGCGCAGACAGAAGATGACAGACGCACATTTAGAAAACCTATGCAAAATGAATTATACCAGCACAAACAACAAATTTAGTCTGTGCGAAAGACTGGCATACAGAAATAAATTTATCCATGTGTGAAATGTTAAACACATTCTACATTTTAATTTATTATGCATTTGTTATCAAACTCATAACTTATGACTGAGCATAGAACATTTCAGTGTTGTATTTTTAAAAGTGTGCGTAGCCGGCAGCAGGAAGTATGATTTAATGGCAGCCATCATAAGAGTGGCATCAGGCCGCAGCAATAGTGGCAGCTGCTGATGCAAGTGGCAGAAACTGGACTGCTTGAGGGCTGCTTTATAGTCTATGTGAACTGTCTGAAAACACACTCTCTCTCTCTCTCTCTCAATATAATTCAGATTTGTTTTGTTTGTTCTGTTTATCTTGCTGGATTATCCATGAATCTTGCAGAAGTTGTTAAAGGTCTCATGGCATGGAAATTTCACTTTATGAGATTTTTTAACATTATACGAGTTCCCCTAGCCTGTCTATGGTCCTGCAGTGGCTAGAAACGGCGATAGGTGTAAAGAGTGCCTTGATCGTCCTGCTCCGCCGTTCAGAGAACAACAGCTCAGAAAGCCCGATCTGGAATTTTCCCTGTATGTCGTCATGAGGGGAAAAGTTACCACCCCTTTCTCATGCTTTGCCCACCCAGAGAATTTGGCCCCCCTCCCCTAAAAAATTAGCTACACCGACTTATCAATGAGATCGTGTGAGAGAAAGACCACTTCTCTGGAGACATCATGGCTTGCAAACGAGCGAAGCATGGCAGTTGCTCGGTGCTTAGATGTACAAATGAGCACAAATGTATTTTTTTAGTTCCTTCATGCAAGCCTCTGAAGAACGTCCCGCTGTAGTCGCTGAGTTTCAACTTCTTCAGGTGCCTCTCCATCTGGATCAGATTCTAGGTCAAACTGGAAAGCTTGAACGACTGCGTGTCTACAAGCCATTGCTATACACTGTAAACATTAGCGCATGGTACCATGGCCGCAAGCTGGCCCCTCCCCCATCCTCCACCTTGCCCGAGAGAGAGCAAGAGGAAGCGAGAGAGAGAGCAAGAGAGAGAGCACAAGAAATAGAGCGAGCAAGTGAGAGCAAGGAAAAGAGAAAGAACAAGACAGAGTGATCAAGTGAGCGAGAGAGAGTGAGGAAAAGAGAAAGAACGAGAGAGCAAGAGAGCGAGAGAGCAAGAGAGCGAGAGAGAGAAAATTTACCGGAAGGAGATGGCAAAGGAATTGTATTCCGCCCTCTTCCTCACAAGGAAGGCTCCGTCCCGTGGAACCCTCATCAGCATGTTCTCAGCCTGACTTCGGGACAAACACGCATGATACCACCTAAACACACAGAGACACAGAGACCATCAGAAGGTGGGCAACAACAGGTTTGCTATTTCTGGCCGTTGACGTGGGGAGTTTTTCCACAAAGCAGGATGTGCAGGTTAAACTGGGCCCAGAACTGTTTTTTGTTTTTCACCGTTCGCAAATAATCAATGTTTGGGGTAAAAGAAGCGGATGAGGGTCTCAATCAGAAACCACATTTCACCCAGTTTGGATTTTTCCCCAAAGTACTAGGGTTTGACAAGATATGAATATTGCAAATATACCAAAACACATTGTAATTGCAATATCTTTCAATATATTAAAGGACCCATATCATAATGTTTCTCTAATTAACCATTAGAACAAATAAAAACGGTGTAAATCAGTCTAAAACTGTTGTTTGCTCTCTTACATGCTCGCTGTTTGCTGCTCTCCGGACCCCCTCCCTCTGTGGGTTTTCTCCACCCACTTGTGGGCGGAGACTATCCTGAAAGTACTCCCTGGTTTAAAGATCTTGTGATTTTCTCGTTTGTTTCTAAGACCTAAAATAAAATAAATTTGGGCATTTTTTTTCTTTATGTTCATTTGTGTGTAGCATTTTTAAAACCCCAGTAGCAATAACTTCTACATGACATAGGAACACCAAACAAAGCCCAGCATAAGTTTTGAAGCATCATGACCACCACTTTCATTTTTACATTTAATTGATATTGATATAATTGATTACATGATATATGTAGAACAATATGATATATCTCAGTTCAGTCTTAATCATCATCTTCTCTGGGCCGTTTCACTGTTGTGACTCACTCTTTGCTCTCGTGGGCATTGGTCTGGGGCACGGGTTCCGTCAGTTTCATCTCAAATTCATTACAGCGCAGAGCCACCTGTTGGTAGTGGGTGATGAGCGCGAACAGCGTGTCAAACACCAGGTTGTCCGTCAGGTAGAATTTGGGGCTGCCGGCTTCCTGCCGAGAGTGAATACGGCAGTGCTGCACTCGACCAGAGCGCCTGCGGAGAGAGCAGAACCCATATAAGATCGTTCCCTGAACTACTCAATCACAGAGCAGAAAACAAACCCTAAAAGGTATTTCTCCTGTTTCTGCATTACTTTAGACAATGTGTACAAGTCTCATATCTTTTTTTACAGATAACCTAGCGAATACAATAAAAAGATTATTTTTATAATTTAACCAACTATTTGAACACAACAGACGCAAAAAATCAAAAAAGGAAAATCAGTTCAAATTACTGTAAAAACAGACATATTAGACATTTTGGAAATCTTCAGCTTACACATACATTAGCATTATAATCAGAGACGCTGAAAAAATGTTTAAAAATTGTAGAAAGATTTACTATGTACTATATAGATTTGCTAAGTAGAAAGATTTACAAATCACAAGTGTGTGTAATTCATTTACAGTTACTCTGTCTGTGCCACTTCAATACAGTCAAGTGAAATACAAACAATAAGATACAATAAAAACATCTAAAATAAAATTTATAGATGACTGCATAAGTGTTTTGAGAGCAGGTAAACCTGCACCTTCATGTTATCGTGGGAAGGTTGCACAATTCTGGCAGCCTTCCCACTAGTCAAAGTAACATGATAATGAATTGGTAGTACTACCAGAAAGACAAGGTGTAATCTCCCACGAACGTCTCACTCTCGCGGACCAGAAACGAGCCGTCTGGGGCTCCCGTCTCCAAGCAGTACTCTGAAAGGAGTCGCTCAGCGATCTGTCGCCCATCCCGTCCAGCACCCAGCTTTCCATGAAACCATTTCTCACTCACATGCTGGTCCATACCATTTCCCACCTGCAGCGAGGAAGGAGAACAAACAAGAGAAAGGCAAGAGGAGGGTGAAGAGAAGTTGAGCAAGGTCAATCCTCAAATAGTCTTAAGTGGTTTCAGAGAAACAAATGCGTCACTGTGTTTGTTTGACCATTCTATAGGTCTTCATCAAAAAAAAAAAAATCCATGACTGGAAACTGGATTCAAAGTCTGGAGTTGATTAAGTCACTTGTTAAACTGCTCCAAGTAGCCATTCAGTTATCTATTCTGTTAACGAAGTTATTTCAAAATCCAGGACTGGATACTGGATTTAGGGTCCAGAGTTGGAGATCTAGAGGTACCAAGAACTGCACTGATTGCAAAAGAAGAATCTAATTTGTCACCATAAGATGTTCAACACCTATATTGATGAAAGCTGAAGAGTTTCAGAGTCTTCCTCACCTCACGGTGCTCCTCCTCATCCTCATTGCCTTGGTTACTGGTGGTCTCCTCAGAATAGTAAATCTTACTGCTCGTCAGGACAAAGAAGTGAGGGTACCACTCCTGTAACGAGAAAAAGGGGTGTTGTAGATAAGAAAGATTCCATCAAAGTTGATGATTTGACAGAGATTCAAGATTTTCATCACATACACAGTTATACACATATAACGTGCTATAAAATGTAACCCTGAATCACAAGACTAGAAAACAGAATAAAGAATACAATAATAAACTGACAAATATTCACAATTGTAAACCAAAATATAAAATATAAACTCTAGGCTAAAAGTATCTGAATATTTACAATGGAGAATTCACAGAAGTGCGAACTGACATTATGTAAATGTTTTATTGTATCAATATCAGAATCAGAAATCTTTATTGATCCCAGAGGAAGTTGCTTATGCTAAAACTGCACAGTTACACAGAGACACAAATACAAGAACAATGCAAATATAAAATAATAAACAAAAGTCAGACAAAACCTCTGCAGAAAAATACTCTGTACAAAATACTATATGCTTTATATGCAAAATAGTATGAGGAGTGCTGGTCAGTAAAACATATGAACACGAGCAATGGATTCTCACATGGTTAATGGGGTCTTCCAGGAACAGAATGCCATTCTTGATTGAGTTGCTGATGTCATTTTCAGAGTAGGGAGTGGAGGTGGAGACCTCTTCATATGCACTTCCTTCTGCCAATTTCTTGTGCTGTTAACGGAGCAAACATCGCTATGACTGCAGCTACACATTAAAGCACACACTCCTGTACCAACACTCTATACGAGTATGTGAATGTAAATAGTCCAAATCCAATTGGTTGGGTTTAGGTGGACCCATGTTCAAGAAGTTTTGTTTCACGATTGTAAGCAACACAGACAGAGAGGAAGTAAATAAATTAATTCCTGTAACAGCCCAAATAGTTGTTAAATTATAAAAATAATCTTTTTATCACATTTTCTAGAAGATATAAGACACTAATTCACATTTTACAGCTTTAAATATTATTAAAAAAAACAAGTAATGCAGAAACAGGAAAAATGCCCTCAGGGTTCTAAGTATTAATAGCTGGAGTCACCTGCAGATAATATTTGGCCAAAAAGTTTAGACATGACTAAAGATTTTAAAGTTTCTGGGACGGTACAAAGTTCACCCCATGGGTCAAAGATGATCCTTAGGAATGTTTGATTTGGCTAGAAAGCTTCCCTAACCCATCCTCTGATCAAATGAAAAAACAAAAATATTTTCATTGCAAAAATATCTTGGCATGACATCTACAAATAAGTTTAAAAATCTGAGATACATTGACCTCATTCAACATTTGTTTTCACATGCCAAGATGCAGTGTAATATTATAAAATAGCCATTAAGAACCGTTCCTACATTAATTATACAGAACTGCGCAAAAGTCTTAGGCGACACCTCATTTCTTTATATTTTGCTTTAAATCACCTTGTTAGTACAAAAATATTATTTCCTGTCAAACTGTCTTATCTTTGGCATATTGCGTAGATTAAATGAAAGAAATGGGAACAAATGTTTTACTGGGACAGGCCTAAAGACACCTAGATAAAGGAGTTTGAACCACGCAGCATTTAGCGCCACCAGTATACTGATCACTGCCTGATTATCTGGAATCGTCTGCACCTGCTTCTTCACTGGTTCAGGATTTAAATTAGATGTGCTTTGGTATGCTTCAATGACTCATACATAGGTCACTGAGTGGCTTAAACAAAAAACTGAGTGGGGGCTCAAGACTCTCACACACACACTCACACACACTCACACACACTCACACACACTCACACACACTCACACACACACTCACACACACACTCACACACACACTCACACACACACTCACACACACACTCACACA
>JBBJLS010000148.1:11672897-11689040 GCA_037577275.1 Bryconaethiops microstoma | reverse complement strand
TGTGTGTGTGTGTGTGTGTGTGTGTGTGTGTGTGTGTGTGTGTGTGTGTGTGTGTGTGTGTATGTGTGTGCGCGCGCTCATGACATTGAATCCTAAAGTTGATGACTATTTTGTGAAATAATCACAAATGTTTGACAGATGAGTTCAATTTCTTGTTCAACGGCAGACTTTGCTCTAAATTGGCAGCATATTAGGATTTTTCGATAATTACGACATGAGAGTCACGACCCGCTGTGAGCTGCTGAACGACACGCCGTTGTAACTCTGCGTGCTCCTCTGTAACTACTGTCTTTTGATTACATTTGAAAATAATAAAGTTGTTTAAACAAGGCTCTCTTTTCTTGAGGACGTCGATATATCTCCAGGCATACCCTAGGCCTGTGTGGTAACGGAGTACAGTGTACATGCAGCTGATCTGTCAAGACATGTCATGTCAAAGCATTTACCAGCCCTCAAAAATATCAGATATTCCTCTACTGTCCTTTTATGTGTGATGGTCCTGGATTAATCAAGTCAAGTAGGTTTACTGTCATTTCAGTCACAGTACACAGTGAAATGAAACAACGTGCCTCCAAGACCATGGTGCTACACATAAACATAAACAGAAACACCACACCACCACAAGTGCAAACAAGACGAAAGAGAGTGCAAGAAAAAACATCGACAACAGCTACTGTACAAGTCTGAATGAATGTAGTATTATGACAGATACTATATTCTAGTAGCAGAGAGTTGCATGCGCTCTCCTCAGCCTTCGCACACTGTTGGGCTTTCTTGGTGATGGAGCTGGTGTTGTGGGTCCATGTGAGGTTCTTCGTGATGTGAGCACCAATGAACTTGGTGCTCTGGACGATCTCCACTGTGGAGCCACCAATATTTAGCAGAGAGTGATCACGTTGCGCCCTCCTGAAGTCAACAACCATTTCTTTTGTTATATCTACGTTCAGAGACAGGTTGCTGGCTCTGCACCAGTCGCATAGCCATCACACCTTCATCATTCCTGCTGATCAAACCTACCAAGTTTGTGTCATCGGCAAGCTTGAGGATGATGTGGTTCAAGCTGTGCATTACTGCACAGTTGTGGGTGAGCAGCGAGAAAAAACAGAGGCCTAAGCACAGCCCTGGGGGCCTCTGTTCTCAGCGTGGTGGTGCTGGACATACTAGCCAAGTTAGTTAGTGTTACAGAAGTGGCAGCAGTCGCCAGGCACATTGGGCTGTCCGGTATTTCGTTAGCAGCAGTTTGAAAAGATGTGGTTCTGAACTAGCCTTGAACTGGCGATGACCAACTGTGACCCAATTCATCTTGATTTGCCTGCCATTTTTAACACTCTAATCAGATGCATATTCCAACAGCTTGCTCTCTTGGCCATCCTTCATCCATCCATCCTTCATTCGTCAAATCAGAATCAGAAAACTTTATTGATCCCAGAGGAAACTGCATGTTATGACTGTACAGGCACACAGACACAAGAACAATATAAAATATAAAGTCTAATTGAATCCAATACAAAAAAACTCAATATAAAATACACTGATTATATCCACAAATACTGGGTGAAAAAAGGTCACTCTGGGCAGCTGGTGGCCTGGTGGTTAGCGAGTTGCTCCCCTGATCAGACGGTTGTGGGTTGGAATTCCAGGCCTGCTAGTGACACCACTGAGGTACCGTCCCGACACACTGCTCCCCGGGTGCTGTATCCTGGATGCCCTTGATGAATGGGTTAAATACAGAGAAAGAATTTCACATTGTTCACTCTGTGTGCTGTGGTGTGTTCACATATGCCAAATTGTCACTTTTTTTTTATTTACTTCAGCACCTCACCGCATGAGAGTTGAATTCTGAAGTTCAGAGAGCATGAAGGCTTTTCTGATTGATCCTCATTGACACGGGGAGATGTGGAGAGGTCTCAGTCAGGGAGTCAGCATTCTTCTAGACCAGGTGAGAAGGTTGCACCACAAAGAAAAAAGGTTTGGTCACATCTTGTTTGCAAAAAAGGACACTACACTAACTAGATCATGGCCAGTTTAAAGTAAAAGCAGAAACAGTTTAAGGTCCAGTCCAGTCTTCAGCACTGTGCTGGGATGGAGCGCCACCCTCGTTCACTTCCTATCTCCAGCTCTTCACCCCTTCAGCCCTCTGACTCCCATTGAGCTGCTTTAAACTCACTCGTCTCCAGTCCCACACACGGGAACGTCCTCTCTAAACGAGGAGGGGTTCTTTTTAGATGGCTGAAGCTGCAGTGACAGGTAAGCGTTTAATTTAAACCTTTAAACTTTGTCCACATATTGCACTACCTGTCATTTTGAGGTGACGGAGCAACTGTTAGCTAACTTAGCTGGCTAACATAGAGCAGCTAATTTACAGTATCTTGACTAGCGAGACAGACACAAACCACGTGCTTTCTTTATCTATATTCAGACGTCTATAGAAAAAAACGAAGATACATTTGAAATTAACTGTTAGTAAATACAGTGAAAGCCATTCTGCCCTGCTAAACGGTTAGCTTGTTTGCTAGCTAGGACTTAGCTAAGCCCGACTGTCTGAGCTGGCTGGGGAAAGTTAAGGGTGACTGTTACATTTAGAGGATAGTTTCCAGTTTTTATTTGATTGTGTGATGCGCATGTAGATCTAAGGTATTTCACTGTGATATGCCAATTAAACCTGCTCTTGTTTAGTGTCATTTTCGTTCAGAGGAACCGTTATTAAACAAAAGTCCAGACTCTGTAAGCTAGTTCAGCTAGTTGCTCTGTGACAGTTGCTGCATATGCAGTAGTTGTTTTAAGTATCAGGCCTAGCTCCTGATCTCAAGATGAATGGTAAAAAAAAAAAATGTTCAATGTAAGGCTTGTCCTTGTGAAATATATCACTGTCACATTACATAATGTTCTCATTGCAACATGCTGTACTGAAAGTCCAAGCGTGGGGACTCGTGGGGACACACTCTATGGGCAGCATGTTAGCAGCTGAAGCTTTACAGTGAGTCTTTTAGTTTGTTAGGGCGGTATTTTGGGGCAGCCGGTGGCCTGGTGGTTCGAGAGTTGTCCCTGCGGTCAGAAGGTAGTGGGTTCGAATCCCAGGAATGCCGGTGGCACCACTGAGGTACCCTTGAGTAAGGTACCTGCGTTTCTGGCTGCCTACTGCTTCACTTGGTGAATGGGCTAAATGCATAGAAAGAATTTCACACTTCACACTGTGTGCTGTGATATGTTCACGCATGGCAATAACTTTATTTTGATGACTTTTTAGTTGACACCATCAGCTTGAGTGCAGCATCAGCTCCTGAGCTTGCAGCAGGAAAACCCAGCCAGCCACCCTCCAGGAGAGGCCGTCCACGGCCAGACCGCAACCGTAGATGGGGAGGTCTGGATAGATCCCAGCCACACTCTAACCCAGTGGGAAATGTGAAGGAGAGCCATGAATCGCAAAACAACACTGCTGTGCCACATGATGGCTCATCAACTAGATATGAAATAAGAGGTAGGAGGGGAAGAGGAGGGCGAGGAGGTGGTGGTGGCCGCAATAATGACCGTTGGACCAAGGGTCCAAGATGGTCAAGGGGTGGGAGTGACGATGGCCACTCTGGATGGGACCATGGGCCTAATCGGGGTCCAAGATCCAACACTCCACCTCTTCATAGGCCTGTAGATACAGAGAATCAACACGGGCCTCCTGGATCTACCTACACAATAGAGCCTCAAGTTGATCCTAGGGATACCTGGCCGAAAAGGTCTAAGAGAGGCAGGGGAGAGAGGGCAAGGGGTCCATTACTCAGAGACAAGGATTTAAATCAGGAACATTTTGGAGAAGCTGTAGCCAATCAAGCATCGATTGAACATCTAGAACTGGAACACGAACAAAGGAACCAGAAAGGATGGAGAGCAGGTGGAGGAGGGCGGCAGCCAAACCCCAGAAAAAAAGGACCCCCTACTTTTCATCCTAGTGACCTCAGAAACTGGAGGGAGAGAGAACCATTCCATGTGGGGGGAGAAAAGGGGGAACCGAGAGAAGACGACAGCAGAGAAGGCAACAAAGTTGTTCAGAAAGGTGGAAGTGGAAGGGATACTTGGAAAAGGCCCCGGTTGCAAGAGCAGGGACAGAGGAGACTAGTAGGAGCAGAGAGAAGAACTGGGCCAGTGAAGCGCATGGAGGTCCCTAAGAGTAAAGAAACTCAGACAGGTGAGAGAGATTTCATGGTTTGAGACTTTTCACATATATGTAAGATACTCCTTACATTATATACACTACCTTTAAAAAAAGTTTGGGCACAGTTACTCTAATGTTCTTTCTGTACTGTTTTCTACAATTTAGAATTAATGTGAAAATATCAATACTATGATATAACATGTTCACATAGCTTCTGAATTTTATATGTAATATTGATAATGGTAAATAGCAGTAAATTGGTAAAAGAACCTGAGAAGTCATTCATGTACTTCTCTACCTTGTGTGTATCTGGAGGCAAAAAAAAAAGCCAAAACCTGATTGCAAACCAGGTAAAAGGACCTCAAGTATTGTATGCATAACTATTTCATGGGATGCTTAATAAAACATTTTTAAAAATATATAAAAATCTTATATTTTAATTTAAACAAAATAGCTTCCCATTAGCTTTTAGTCAGAAATTTATATTAATGTAGAGAATTTCTTATACAGTGAAATCCAAGTTGTTGTCATCATAGTCATATTTTGTCACTGTCAGTTGAAGTGTTCTTTGTACAATGTGTGCGCGTGTGTGTGTGTATGTATTTTAGGCTGCCTGATTGAGCAACTGACAGAAGAGAAATATGAGTGTATGGTTTGCTGTGATGTGATTCGTGTCATGGCACCAGTTTGGAGTTGTCATAGCTGCTTCCACGTCTTCCACCTGAACTGCATCAAGAAGTGGGCTCGCTCCCCTGCCTCTCAGGCTGATGGTACAGTATTAAAACAGACTGCAGAAGAGCCTAACACCCTGTGTTGTATTTATGCTTTTGAACTGAGCCGATTGCATAGGGGTTGATTTTTGCTGAACTTAAATTAAATGTTTATCTCTATCATAGTGTTTCTGTTTTGCAGATGGAGGTGAGGGATGGCGTTGTCCTGCTTGTCAAAATGTGGCATTCAAGGCTCCGACTTCTTATACTTGCTTCTGTGGTAAGTACCTACTGCTTTAATACCCTCATTTAAGATTTTTATTTAGGATACTTTAAAGGTCCCATGACATGAAAATTTTGCTTTATGAAATTTTTTTAACATTAATACAAGTTCCCCTAGCCTGCCTATGGTCTTGCAGTGGCTAGAAATGGCGATAGGTGTAAAGAGTGCCTGGATCGTCCTGCTCCGCCGTTGAGAAAACGACAGCTCAGATGGCCCGATTTGGAATTTTCCAATTAAGTCGTCATGAGGGGAAATGTTACCGCCCCTTTCTCATGCTTTGCCCGCCCAGAGAATTTTGCCCACCTCCTCTAAAAAATTAGCTCCACCGACTGTCAAAGCGATCGTGCGAGAGACCACTTTTTCCTCTAGAGACATCATGGCTTGCAAACGAGTTAAGCATTGCAGTTGCTCGGTGCTTAGATGTACAAATGAGCACAAATGTAGTTCCTTCATGCGAGCCTCTGAAGAACCAGTGGGTTAATTTTATTTTCTCTGGAAGTGCGTCGACACAGCTTCCTAAAGTTTTGTATGTCTGCGCCAAACATTTTGCCGTCAACTGTTTCCTCAACTTGGGCCAATACAGAGCTGGTCTTGCTGAACGGCTGAAAATTAAGTCTGGATCAGTACCAACTCTCCTTGGCTCAGCTACAAGCCTTGGACAAGTAAGTCAACTTAACACTATATAATTTTTGCTTTGCTGTATATGGTTACCTAGCTTAGAATGTGTCTGTAACATTAGCTCTGCAGCTAACAGCCCAGTTAGCAGTAAAATTAGATAGCATCAGGTATGTGTGTGAATGGTGTGTAAACACACACATTAACTCGAGAGTTGTACTTCTTTGTTATGTGAATAACCGTGCTGCTTTCCCCTCATTGAGTGAGAACCTCTGCAAACCAGGGTGATCAGACGAGAATGGGTCAAATTTGAGGAGTCTTACACTAAGGGGGCTATAGGCACTGATATCAACTGCTTGGCTGTCAAAGAAATGTCCCGAATCTCACTACAGACGAATACAACTGTCTTTTACCAGCTACGTGCTACAACTTCAATTTACGGATCAAAAGAAGAGAATTATTATGGCCATTCCAACTTAGTTGTGCATTTACTCCAAGAGAACACATTAATCTACATGTTGTAGAGTATCATATTAAGCACACACTTAAAATATAATATAATATAATACGACAAACGGGAATTATGAACAGTTTACAGTAAAACTCAACTCGGGCCTTTTATTATGACAGCCGATGTCTAAGATGTGACGTAATTGAAAAGCGGACCAAGGGTTCTGTGATCTGATTGACTGCTGAGCCGCGGGACTACCGGAGTTCTGTGATCTGATTGGCCGCTCCGCAGCGGGACCACCGGAGCCACTCTTGTCCCCCCTGGTTCACTTCGCTTGTCGGACAGTCTATAGAGCCGCACGGACTGTCAGTGTTTTATCAATTCATTTTAGTTGTCCAGTCAGTTTACTTCGTTTTAACCGCTGTGTGTTGAATACTGAGCGGGTTATCTGGGGAACATTCGAACACAAATACAATATGGACAAAAGTATTGGGACGCACCTCTTAATAAAGTGACATATTATGCAAAACTCACTTTTTGCATCCTTTTGTATTTCCATTTGGGTCTTTACCGCTTCTATAAACACTCCAAGCGCGAAAAAAGATTTTGGTGTCAGGAACCATATGCTTCTATGAGCCGTTTGGACGGCTCCCTTATCCTGACGTCAGGATAAGGAAATTTGCATAGAGCCACCCCTCACCACTAGATTAGTTGAAGATCCACCATTTTTGTTTGAGGTTTGACGAGCACGTGCATAAGACGCTCACCGCTATGGCTATCAACAAAGGCAAGTCACACATGAAGTGTTGTGTTGTTGGCTGCAAAGATCAACACAAATCCCTACACTATATCCCAGCCAAAGAAAATCTAAGAACTGCGTGGCTCCATTTCATTTTTGATGGCCATGTCCCAGCAACAGTCGGCAAGAATCTTGTGGTGTGTGGGAACCACTTCAAGGTAGCCTGCTTTGAGAACCTCGGGCAGTACACAGCAGGATTAGCCAGCAAACTTCGTCTGACGGGGGGATCTGTACCTACTGTCCGTGGCAAGTCAGCAGATAAGGGAGATGTAAGTACTTTCAAATAATGACTTTTGTGTTTTACTCTAGGCTAACGTTTGCTGTTGTAGCATCACTTCGTATATCTCCCAAAGTAAATGTACATGTCCCGTGGGACTCCATAATTCATGTACAAGGGTTTGTCACAATTTGTACTCGAGGTGAAACAGTATGACCGAGTGAATGCTCTAACAAAAGATGAATTCAAGACATATCCTGTTATCAGTCTGTAGGCTTTGCAGCTATTGAATATAAGCTTTTCATGACAGCCTAATTCTTGAATTCAGGTGGCCCCTTACTTCCAGCGAAGGGCAATCTTATTGATTCAGCATATCAAGACATTTTCTGAGCTCTCAAATCTCGTGGAAAGCTTTCCAAGAAGAGTGGAAGCTGTTGTAGCTGCAAAGGGGGAACAACTCCATATTAAAGTCAGTTTTTGGCTCAACCCTGTTGGATGCCTTTGTAAAATAAATCTATCGATACATCCATCCATTTATCTATCTTGGCGTCTCAATACTTTTGTCCCTGTAGTGTGTGAGTGGGGAAGTGCTGTGGGCTGGTTTTGGGACGCTTCCCGAATCTGAACCGCCTTGTTTACCTGCTCCTCCAATTGCTGCTTAGCAACGGTTACTATCCGCCATTTTTTTCGGTCAAGCATTCGGGACCGTATCGAAGCTGCTGCAGTTTAATTTGATACAGAATTCAGCAACCAAAACATGGTGAAACGATGTGCCTGGGGAACTTGTAAAAGCGACACTCGATACCCCAACAGAGTGCAGGGGATTGTGTTCTACCCGTTTCCGAAACCAAAGACAAATTCTCAAAAATGTCAGCGGTGGATCCGCCTGTGTGGCAGACCACCCGATCGGCTGAACATGGAGACTATCAGCAAGAACACTTACGTCTGCTCGAAGGTGAACAACTCATATTCTGCTGTTTAGTTTTAGTACGAGCTATATTGGCTGCCGGTCCTGTAACAACCTGCTTGCAAAGTTAGCTGGAATGCTAGCCTGAGTCTATGCTGAGTATTCTTTTTTTTTTTTTACTTAAACACTGTATTATAGAGATTGTTCAAGTAAGACTCGTTTTTAGGGTCGTTTAAGGTTGTATTTGTATAGTCATAGACACGTTTGTAAAGTTAATGTCTGGTGGCAGCTGGTGGCCTAGTGGTTATTAAAGTTAGCCCTACTGGTGGACTAGTTGAGAAAGTTTTTTATCTGTTGACTCAAGCCTAACATTACCAAATCCTCTGCTTTCGGCTGCTCCTGTTTTATTGGGGGTCGCCACATTTCCTACTGTCCTTCCTCTTTACCTCTTCCCTGGCAGCTCCATCCTCGGCATCCTTCTCCCAGCACACTCGGAGTCTCTCCTCAGCACATATCCAAACCAACGCGGTCTTGTCTGTCTGACTTTTCCTCCAAAAGTTCCAACATAGCTGCCCCTCTAATAAGCTAATTCCTGATTCTGTCCATCCTCCTCACTCCCAGTGCAAATCTTAACATTTTCGACATTGCCACCTCCAGCTCTGCTTCCTGTCTTTTTGTCAGTGCCACTGTCTCCAAACCATCAAACCAGACAACACAACGGGTCTCACTGCCTTCTTGTACACCTTCCTTTTTACTCTTGCTGTTACTTGTCTGTCACAAATCACCTAATGTTACTGAATACTTCGTTTTTATCCAATTTAATCTGTTTGCTTTAGTAAAAACAGCCATGTTAATATGGGTTTAATTCATTGCAGCACTTTGTAAATGGATGGCCAAGTGATGAGTTCCCTGATCCACTGGATGCTCTGGATGAGAAGAACATCCCCAAATCATGTGTTCCCCCATCAAACAAAAAGTAACATAAATATTAATATTACTGTTAATTGTTGACTGTTAATTATCATTCATATATATATATATATATATATATATGTATAATAAATCTTTGTGTTTGCTGTGCAGACAGAAGCGTGAACAAACGGGAGCCAGAATGGAGAGTACTGAAGTGACTCCAGACAACAACGCAGGTTTGTTTACGTTTCTACTGTGTTCCTGCAAGAGCAATAATGCAGGCTGTGGTTGGTGAACTACTAATGAAATGTGGTTCAGTTCAACTACATAGATAATGTGAAAGTTACACAGCTGTGAGAAGATGTCCGTGATAATCAGGCTGTCCCTGTACAGTCTGCTCATAAGCATCTCTCCTTTTTTCATTACAAGATTCTTCAACCTAGCAGAAGTTTATCTGTGATTTACAAAAGTCACAAATTTAACTTGAGTGCAGATAAACTGCTGGTAGAATTTGTGTAGGATCATATTATGTCTGAAGTGCTCTTAAATAAATGGGACATTTTATTAATCAAAAATGCTGTATTGCAGTTTAAAGTTTTCTAACAATGTATAATAATCATTTACAAAAATGCTTTCAGAAACATTTTATCTGTTACATCAGTCTTATGAATTGTGTCTGTTGCAAAGACGCTAGTTATGCAGACTGAATATTAAAAGTTCTAAGATAGTAGCAATAACAATATTTTAACATTTAACATGTTGGGGTAAAGGACATTCATCTAAGTAACTGCCTGGGTGCTTATGTTAATAGATTTCCTTTATTCTCATTTTCGTTCTCATTGTTATTACTATATTTTGTGTGCACAGATGTGCAGTTCTTAGGGATTACGTATTAATCAAATAAATAACTTTCTTTCTTCCCCGGTTTACAGGCTGTATTTTCACTTTTAGGCTGGAGTTTGTCTTTGTGTTTGCTTTGCCTTTTCAAGCGTGAATCCCAGCTTATATTGCAATAGTGGCTTGATTTCATTGGATAAAAGGTATTTCTATTAAATAATGCACATCTGCTCTACGAAACTGTTTTGTTTGTTTTTGGCAGAAGTACGAGACATGGCAGAAAGGCAGTGCAAATCAACGTCTACGGAGGACTCCCTGAGGATGACGGCTTATATTCAAGCTGAGGAAATTAAGCATCTGAAAAAGCTGCTGTCTGAACTGCAATACATCAGTGTGACTCCTGAATTAATCAACAACAGCAACATTGCAAACTATTTTGAATATTGTACTGGATTCACGTATGGTATGTTTAATAATCTGTGTGCTTTTCTCAGAGTCCACAGTGACAGTACAGCTCTGCAAACAGACATTCCTCTCATCTACGGAAAGGAGACTTGGCACACAAAAAAGATGCCTCTTCGCAACCAGTTCTTGCTGGTTTTGATGAAACTGCGCAACAATTATGACATGAGAGACCTGGCATTTAAGTTCCAGATCGATGTGCAGAGTGTCAACTTAATATTCAAAGCTTGGATTAACTACTTATACCTTCGGCTAGGTCAGATATCAGCATGGCCACATAGGGACGTCATCTCTGTTCACATGCCAGACAGCTTCAAAAAGGATCTCCCCACAACCTTCGCCATTTTGGATTGTACGGAACTAAAACTTGAAAGACCAACGTCACAGATGTTCCCCAGTCAGACCGTCTCTGATGGCAAATCTACAAGCACACTCAAAGGACTGGTTGCGTGTGATCCTCGTGGAGCCATATTATTTGTGTCCACACTTTATTCTGGGTCGATATCAGACAAGGACATTTTTCAACAGTGCAACATCACCACGTTACTCTACAATCTTACTCAAATTGGCTACCTAAGCCCAGGTGACGCTTTGATGGCAGACAAGGGCTTTCAGAATCAGAAAGATGTCGAGGAGATCGGCCTGTGCCTCAGTGTGCCCCCGTTTGCAAAGGGCAATGAGCAGAAGACCAAAAAAATGGCAAAATACAGAATGCATGTCAAGAGAGCTATTGAAAAAATAAAAAAATTCAAAATAGTGTCTGAAAAAATTTCTAGCTCCATACTTGGTGGCGTGAATCAGATTTGGTTTGTGGTGAGCATGTTGACAAACTTTCAGCCACATATTTTGAGTCAGTAGGGGTGAAACCTCTATCTGTGCACCTTGAGAATCCAGTCCAAATGGACTATGGGTTCCTTCTCTCTGCTCCTCCTGGTGAGGGGTTGATTTGCCAAGGCTAGAATCACATTTCTGAAGGGCTGTACTTCTTTCTATACTGTATGACTTTCCGCATCTGTTTCCTCTAGAACTTTCTGTGGGTGAGAAAATCTTTGTTATTGTAAATATGAAGAGTAAATATGCAGTAGGTTACAGAAAATGACAAATGAAATGCCTTTTGACTGATAATGATATGTCAAACTGATACACATTTCTTATGTATACATTAATTATATTGTTACTACTGAAAGAAATAAAACAAATGTGGAGATGCCACGTTGTTTTGTATTTACTGTTGTTATCAGACAGTTTTCTCACGAGAGCCTATTCTTGCAGCCGCTATCGTACTCTTCTTCCATCATTTTATGTATTTGTATTATAATTTTATTCATGTATTATTTAATCCACTGTTAATCCACTGTTGCGTATTTTTATCTATTATATTTAGAATCATTTGTTAGATTTCACACTTAGTTGTTGATCTAACAAGTACGATGTGCAAATATGATTGATATGACCAGGTTTCATTTTATTTCTAACGTTTTTACTATTTTAAAACATCACATGTGAATTTAAAGCACGCTTGAGTTTGTGTAAAATCAAATGCCAACTTCTGGGAAAATCTGTTTAATGTAAAAATCAAACACAAAAAAGCATAAATTCACAAAAAAATTTAGAAATATGTTTGTTTCCCTGTACTGAAACATAGTTTACTGTTTATGTTAAATCAAGAATTCACTCTATTTCATAAAAACAAAGGACCAAGGAATGATTATTTTCTAAACTAAGTAATGATCGTAGTTGAATCTGAATGAGAACTGTGAGTGAGTTGGTTCACATGAGTATACATCCCCATTTACACCAAACTCCAGTGCAAAATCCATTTTGGTTTCTCATTGGTTTAGAAATAGTACTTTTGAGCAGGAATTGCAGTCAATGACTCATGATTCACTTGAGTGAAATTTGTACAAATGTTATTTGTAAGTATTTTAATATTTCAAGATATGGCAATAGAAAAGAACACAACAATAAGCTTATCGAGAAAAAGGGTATCAATCTCTACATATATTAAAAGCATGACTTGACGCACATGCACTTGTGGAATACCAACACACCTCATTGCATCGTTCGATTTCAGAATTGTTTTTGGTCAAGGGCTCCGAGACAGGGACTCACCCTGGACGGGGTGCCAGCAATACTAAAAATATTAATACTGAATATGCCTGACCTCATAAATGCTCTACAGAATGGATTGGCACAAATTTCCACAGAAACTTCAAAATCTTGTGGAAATCTTTCCAAGAAGAGTGGGAGCAGTTATAGCTGCAAAAGGGGGACCAACTCAATTAAAATCTGTGTATATGATTATCATTGAAGTCCTTGTTGGTGAAATGGTCAGGCGTCCATATAGTGTACACTTATTTGTGAAACTGCAGTTCACAGCCTCGAGGTGAGATACAGGCAGGTTCTGCAGTCATGGTTAATTTAGAAGGGTCAATTACTTTTCTGCGTATTTCTTACGCGTTCATCACACCTAGAAATGCTCAAACAAATGTAAACACCACCTTCAGAGCATGTGATGGTGAACTTCCCGAATCGGATTTTAAGAGTTTTTTCTTATTTTACGGCATACTCAGTCTAGAAATGTCAAATAATGGTGCAGTACGTTGACAGAAACTATGTTTTTGTGCTGCTGTCGATGACTCAGTGATGTACCGAGCTAGTGCTGTCTGTCAGCTGAGGGCTCTTGTGACTGAACCTGGAGATCAGGAGACTGGACACTTGCACTTTATTCTCAATACTGAACTCTTTATTGAGTTTACAGCCTGAGACATGAGACTCCTGACAGTACAGAGATGAGTGTGGTCGAGTAAAGATTCGGTGTCAAACATGAACCATTTGGGACGACCCTGCTGTCATATTTTGGGCATTTTGCTGATTTATGCTTTGATTCTCGCCACAGTAAAATCTGCCAGTTTTAGAGGAGCTGAGATCAGCCTGGACGGGGTTTGGGCTTTAAAGAACTCAAACGGCTCCCTTTCCCTCAGTGCTGGAGTACCAGGGTGTGTTCATACAGCCCTGCAACTACACAAAGTTATACAGGTAGGCTGAGGATCCGTTTGTATTCATTTTGTAACGTTAAAGAAGCACTGTGTAGGTCTGTGTTCAGAGTAAGTAACATAAATAGGCAGCATAGACTATATGGACAGAAGTATTTTTCTATACCACATATAGAAAAGGGCCTTCTCAAACTGTGTCCACAAAGCATGGTGTTGTCCAAAATGTCTTGGTAAAGATTAAGATTGCAGTTCACTTGAAGTAGGGGCCTTAGACCAAACCCTGAAGAACAGGTCCCTGGTCTTTTGTCCATATAGTGTCTGTTTGTATGTATAATATTACTATTTTTACATACTTTCACAATAATGAAATAACGGTAACACTTTATTTGACATGTCACCCTTATGTAGACCCCTTTAAATAAAGTGTTACTGAAATAACTGCACTTTACTCTGGGTGCCCACAGGATCCATACTATCGGTTTAATGATCTGGCATACAGATGGATCTCTCTAGACAACTGGACTTACACCACGTCCTTCTCTTTGTCCCATTCTGTCAGGTACAACAGCCTGCTATACCACCAGCAGACTTTTGACAACTTCTTCCACTCTGACGTATTGGTCAAACCCCACTTACATGCTATGTTGTAATTCCTATTGTGCAATACACCCATAAAAGGAAAGCTGAAGGTTCATAATACGCATTTTTATTGTGAAGAGATTACAAATCAAATGATGTTCTACTGGGTCTTATTGTGTTCTTCAACAGAGGGAGTCAGAGAGCTGTTCTGGTATTTGAAGGAGTGGACACAGTCTCCACAATTTCTCTCAATGGGATCATCATCGGCAAGACAGACAACATGTTCCGGATATATGTGCGTAAACACTCGCTCACTCAGCCACTTTACTGTGAATTCTCTTTCCTTTTTACGTCCATGTGAAGGTGCTCCACTAAGTGCTTGTTCTTTCTCAGGGCTTTGAAGTTACGGGACTCCTTAAGGATGTGAATATTCTGGAGGTTTGGCTCATGTCAGCTGTGACTTATGCATCAGATAGACGTCAAGCCCATACAGTGTACAGTGTGCCCCCAGAATGTCCTCCAGCAGTACAGAAAGGGGAGTGTCATGTCAACTTTATCAGGAAGGTATAACAAAGACTGCTTGATGGTAGTTTATGCTTGTTCTTCTGCAGCACTGAAGCTGATGTGACTTGCATTTGTGTGTATTGTTTTAGGCACAGTGCTCATTTAGCTGGGACTGGGGACCATCCTTCCCGACTCTAGGCATTTGGAAAGGTGTTCGTCTGGAGTTTTTTGACTCTGTCAGGCTGCTGAGCTTCATGACCAGTCCAAAATATGGTACAGTTCACTGGACATTTGTGGATTTCTCTTAAGACTTGGTCCAATGGAGTCTTCATCATGAAGAGCCATGTTCTTGTAGGAGAAAGAGATGTACACACAAATGTTCAGACATTTGTTTTTGATATGTAGTTCCCTGTGCATGTATGTCAACTTCACGTCTTTTGATTTCATTCTTATTGGAACGACCTTTTCTCAGGCATCACACCCCCACTCCACCATTTCTCTTCCATTTAGTTTCTTCCAGTCTGTTTCACCTGTTCCTTGTTTCCCTCTGTCTTTTTAAGCCCAGCTCGACCTAGAATGCATTGTGGATCCCCAGTTACTTTGATTATATTTTGTTACATTTTACATGGATATTTTAATGTAGTGAATACATTTTATTTGTAATTTTCACATTCTAAACATATACTGGGTAATGCTAATGAATACTTCTTTTAAAATGATGTGTGTATATGAAGTGGATAAATGCACTGGAAGTATGATAGATAAAACCAAAAATGTCTGAGTGCCTGATTTCCGTCACTGTAAATCTGGGAAAACTCTTGAGTTCATACTCTCTGTCTTTCTTGGACACTCCGTTTCTCCAGACGCTGCCCTCTCATATTGGACTGTGGAGGTGCAGTTTTTCTTTGATGTCGCTGCAGCTTCAAAAGGAGTTGTCCACCTGTCTGTGCCACAGTTACAGTCGGAGGCAGAGTTTCAGCTTTCTCTTGTGCCTGGCAAGAGCAACACATCCTTTATCCTCCAGATTAACCAGGTAAGGCTATATACTCTTCCAGTTTGACTCTCATAATTTACATTCTTTGAATATGGGTTTATAAACAACATTGGGTATATACTGTAAATGCAATGGGCATATACATGAGCATTAATAGAGCAAATTCTGATGTTTTGTGCATTAGAACTGCTTGATTAAAATGTAATGTAGGCTCCCCTCTATGTAATGCACATTTCAAGAATGTTACAGTCGACCTGTGGTGGCCTTTTGGACATGGCCAGCAACCGCTGAAGGAGCTGTTAGTAGATATCAGCATGGAGGGTGGACAGACATTTAATGAGGAAAGAATGGTAAGAAACTGCAGTCTCTGTCTTTATTTTCTTCATCCAGGTTTTTTCATTCACTTTGGTTACTTGATTCATAACAGTGCTACCTATAGCACAATGCACAGATGTCACTTATCACTTTATCACTTATCACACCATGTCACTTTATTACTATATCACTATCACTTTAGCCCCTTGTTTCTCTTTCTATCCCAAAAGAATATTTTTTGTTGATGTGTGTTTGCTTTTTATAAGATGCCCTACGAAGGGAACCTCCCCAAGGGACCAATAAAGTTTCTATCTATCTGTGTGTGTGAGATATATATATATATATATACAGTGGCTTGCAAAAGTATTCGGCCCCCTTGGACTTTTCCACATTTTGTCACATCACAGCCACAAACATG
>JBBJLS010000148.1:11599864-11656413 GCA_037577275.1 Bryconaethiops microstoma | reverse complement strand
CTTCTTCTTCTTCTTCTTCTTCTTCTTCTTCTTCTTCTTCTTCTTCTTATTATTATTATTATTATTATTATTATTATAATGATGTGTGTTTTTCTGACAATATCAGTTTGTTTCTGAAATGACTTCATGACATTTCTTTGTATGAATTTCTATTTGTCCTAATTGAGAAAAAAACTCTTCTCTCTCGCTCTCTCTCTCTCTCTCACACTCTCTCTGTCTTTCTCTTTCTCTCTCCCAGACCACCAGCAGTGGCAGCAGTAGGATGAGTTCAGATGGAGGCGGACGGCCAGTGAAGGTGGGCTCTCTGGTGGAGGTCATTGGGAAAGGTCACCGTGGCACGGTTGGCTATATTGGCACCACGCTCTTCGCCTCTGGGAAATGGGTTGGAGTCATCCTGGAGGAGCCCAAAGGCAAAAACGATGGCACAGTACAAGGGAAGCGCTACTTCACCTGCCTGGAGAACCACGGGATATTTGTTCGGCAGTCACAGGTAGAGCACTTCAAACAGCCATACTGAGTAAACAGCACACTGAAGTAAGCGAGTTTACATGTGTATAGATGTGTATAGCTTACAGGTATCTATGTGTATAGATAGACACCTGTAAGCAGGCTTTTCACATTCTTTCTCCGTGTGTCTCTTGCTCAATGTAGATCCAGTTGGTGGAGGATGGGGCAGACACGACCTCACCTGACACCCCTGAACCTGCCACTTCTAAAGTGCCTAAACGAGGTAAAGGTCATTAAATTCTCACTGATGTGAGAAAGCCTCATGTCTCCAGAACAGAAGCCTTTAGAAGAAGAAAAACTGTTCCTAACTTTTATGTATGTTCAAGAAACAAGATTTTAATGTAAAGAAAATTTTCATTTTATATCAAAAAATGTCTTGCATGTCATTCCTATACATACATATGTATATGTACTTGTTTTACTATATAAAAAAAGCCAACTCTCATTTGCATTGATATGCATATACAACTGCTAATATATGGTAGAAATACATAATCTCTTGTAGCACAAAACTTGCACAGTTTGAAAATAAAAGATGCCGTTTATGCCATGACAAAATGTCATGACACACTGACCCAGTAGAAAAGGTCCAAAACTTAAAATCTTGTTACACTGGCCTACAGTAAAAGTTAGGATTTTCCTTTCTCCTGTGTAGTGACAGACAGTGACAATTTTCACGTATAATTGCAGGTATACAGTGGATTTATATGTATATTGTCAGCTGGGGAACAAAATGTTGCCAAGCCACTGCACCTTTCCAAACTGCCATTAATGTAATGAATGTCATTGTACAGCTCAGCTTGCTTGGAGGCGAACACTAATGGCTAGTTCTATTATATCAGCTACAGACTTCACACTGACTAGCACTGTGCTGAGAGATGGGGGGAAGAGGGCCGGGTTAATTGTGCTATCTTGGATTTTGGGCCACGTGAAGATCTTTTGTCTTTTTAAAATAATTTGAAATAATTTGAAAACACCAAATGCCTTTTCTTTGAGTGGAAAATTTAATAATGAATGGAACAAAATCAATATATGGTCCAAAACCAAAAAAATATAAAAAGGAAAACAAAAACGTTACTTTTTTGGAGATAAAAGTTACTGGAGGTTAAAGTTGCCATATGTGTGGAAGGTTTGTGTGCACATATAAATGCAGGTCACAAAGGACTCATGTAGATGTATAAATGTGCAAATGTACGATAGATTGAAAGCATGCTCCATCTATTTCCTGAACCTTCTCTTGCCCACAGAGATTCTGGAAGCTCCCAAGGCCAATAAAGTGGTGAGTGGGAAGGAAACGCACACTACAGTTTCAGTATTGCTTATGTGTGTGTGTGTGTGTGTGTGTGTGTGTGTGTGTGTGTGAGAGTGTATGTGCGTTTCTTAAATGCCTGAGTGTTACAGTATATGTGTGCCATTTCTCACTGAACACTGTGTAGGCTGTATTACCTTTTGAGTCCAGCAGAGGGGGATATAGTTATGAGTTCTACGCCCCTGTCCTTTGTCATGTTCAATTTCTCCCTATGAGTGTGTTTTTGTATGTGTTTGTTCCTGTCTGAATGCATCACACAACTAATGAGAGGTTAACCATTTAAACAGTACTCAGTTATTCAAGAGATTTGATGTCATTTGCCCCTCACACACTCCGCCTCAGTCTCCAATAACACACATGTGCATGTTGTCACTCTCTGGTTGACTCTCCTTGATTCTCTCAATCACTGTAGTGGCATTAATATTCTGCCAACATGTCACTTTGAGTCTAAAGGCATCAGCGCTTCTGCTGAGCAGAGAGTCGGCAGGGAGAGTGTATGTGTGTGCCCTTCAACTTCCTATGCCAGCACCCCAATCTCCCACTGGTTGACCTTTAACTTTTCAACTTTTCCTCCTCCTTCTGAGCGTGCAGCGAGGAGCCAAGCCCAAAAAGGTGCTGCATGTTTTTTTCTAACCTCTGTACCCACAGACTCCGAACGGCTCTGTTGCATGCTGTCAAACCCCGTCATGAACACATCTCATGTGACTGTGTGTGCTTTGTATTATTGATTCCCATTTCTTCTCAGTCTGAGTCTTGTGAGCAGCATCTTAAGTGTATTATCGACAAGCATGCTTGTGTGTCTGTTTCTGTGTATGCAGAGAGAGAGTGAGAGTGAGAGAGAGTGAGAGAGATACGGGTTGGGGGAGGAGAAAAGAAGTTTGGGGCAAGTAATGTATTTCTTAAACCCTATATTGCATTACATCAATTAAGACCGAAATCTGAAAGGAACACTACTCAGAGAAAAGCTAAACAATTCATGAAAGTGTTGTCCTGTATTTGACCTTGAAAGGACTACTGAATACCTTATAACACGTACATAAGCAGTGAATTATGTATATTAAATGCTACATTGAGTGTTTGTATAAGCCTTTGTCAGTACCCACAAGTATTTAAATGCCATTTTAATGACATAGTGACCCTTCAGCTAAAATAAGGGTCATTTCCAAGGGGCAGCTGGGTGGCCTAGTGGTTTGGGCACTCAGGAGGTTGTGGGTTCGAATCCCAACACTGCTGGTGTCATCTTGTGAGCAAGGTACCATCCACACATACTACTGTCCGGGTACCCCTCGTTGGTGGCATGCTGAATGGGAAATGGATTAAATGCAGAGAAAGAAGTTCACACTGTGTGCTGTGCTTTGGCGTGTTCATGCGTGACTATAAGGAGCCACATATACTATTAGAGCTTTGAAAGATTGCTTAAAAATTGCTTATAAAAGCCTTTTCCCAACCAAACTTTAGTCTGAGGGCATTTTTCACAGAAGTGATACAGTGTGTGATACCAGGCTCCTGACTCCTCCATAACAGTGTTATAGATGTAACAAATGTCAGTCACTTTACTAGTGTAAGGGCCCCTTAAAATACAGTGTGAATTTCTTCTAAAAATGTATTGTCACCTTGCGAATACTGAAATAAGCTTCTGTATACTGCTGTATTTACCCCAGCTGACAGAAATCAGCATTTTCAGATCCAGAAAATGATATGATATTTGAAGACATTCCACAATACACAGTAGCATATTTACTTTTTCTGATTTCTGATCATTTGGAACAGACGGAGTTGAAATAGTTGAGCCACATTTAAAAAATGCATTCAAGACTATAAATCCAGTTATTTTTCTTTAACAATAAAAAAGGGCTGATTATGCTGTGATTGTCATGAAACATGCAACTGGTAAGTGTTCTTAAAGTACTGGCAATATCCACAATATGCTCAGAAAAGCGTACAATTACATAATATGACAGAATTAAATGCAAAATATAAATATTGTCAGACTGCCCAGCCTTGCTGCTGACATTACACATTATGCATATTCTGAGGGTCTGAAGTTGACTGGTCATCATAACTGTTGTCACACAACTGTCTTTACAAAGTGTGTATTCATGTACCACCATCAAAGCTTCAGCTGACATTTGCATTTCAGCCTAAAATGTGACAAGTCATACTAGAGCAGGCATGAAAACTTTTAAAGAGCATGGGTTCAGCAAGAAGTCTCCATTCAAAGGCCAGTCTTGAACACAACCAGAGGAGGACGGTGACGACCACACGTCAGGACTGTGGTTTTTTTTCCGTAAGATGATTAGTGTATTAGCTACGTTCATAACCTTTTCCACATCTGTTTGTTTAGTTTCTTCTGATGCTGTTTACAGCCGTAGGTCTTCTGATGCTGTGTACAGCCGTAGGTTGTCTAGTCTGTGCTGCGCGAAGCTCTCCGGGTCGACTGCAGTCTGGCAGGGCCTGCCATTGGTCACTGCTGAAATATCAGACTTTCTAAGTCACATCTGAAAAGCCTCTTTTAAATGTCAACAGTCAGGTGGTATTTCAGATTTGAGACTGTGTTTTTTCACCAGAAGAAGTAGTTTATGATTTAATAATGAGTAAGAGAGCTTGGGTTTTCTTACCACAGCTGATAACTGATGATGGGCAAAATGGAATGTATGGAATGAGACTCAGGAGCAGTCACGCTGTCGAAGGAAAACATTTTACAGTGTTTCTCAATCATAATATATTTGTTTAAAAACATCAGTTTAGTGGTTGTTGTGGTTACGTTCTTGCTTGGCTGTTTGTGCTGTCGTGGTGAAATGCGTGTTGACTGCTGACCTGTACATCAGCAAGATCATTTGACCAAGTCAGAGCATAAGGCAGCAAACTATCTGTGCATATCAACCTAAAATACAGTCTGCATGTTTGCTGACTCTACTGGAACTGGAAGCCAAAAAAAAAACAGCTTACTTTTGCCACTGTGTGCCACAGCACTGCATCACGTAGCTCTGTGCAGATCCGTTCAAGGCAGTAAACACTGGCTCAGTTAAACATAAATGGATGAAAAAGCTGTTTGTTGCAATAGGTTTGTAACAATCCTGCCCTAGTGATCAAGGTTTTAAGAATGGAGACATGTTCGGAGACTGGGAAGACAAAAGATCCGCCACAAATGGGGTTCAATCTTTCGCCGAGGAGAGAGGCGAGCACACCATCTTTAAGCGACGAAGGCAGAATACGAGAAGAGAAAAGGAAAAGAACAGACTGGCGGGCCTGGAAAGAACTGACTGATGGAGAGAAAAGGGATGTGTGTGGGGAGAGGAGGTCCACATTGAACGGAACGAAAGGGAACCAGCCTGGATTGAATGGCCAAAAGGAAAATGTTTTTGGACTGAACGGGTAAAAATGGGATGGGCACAAAAACCCCTGGACTCAAGGAAGACTTGGAGGGGCTAAAAGCTGTAGATACTGGAGCGGTGTGCCAGAGTACCTGAAGCTCCATAGATAAAGGCTAATGCAGGGGTGTGACAGGGTAAGGGAGGCGGGGTAATGCCCAAACTCCCAAAGGAGCAGGAAAACTAGAAGGTTCAAGGTACCAGAGGGGAGAGTCGGAGTACCCAGACTCATAGGAGTTTGAAAAGCTAAGAGAGGCCCAGAAAACTGGTACTGGCTAGACCTAATGGTGCAGAAGACGTGGAGACGCCAGCTGACCTCTGACTAATACCGTGTACCTAAATTAACCACAAGGCTTTCAACTGGCCGGGTGTAAGGGTGCAGGATGACTAGAGACATGGAGAAACCAACTAGTCCTGTCTAACCCTAACATACGTAGCAATCAGCATATCTGTGGATCTGGTTATGAAGGGCAGAAAGCAAAAAGCCCATGATGTTGGGACTGAAAAGTGACAGCATTACAGGACATGCCAGCCACTCAGCGTCTGCTGATGTCTTCAGGTTACAGACTTAAGGCAGTAATAGAACTGCACGAACTTCAAAGACATATGAACGAACTTCTACACCTTATTTATTTTCCGTTTATTTTTTTGGTCTCCTGAAACGTGGGAAATGTAGATAAGCTATATTTAAACTTATAAAGCTATAATCGCTGTATCAAACTTTATCATAAATGTGCTGAAGGACAGAAAATGACATTGTGCCACAATGTAATTATTATAGTGCAATTACTGCTACTATAAGTGCACCATAAGTGAACATAATCACTGAAATGGTGTAGTGTGTTGACTCAAAAAGTGTCTTTTGTGTGAAGTGATGAGTAAAGATTCTGCCTCTCCACCCTCCCTGCATCCCTGTTCTCCATCTCTGCAGAGCTGTAATCTGATCTATCAATCTGTCTCTGTGGTCTCTGCTCTCTCCTCCCTCCTCTCACTCTGTCTGTAATGGATATCCCAATGATGCTGCATCTGCACACCCAAAGTGCAGTAACACATTAACGCAGTGGTTCTGAAACTCAGAGCCCCCCGGATGGTCCACATTTTGTCTTGACCCTTACTCCCATCATAGATTATTATGGATCATCTGGGAGCCCCTTAGAACCACTCACACATCAGTAGCACGCAGAGTGTACAATGTCATGACATGTTGTCACACACACACACAAATAGTTGTAGATTTAGAATGTACCCAGACTTTCCTAAAAGTAAATGGACCCTGTTGACACACACACACACACACACATACACCCACACACACACAAATGCAGTAGGTATGTTCTTGCCCCATTGTTTTGTAAAGCCCAGTATAATTAGCCCATAGAGGAATACTGGAGAAACGTTGCTAGGATACAGGGCAGACTTCCATCAATTCACCTCCCAGCACCTCACCCCCCTTTTTCTTTTCTCTCTTTCTCTCTGTCTCTAAGTCTCTCTCTCTCTTTCTCACTTTCTCCCTCTGTCTCTCCCTCTCTTTTTCTCACTTTCGCTCTCTCTCTCTCTCTCTCTCTCCCTCTCCCTCCCCCTCCCTCTCCCTCTCCCTCTCCTTACCCGTTGACTGTCTATGGCGCCCGCCCAGGAGGGAGGGAGACTAGTGATGTAATGTGCTTGCTAGGCAGCCGTTGGCACAAAAGAGCAGCGGAGAGAGGAGGAGGAGATTATGAGAGAAAGGGAGGGAGAGAGGAAGAGAGAGAGAGATGGATGCTGAGGGAGAGAGGGATGGCTGCTGTGTGTGAGGGCTTGTAAAGCAAATGACAGTGCTGTAATGGGGAGATGAGATAGAGATGAAGGTGGACTCTTGCCCGAGAAAAGGGACGGATTGGGCTTCTGCAGCAAACGGAGAGAGAAAAGGAACCTATGCTGATATTTCAACAGCGATTACCTGCAACACCGTGTCTGTGCGCGCGCGTGTGTGTGTGCTTGTGTGGCTTCGGCTTGCCTACCGCTGTGTGTGTGTGTGTGTGTCCATGGCTTTTGCTGAAGGTTTGGCTTGCTCTCCTCTCTGTGTCTCTCTGCTGTGACTGAACCCTCCTCTGCCTTTCCACTCTTTCTAATTTGTGGGTGTGTGTGTGTGTGTGTGTGTGTGTGTGTGTGTGTACGTGGGTGTGTGTTTGTCCTTCTCGCTCGCCAATATGATGAGACAGACGCCTGCTCCTCGTAAGGTACATAGCACCTGAACCTTTTATCATTATTACACTGTGCTCTGTCTGTAATGCAGTGATCAAATCAGCATGAGTGGTAGAGGATTATCCGAGTGTGTGTTTGTGTATGTGTCTGTATGTGTGTGTGTTCACGCGCACGCGTGTGTGTGTGCAGTTTGGAAAAGTGGTGTTTGTGGGAGGGAGAGGTATGAGCGGTAAGTGAATGACCAAGTCTAAATCAAGTTGGCATGTGCCAAAACTAAATTTACACACAGACACACACACACATATATACACACACATACAAAGGTCCATGTTATTAGGTATTATGAATAAATGGGTCATTGTTTCTTCTCTCTGTGATATGTATGTTTAGTAGGGTTCTGTAGATGTGTGTAATTTGTGTGGTTGTGTGTGGTGTTATGATTGATTGGTTTTATTTTAAGGTATTTATTTGCTGGGTAACAGCTATATTTAAACATAGGCCCCATTTTAGGGCCTCATAAATAATTGCACAAATTTGAAACTGTATAAAAGTGCCTGCTCAGATTCATCAAAACTAATTGAGCTGACATTCAGCAGTGGGTCAATGACTTAAAACATATTATTTATGCAATTTTTAGGGTTTTATGCACCAAAATTACATTCTGCATAACCCTGACATAACACGTGTCATGGCAGATGTTGTCATGAGTTGTCATGGCATATTTTGTGCAGTTATATAACAGTGTAATGTCATACGTAAGTGTTATGATCATAATAATACTCTCAGTATATGACAGACAGTATTTGATATCGTGACTTTAAATTAATATGTGAAATTATGATGTGAAACATTGTAGTTTCTATCATGACAGTTATTGGTAATGGTAGTGATTTCTAGATTAATGGACATAGTCTGTCATGACAATTCCATGTCAATGTTATGAAGCCAGATTCAACATTTGCTGCTCATTCAGCTGTGCGACTCCCAGAATAGCTTCATTATACAAGCTCAAGCCCTGCTTGGTTCTCTACGTTATTTGAAGCTTTTTTTAAATTGTTGTCCATGTTTACATGGCTCAAAAATGCCATTCTTTGACAATTGTTTTGTGGAACCAAAACAATCTATGGCAGGGTTATGTAATCTCTGTCTGCAGTAAGTGTAGAATATGGTTGATTAAACTGACAATAGTTTAAGTGTGTTTCCTTGTACTTGACAGTGAAAGAACTTGTAGTGAAAGAACTGGAAACCTGTAGTCTCGAAACACGCTCAGTATAGAAACCGCCGAAACCACACTGACATCTATTGTAACTGTATTTTGAGTCAGCGAGTTTTCTTTTTATTTCCGAGGAAATCATTATCACTCGTAATCGACCTTTCGCTACAGAAACAACAGGTTAGAGATTAGGTCGAAAAACAGTGGAACATTCCATTAAATTGAATGAAGATTTGATTCATTATTTAATTGTATTTAAATCAAAGTGTAGATTACAAATTTGAAGTATTAATCATCAACATTTTAAGGTTGTGTCTGAGTGTATGCTTGTGTGTGTGTGTGTGTGTGTGTGTGTGTGTGTGTGTGTGTGTGTGTGCACACTATGGTACAGAGGGGGTTTTGTCTGTGGTTCCCTCAGTGCAACAATGCTGCTGTGAGAAGGCCTGTGTGATTTGTATGCGTGAGTGTGATAATAGTGTTTGACCTTGGCGGTACCATCCGCTCTCCTTTTTGAATCATAAGAGAATATTTTGGAAAGTCTTGACTTTCTAAACTTTCTCATGTGTCACACACACCTGTGTCTCATCCCTTTTGACTAACTCTGATAACCTGTATTCTCTCTCTCCACTTCTCTTCCTGACTGCTCAACCCTTGGCTGTGTGTGTTTGTATGGTGTGTATATGCGTGTGTGTGTTTGCTCCCTCCTCAGACCACGGCCAGGAGGCCTAAGGTGAGTTTTAACTTGTGCTTTACAAGATTAAGACTAATCCTGTGTGTGTGTGTATAACATTCTGAGAGAAAGTGTGGGTTTGTCACCTGGGGCTTTAATCGGTCTTTTGGGCAATAAACAGAGCTTTGTATTCAATTTTGTGTGCGTGTGTGTGTGCGTGTGTGTGTGTGTGTGTGTGTGTGTGTGTGTGTGTTGGTGAGACATATACAGAGATATATCATCATGACATACTTTTTCTTTCAAATTCATTCTAATTGGATAAATAGACAAATAATTTTTTAGGAAATAGCAATGAATACACCAGTGATCATTAATGGCAGATGGCAAATGATCTTTTTTTTTTATTATTTTAACATCAGACTGTTAGATTTGTGTCAGCACTGACAGATATGCACATGAAAAATATTTGCTGTCTGCATTGGCCCAGAAATCGGTGCCTTCTTGGGATGAACCAGTAGAAACTGTCTAAATTACCTAATTCGAATAAAATCTTGAATTAGTTCAAGTTAAGGATGTTCAGGCCTTATTATCTAAATTTAACATTAGTTAGATATGAGATTTTGTTACAACAATAATTATCATCATTTTCATTTTCTTTTGGATCGAATACTGTTTTGTACAATTTTCTGAGGAAACTAAACTGTTCAACTTGTTTTTGTGATGTCATCAAAACCATTTACATCTGTTTAGCTGACAGCAGTTTAATCCCAACCCTTTACACTGAAGTTATATGGAGTGTTTCAGCCCGGCCTACATTTTGATAAGGCAGTCAGGTATAGCAGTCTTATAACTAGAGTCTCAAAATGAGCCCAGTTAATTCTATGCTACATAGAGAGTTGGGAAAATGGAGATGTAAATATAACTAAATACAGACAAAAGTTATGAGTGGAAAACAAGAAAAAAATGTAGATTATGACGACTTGCTCCTTATGGGAGTAGGACATAGTAGTACTGTACTCCTTGTAAGTCTTTACATTAAGACTCTAACATAATAGACAGGATATGACAGCTAAGTATGTGTTCTCTCTGGGTGTGTGTCAGGCACGGGCGGGGGTCGGGGTGAAGGTGGGCTCTGGCTCCGCTTCTGCTGGAGAGATGAGCAGCAGTGAACCCAGCACACCCGCTCAAACCCCACTGGCCGCCCCGGTTATCCCTTCCCCTGTGGGTACCCTTCCCTCCCCTGGAGCGCCGCCCATTCCAGCCCCTAGTAAGGTGGGATTCTGTTTTCTTTTCTCTGACCCTACATACATCATCTCTGCTGCCAGCAGGGTCTCAGACTTGCACATTTTAATGACTCTCAAGAAGAATGATCATTATTTTTTTTGTCATCGCTCGCATTAAGCACCAGTCCTTCATATTTCTTTTTATTTTTTGTATAGTATATCCATGTCCATTTTTCTGTGGTATTATTTTTTATGATTGGAGGAGTGTGCAATGATGTGTAAAAATATTAAAATACATCTTACATCTCATTGCTTCATTTTCAGTGTGACACCATGGATACACAGGTGTGTATGCATGAGTGAAAGTGTGAATGTGCATGTGAGCCACTCTGATGGCTGTTTTAAAACATTTATATGTGAAATGCGGAGCCCACAAACTCCTTGCAGACACTTATTTCTTGGTGTCTGCAAGGAGCACAAAGGTCAGGTGCTGCGTGTGGGCGTGTGTGTGTCATTCATTCTCGTTCACCTCAGTCTTCTGTCAGTCCCTTTTAAAATGAGGTGGTTTGAATAAAGTTGATGCAAAGTGCATTTGTGTGGGGTATGTGTGCGTGTGCGTGCGTGTGTGTGTGTGTGTGCGTGTGTGTGTCCGTCAGGAGGAAGAAGCTCTTCGAGCACAGGTAAAAGATTTGGAGGAAAAGTTGGAGACTCTGAGGATGAAACGAGCCGAGGACAAGGCCAAGCTGAAGGAACTGGAGAAGCACAAGATCCAGCTGGAGCAGCTGCAGGAGTGGAAGAACAAAATGCAAGAACAGCAGAATGAGCTGCAGAAGCAACTGAAAGAGGCCAAGAAGGTCAGCATGCACAGACACAAACACACACACACACAAACACACACACACACACATAGACTGTAGCGATGTTTTTTCTCTTGGAAATGGAATAAAGTTCCAACTATTTTTTAAAAACTAAATACACAAAATTAATGAAGATTCTGATTTTTACTAATGACTTTATGGTAGGAAGCCAAAGAAGCTCTGGAGGCCAAGGAGCATTATATGGAAGAGATGGCTGACACAGCGGATGCCATAGAGATGGCCACCTTAGATAAGGAGATGGCAGAAGAGAGGGCAGAGTCTCTGCAGCTGGAAGTTGATGCCCTTAAAGAGAAGGTAGAAGAGCTAACCATGGACCTGGAGATCCTCAAACATGAGATAGAGGAGAAAGGTAAACCCATACATACACTCACGTGCACGGGCACACACACACACACACACACACGCACACACATGCACAGAGGTGCATTTATTCAAAATGATTTTGTACATGATACTCGCAGATCACCTGCGGACATAGAAACCAGCTCATTTTCAGTTCTACTGATCTGCAGGTTCTGAAGGAGCAGCTTCCAGTTACCATGTGAAACAACTTGAGGAGCAAAATGCCCGTCTCAAGGAGGCCTTGGTTCGGTGAGTGTGAATTCCATCACAGGGACTGTAGAAACACCATCCGCTTGATATTCATCTGGTGTGTGTGTGTGTGTGTGTGTGTTAGGATGCGTGACCTGTCTGCCTCAGAGAAACAGGAGCACTTAAAATTGCAGAAACAGACGGAGAAGAAGAACTTTGAGCTGGAAACTCTGAGGATACAGAAGGAGAAAGTGCAGGAGGAGATGAAGTTGGCAGAGAAGACCATAGATGAACTTAAAGAGCAGGTGCAGGAATTATGAGTCATTACTTTGGTCATTTGTAATCAGAGCAGGGGCATAATAATAGTATGCAACATATACATACTCTCTGCTGAAGACATCAATATAACAGAGACTTTGTGCCCAAAGCACAATCACATGCTTTGACAATATTGTGTGTAAATATTCATCACATATAGACTAGTGGCATTTCATGTAATTACTGCGAAATCTGAATGACAAGGGTGCTAAATTGGGTCTTGCATACTGAAGAAATGTGCTTTTGCCTCATAAACAAAATGGGATGTCCAATATGGAGTGATCTGATTACTGAGGCCATGGTGAGAAATGTTTTTAATGGTATTATTGGGTATTTGTGTGTGTGTGTGTGTGTGTGTGTGTGTGTGTGTTTGTGTGTCAGGTGGATGCTGCTCTTGGAGCTGAGGAGATGGTGGAGATGCTGACTGAGCGAAATCTGGACCTTGAGGAGAAAGTGAGGGAGCTCAGAGAGACCGTCACTGACCTGGTGAGTGGGTGCACTCACTTCAGCCTGAGTGTTTGTAAAAGGTTACCGAGTGTATCAAGTAACATTCTCTAATGTCTCTAATCTGTATCTCTGTATTCGGCTGTGCGTGTGCTCAAATGTGTTCCTGTTCGTGTAGGAGGCCATTAATGAGATGAATGATGAGCTTCAGGAGAACGCCAGAGAGACGGAGCTGGAGCTGAGGGAGCAGCTGGACCTGAGTGCAGCCAGTGTGAGAGAGGCTGAGAAACGTGTGGAGGCTGCACAGGAGACCGTGGCCGACTACCAGCACACCATCCAAAAATATAGAGAGCTAACCGCACATTTGCAGGTAAAAATAGCAATAATAATAATGATAATAATAATACTGTTTAATATGTATAACACCTTTCTCATACCCAAAGAAACTTAACAACTTCTTGTCCGTACACATGAATATACTAAGACAGAAAGAATAACAAATAAACAGGAGACATATAATCATAGGCTGAGAAGACAGCAAATAGATGAGGAGATAATGTTAAAACAGGATAAAGACAGGATAAAGAATTCAAAAGTTGAAACAAGGCTGAAGTTTGGATGAAATCTGAAGGAATACAAGGAGGAGCAGAATCAAAGATATACAGGAATTTAGGGGCCATGACGTAGTACTGTTGCACCTACTCTCACCAGAGCAACACACCCACACACACACACGCACTTTCACACACAAATTTCATTCAGGGTGTTTCACATTCATGCAATTACATGAGCTCACGTTTTATTTGCTCAACTTAATAACTTATTAGTAACTAATTATTGAATTACTCAGTAATTACTTACATTACGACCACAAAGACAAGCAGTGGATATATTGTTATAACCTTTATATGTATATACAGTAACCCCCGCCCTTTAACGCAGATCAGCAGTCGCGGTTTCAGTCCATTCCAGATTTTTTCTGAGAACTGAACTAATAATTGTTCGCTAACGCGGAAACTGCAGATATCCTCCGCATTTTTTTCCCGGACGTCCGGACCTCGTCCGCCACGCCCCATCGTCCTCGTGCTGTGTTGCTAAACACCGCGCCCAAACATAAACAACCCAGCACGAGGATGCGGGGGCGTGGCAGACGAGGCCCGGACGTCACAGCTTTTTTCGCCAACGTATAATATTTCATGCATTTTAGTGCAAAATTAAAAAAGTATATATAATTTGCTAATTTTGTAACAAATATTAATGTAAATTAACATTAGTTTTATAGTTGGCAGTGAAAAATATTTATTAAGCATTATTTATTAAAAACCTAAGGTTCAAGAAATAGTTTTGTCAACAGATGGTACCTGTAAAATCAAACTCGGCAAAGAGTTTCAAATTATAATTTTTTTTAACATACAGCATGCCAGCAGTTAATGCCTTAAGGCCTAATTTGCAGTATAAATTCGTCACACACTCTGTGATGTATGAATGAGCCAAACCAAGTACAGCTTTAAAAACTAATAGAAGTTTCTATCTGAAACACTCAAGTAGATGGAGGAATGTGCCATATAATCTCCCTGAAGAAATAGCTATAACTGTTCAGTGGTCTTTTAGGTTAATCCAGTTAAGGTATTGCATGAATAAGCTTTTTTACACAGAACCTTAGAATGGCTTAAGAATGGATACATTTGCTGATGATATTCTGTCTATTTTGAAAGTCTCTTGTGTGTGTGTGTGTGTGTGTGTGTGTTTCAGGAGGTTAACAGAGAGCTGATGAGCCAGCAGGAGGCCACGGCTGAGCCACAGCAGCAGCCTACGGAAATCTTTGACTTCAAGATCAAATTTGCTGAAACCAAAGCATATGCAAAGGTTAGACACAAACACACACATAAACATACTCACACACATGCGTACACACCACACACACACACACACACACACACACACACACACAACTATGTATCTATGTATCTCTCTTTACTGTATCACAGCCCATTTGACACAGAGTCCCAGATAGGCTGTGAGAATCTACAGCCTGGGCTGGAGTTCTTATTTTTTTCTTATGACCTGTTGATGGTGCTGTTGTTCGCGGGTCCACAGGAGTGCATTATAATCAGCTTCTAGTCGTGTGTTAACAGCAGGTAAAACAATGTGGATGGCAAAGATCTTATTTTGATGGCTTTTTTTTGGAAAAGGGACGACTAGCCCAATCATATCAACCGCCCTGGTAATTTTACAAGAGAAGGAAACATGTACTCCACCATAAGAATATTTTTTTGGACCATTTCTATTAACTTTATATATCATCAGATATCAGAAAAAGGTAAACTGGTGTTTTCGAATGATACAAGAAAGAAAAGATTTTTTATATGTCATTGATGACATCCAACACTGTCCTCTCCCAGGCCATTGAGATGGAGCTGCGTAAGATGGAGGTGGCTCAGGCAAACAGGCAGGTGGCTCTGCTCACCTCCTTCATGCCGGACTCCTTCCTGAGACACGGTGGAGACCATGACGGCATCCTTGTTCTACTGCTCATTCCCAGACTCATCTGCAAGGTATGTTGCTTGTGTGAGTGGGGGTTTGTGTGCATTGCATACGTGTTTGCATATAAATTAAAGAAGTGCTCTCATGCACGCATGATAGCTAACAATTTTTGATGTTCTCATAATGAGGAAACCTTTCATTTATTTATTATCACATTTCTGAATGTATTTACATTTTAAGAAAATGCAAAATGCTAAGATTCATAGGGTAGTATCTGGTATCATTGTTATCTCACTGAATCCTGAATTCTGTGTCTGTGTGTGTGTGTGTGTGTGTGTCTGTGTGTGTGTGTTGTAGGCGGAGCTGATCAGTAAGCAAGCGCAGGAGAAGTTTGATCTGACAGAGAGCTGCTCTCAGAGGCCAGGGATGAGAGGGGCAGTGGGGGAGCAGCTCAGCTTTGCTGCCGGACTCATTTACTCCCTCAGCCTACTACAGGCTACACTGCACAAATACGAACAGTAGGTTTACACACACTTTCTCCCTCTCTCTCTCTCCCTCTCTCTCTCCCTCTCTCTGTCTTTCTTACTTAAACAACAGATTCCCAGCCTATTAGAAAAAGTCAGTGAAAAGAAGAGAGTTCATTTTCTTCTTCTTCTAAAAACAGATTTATTAAAGTTTTCCGATGCCCAGGCCTGCTAACAGGTCTTGACTTCCATTCCTCTCTGTCACAGTTTATTAATAACTCATCTAGATTGCGTTGTAGTTCATGTTGTAATTGAATAATATGCTTAACCAGCCTGGAAATGTAATGGTATAATTGGACATATTTGTCTAATTGACAACACATTTGTTGTACTTTTACACAGACATCTGATTTAACATAGACAGTCTGTGTATTCTAGTTACACAATCTGTATTAGGGATTAGCAGTATGCAATTTTTAGATTTAAAAAAATCTGGATTCTGTAGAGCTATAATTATAAACTATGCACACATCACCTTCTAACGAATTCAACCCTATAAGTCACAACCCCCAGTTTTTAAGAGACTTCATTAACAAGTAAGCTCTTCCATAGCAGTAGCTCCTCCCACCTACTTTAGTCTGACAGAATGCAGCCAGATGCCAGTTTTCCCTCACTGACAGTGACAGAAATTGAGAAATGCTCGGTGAGGTTGTATGGATGACACAGATTTTAATTTCGATACACTGTTTTAAAAATTTAGAAACTTGCTCAACTTCCTCATTAGTGTGGACCCTGGTGTTCTGTTGCAATTAAAAGACAGTACTGTTTATTGCAGGAAAATGAATCATCATAGTTCTGGGCAGTTAATTTTACACTGCATGTTTTAATAAAAATGCATAGGGGCTTCAATAACTGGCAAGAAATTCTGTTTAGATTCATAACGACCATGTTGAAAGTCAAAATAAAAATGTGTAGTGGAAAGGTTTTTTTCTCTGGCAAATTACAGCCATTCAATTTCCAAATTGATCAAAACTGTTCCAAATTGATCATTTGCATTATTGTATTATTAATAGCAGTGACAAAGTACAGACACTAATTTTCCACTCCTGGTTTGTGACAAGAAAAAATGTTCAAATAGTGATAATACTTTTATACACCCTCTGTGTGTGTGCGTGCGTGCGTGTGTGTGTGTGTGTGTGTGTGTGTGTGTGTGTGTGTATGTGTGCAGTGCCCTGAATCAGTGTGATGTAGAGGTGTATAAGCGTGTAGGTTCTCTGTATTCTGAGATGAGTGTGCATGAGCGCTCCCTGGACTTCCTCATTGATCTGCTGCACAAGGACCAGCTGGATGAGACAGTGAATGTGGAGCCCCTCACTAAGGCTATTAAATACTATCAGGTACACACACACATCGACAAACACACATGATAATCAATATATCTGTTGCCTGGTGCTGAACCAGTTACATTTATTTGAATTCCATCATAAACTTCTTCACTAATTTAATTAAAAAATGCACATTTTCAGTCTACTATCTACATCAGTATTGAAATATTTGGGATAATTTGCCATGCTAATAATTAATGTAATTTTAAATACAACCTACATAATATAGATTTTAATACACAACCTGGACACCCAATAATATTTTTTGATATTTAGTACTTTTGAGGGGGAGCAACAAGAAGTCATTCATTGATATATATTGTACTGTAATTACCTATTTGTAGCAATGTTTTGTCAAGTCATTTGCCTCAAGATATGTTTCACACTTTCAGCGTACTGATTTGATTCATTTTTATAAATGTATTAATTAACGTTATTCTTGATTCTTTACAGTTTTACATTTTTCAGACGTAAAGTTTAGAGCTTGATAATCTGATGCCTACTAATTACGTGAACCTGTGAATTTGCACCAGACCAGCAGATTAGAATCACTTTTACAAGGTGTGGGAGAAATCGCAAAAATGTGATACTACAGTACTATAATATAAGAGAACAAAGAAAAATGCATTCAAAACTGACAAGTTCATGACAACATTTCAGACACTGTACTGCACTGAAACAAATGAAAGTTAAGTGCTGACTTTATGCAGTGTATGTTGACAAAAACGTATTGTGCCATAGAGCTGTGAAATAAGATTATATTCTTCATTGTCATAGTAAATTCAGCTATTTCATCAATATATGCTTTTCTGTATTTAGAGAAACCTGAGAAAATGCAAGGGACTGTGTAGCTTTAATAGTGATTTTCACCATCACTCTTTTTCTTGTCCATTACAAAGTCAGAAAACATCAATATTTTGACATATTGTAGATCGTGAAAATTTATCGAAGTGTTATATTTTTGCCATATTGCCCACCCTTGTTGTGACACTATGACTTATTTGTCACGATATAGATACATCTAAAGTTAAATCTAAAGTTAAATATTGTGATAAACGATCAGCTGTTTTGAAAACCTTGATTCCACTCTTCACAATGTTCTGTTGTTCCTGTAGCACCTCTACAGTATTCACCTAGCTGAACAGAATGAGGACTGCACCATGCAGCTGGCTGACCATATCAAAGTAAGACATGCACACACACACACACACACACACACAAACTTACACAAGCACACATACAGCTAAGATCTAATCTGTACATTTCTGCAGTTTACACAGAGTGCTCTGGACTGTATGGCGGTGGAGGTGGGCCGTCTCCGTGCCTTCCTGCAGGCGGGTCAGGACGAGACACAGCTGTCTCTGCTGCTGAAGGATCTGGACACTTCCTGTAGTGACATCCGCCAGTTTTGCAAGAAGATCCGCCGCCGCATGCCGGGCACCGATGCCCCGGGCATCCCAGCTGCTCTCAACTTCGGCCCTCAGGTCCACACACCCACACACATCAATAACACACAGACACACTGTGATGCATTCTTACATCCACTCTCACATATATATGTCTGAGGATGATTCCACAGAGATCTCTAACATTCTAACATTCTTCTTAATTTTTACTTCTTCTTAAGTTTTTATTATTCTTATTCTTATTCTTATTCTTTTTATAGCTGGAAGTTGGTGCCCCTGCACAGATTTTGAAATATTAATGTCAAAATCTCTGTTAATATCTGGTGTAATCAGATTGATGATCAGTGGCCAAGTACTGATCGTTTGAAAAATAGATTTTTGTGGTCGAGTCGCCTTTGTAACGTATGCGGAGAGAGCAGACGGTGTGTTGGAGCAAAAGTCTAACACAGCAAAAGACACGGCAGACTCAAAAACAGACTCAAAAAAAGATTTCAGGACATTAAAGCTACGGTCAGTTTAAAAAACGTGTGTGTCACTGTTGTGGTTTAATCAAAAATAATCAGCCAATGAACGCAGCTACGCACGCTTTTCCCACACGTTATCAGGCGAAAGTGATTCTTTCCACCTGATCTCAGCCGTCCTTAACCATAAATGCCTTGGTAAGAGACAGCAAGTTCATGCGCCCTTGGTGGTTCAGTGGTAAAACGCCGAGCACTGAATAAAGAAACTCAGTTTCAAACTCATGCTTTGAGCTTTAATTTGGCCATGAAACAAATGTTTTGGTGTCTCTTTACTTTTTCACTGGAACTATGGTGCTAACAAGTAATTCATACATATTAACAATTAGTGCTGTGCAAACTGTCTAAATCACATTATGCTTGCCTCAACCGGTGTCGTGAGGTTTACCTAAAATAAACTTCCTTTTGTGGTTTCTGACGCTGCAGTTTTAAAAAATTTGCAAAGCTGGCATAAAAGTTGCAAAATGATGCATAACAGCCAAAAACCGTGTGTTGTGGTTTTGCAAACCAAGATGACACAATAAGTATATGATCGTTTAGGTAAGCATTTTGTAGTGCTAGCTTGTTAGCTGCATCAGCCTTGTAGTTCAAGTGCAAAAATAAATCATTAAACTTCAGACACTAAACATATCCAGACTCATTGACTACATGTGAAGTAAGAGGAAATATGTGTAAATTTGGTTTTTGGGTCAAACTTTCGCCTTTAAGAATACAGGGGGTCCTCACGTTACGACACAGATTTGTTCCTTCGACAGTGATGTAACCCGAATTTTGGTGTAAGTTGAAACACAGCCTAGCCTAAGTCCCGTACCTATTCTAACACAGTTGTGAAATCTTAATCTAGAACATAAAATCACAACTAAGCCACAGAAAAAGGAAAAGGACATAAATGTACACTGTACTGTGGTAACAGGAAAAATGACAAAAAATGAGTGTAAAAACACTTGGTAAGGTACGCTTGGTAAGGTAAGCGTACTGGAGGACGTCAGCTCTCTCACTCATACGCCGCGTTACTGCGTATTCTGCGTATACTGCGTATACTGCATATTCTTCCACCATTCGCAACCAAACTAGTTATGGGAGTGAGCGTCGTAAACTCGAAACATCACATTTCGAGACTGTCGTAGCCCGAGGACCCCCTGAAGTGTACCTGGGCACTCATGGTTGACGAGTACGTATTTGTGTGCAGGTGAGTGAGACATTGGCAGAGAGCAGGAGGCAGCTGGCCTGGGTGAATGCTGTACTGCAGGAAGTGGCTGCAGCAGGAGCTCAGCTTATCGCTCCACTTGGAGAACATGAAGGCCTCCCCACCCTCAAACTGGAAGATATGGCCTTTAAAGCAGCCGAACAGGTAATGTGTGCGTGTGAGTGTGAGTGTGTGTGTGTGTGTGTGATGGGAATACAGGAAAATCTGGGACGTTTTACTTGCCCGGACAATTAAATTCTTTTAGGAACAGACTAAAAGAGCAGTATTTGTGTTTGTGTGCATGTGTGTATGTGTTTGTACACAGTTTGTTTAAAAGAACAGGAATGTGTGTGTTCGTGCACTCATGTGACTTTTAATATATCTCTCGCTAAGATCTACGGCTCCCAGGGTATAAACCCTCATGAGTGTCTTCGCCAGTCCTGCAGCATCGTCATAGCAACTATGAACAAGATGGCCACTGCTATGCAGGAGGGAGAGTATGACTCTGATAAGCCACAGAGCGGGGTGAGTTCACTTCAGTTCACATCACGTCATCCTCATATTATATGGAGCTTTTCACACAACATGACTGCAACTTGGCCCCAAACTGTCCCAGTGAACAAAACATTAGAACAACTAAGAAGTGACCAGGTCCTAGTCTGACCACTACTGGGAAATGAGGTAAACAGAGCAAAAGACAGATTGTCAGATTATCAGAGATGGAAAACATAAAGGTGATTAAAAACAGATTAAAACAAGATCGTGTGTGTCAGCCGGTGGCAACTAAAATATGTTGGCTCCAGGACCAGGGCTCTATGTTCTAAAGCAGGGGTGTCGAACTCCAGTCCTGGGGGGCCGTGGTCCTGCACGTTCTGGTGATTTCCCTGCTCAGAAACACCTGGTTCACCTCGCCAGTTAATTGTCAGGTTTGTGAATGTGTTTGAGGAGGAGAACCATCGAACTGTGCTTATGAGGAGGAGAACCATCAAACAGTCTGACACCCCTATTCTAGAGTGTTTCTTCCAGGTTGAGGCCTGGCTTAGCTGCTGTTTACAATTATACAGAAACACACTTTTTAGACTGCTACTCATACTTACAGACAGAGGCATATTTAGGACTTTTAGTCAAATCATGGTTGGTGTCAGCTCGTGATTATGTCAGCACTTGAAGAAAACTTGCTTAGCTGAGCCAGTTTATGTGGAACCTGGCCACTTTCTATTCCTCCCATTATGCCAAAAACATAACTGCAGAGTGCCAAAAAGAGTGGGTGCACTAAGGAGACTTTAATGACTGGGAGTGAACAGATCGAAATGACTACAAATGAAAGATTTTAATTTTTCTTGCCCTTTATGGGGGGGGGCGGGGGTTACTTTAAAAGTAAACAACGTAATGCATTCAAAAATCTGTGATTTTTATTTTTCTACAGAAAACATGTTTTGGTCAGTAGGATGCCAGCACTGCTACTGAGTGCTGATTGGTTGGTGAGCTGATCACCTCATTGGCTTTATGAATGTACAGTAGGCTTTCTTAGAAAGTCTTATTAATGGGTTAGGACAGCAGTGTTGGAATATTTTGTGCTGTTTACTGTTGTACATTTTCATTATCATTATTTTTTTAATGATTAACTGATTTCAAATTTAGATTTCGCCCAAAAAGCTCCATAGGAACACGTCCATTTTGGACTTTTTCAGGAGCCCCCTCTGGCAACTGACAACCCTAGAAAACATCACAGAGTGCCGATTCTCCTCAGTACAAATTCTCTGGCTGTATATACCTAGATACCATAGAGAAAAACATTCTGATTGGATAATTTTATGTTTGGGAGTTTCAAAAGAGATTAATGCTTTTGTTTCCAACCAAAACGTAGAAGTAAAACTGGTACTGCAGTACTTATAGTTTTATATAGAAACATGATTCTATACAATGAAAATGACCTCATTTAATTGTGTATATACCAATGCTGTCAAATCGAAACCTTTCATTTGAAAGCACCAGCTCACTTAACTCTGTGTGAACATTTTAGCAATATAGATTGTATAAATTTTGTCAATTCATTTTGTTTTCTGTCAACACACATTTTTTCCTGCATAGTTATTGTTTGAAAAATTCAAAGTTTACAGCATCAGCGAAGTGTGTGTGTTTGTACAGCCCAGTGATCTCAGTGATGTGTGTGTGTGCGTGCGTGCGTGCGTGTGTGTGTGTGTATGGTAGGTGGCTCCAGTGGACGTGCGGGCAGCTGCCCTGAGGGCAGAGATCACAGATGCTGAGGGACTCGGCCTCAAACTGGAGGACAGAGAGACAGTCATCAAAGAGCTCAAGAAATCCCTCAAAATAAAGGTATGCACATGTGCATGACACATCCATGGATGGGCAAAATGTATTTTATTTCAAAATATAAAATGACTGTAAATCAAAAATATCTAATACTTTTGGCCTTAAAAATACTAAGATTTAAAAGTTGCCTATTTTCAAATGAAACTTTATATATTATAATCTAAAAGACTACACTGCCCTCCTTAAAGGCAAGACCATGTGTTTTTTTCCACTTAAACTCTTACATATAAGACACATTAAAAACAGAAATATCGCCAGAATAGTACGCAAAATAGACTTTGAAATTTAAAATTTTTCACATTTTGAAGATTCCTTTGCATTTAACAATTAAATTGATTGAAGGGATTGTAATTATATTGTAGTATTCATCTAGCTGCTTGATATGATCTTCTCTAGATTGCTTTATATTATGTAGAACTGCACACAATTCTGTCGTATTTCAGGCAGGTAGTTAAATTAATCACCGAATCAGATCTGATTCATCTTTTTTGTATCTCAAATATCAACATTGATGATTCGCCATGTTGCGCTGGTAGAGGTTACATGCTAACAAAAATAGCAACAAATACAGTCAGTACACTTAATCAGCTGAATAAAGTCTGATGGCAGCAAAACATCTCACTTCACCTCTTAATTACTGAATTCAGGTGGCCTCTTTCATTTGAGACATTTGGCAGACGTCCTTATCCAGAGCGACGTCCAATCATTAGTAGCAGGGAGCAAATGAGGGTTAAGTGTTTTTCTCAAGGACATAGTGGTAGAAAGTGGGGCAACATGTAGAGCAACAAGTGAGCTTGACATAGGAGATCAGAGCTCTTTCGTGAATTGTGTATTTCAGTTGGCCTGCATTTTCTGATCCATGCGTTTGAAATATAACATTTTTTTATTTAATAGAAAAATTACAACTGATTACAGTTGTATTGTCTATTCATTGATTTAATAGAAAAAGAATAGTACTTGATGAAAAGGTGACAACAATAAAAACTGAAAAGTCATCTCATCATGTCAACATATCTTCATAAACAGTCAAGAAACGCTTAACTCAAGCAGACAGCCTGAAACAGGATAAAAAATACATACGTAGAATAAACTTAGTTTAACTGAGGAAGGTGTGCAAAAGAGAGAAAGGTGATGTGGGTGTTTTAGTAGTCAGTTTGGATCCACTAACACAGACATGGACAAACCGGTTAGTACTTTATACAAATAATATGCAAATAAGTCAAATTATGTAAATGCAGGAACAATGATCTCGAAGCGTCATGCTGTATATATTATAATACAGTAAACCCCCACTTTAACGCGGATCAGCAGACACGGTTTCAGTCCATTGCTAATTTTTTGTGACTTCCGGGCCTCATCCGCCACGCCCCTTCGTCCTGGTGCTGGGTTGCTAAGCACAGCGCCCAAACATAAACAGCCCTGGACAAGGACGAGGGGGTGTGGCGGATGAGGCCTGGACGTCACAGCTTTTTTCGTGGCATTATATAATTTTTCATGCATTTTAGTGCTAAATTGTTAATAAAAATATAATTTACTAATTTTGTAACATATATATAATTGTAAATTCAGCTACATTTCCATATAAAAAATAACTGTAAATGTTTTGGTACGATAGAACACGAAGAAAAAATTCTGCAGTCCAGAATTTCCCCCATGGAGCATCTCGAGGGTTTTCGTGTTTTTTGTTTTGTTCTTCTTAAAGCCCTGTATTTTTATTACTGTAAATAAAATGAATTTATTACTGTATTTGCCTGCTTATACCAAGGATAACGACAGCACATACCAAAGAAAATGCGCGTAAATGAATTACAGTGCAGTCTTTATAGGGGTAACGTTGGTATTTTATATTCTAGCAGTGCAGGAGTTCAGTGTAAACTATACAGTACTAATACAGGTTTACCTTTACATTTTCTTTCAGGGTAATGTATTAATCTGAGTTTAAAGTGAAATTAAAGTGTTTTGGGAGCATATTTGGGGGCATATTTAGGCTTTACACTATAATAATGAACTTTTTTAGGCATTAACACATTATTTACTTAACGCTGACGATTATTTTATTGCGTGTTAACACGTTTTTTTAAATCCTTTTATTTTGAAAGTTTGTTGCTTTTTTGTGCTCGTGGGGGCTCACAACAAGCAGTGCTATATGTGTCAGCTGGTTTTCGTGGGGGTCAGGCGTCTTATATGGACAAAAGTAATGGGATTCCTGACCATTACACCAACAGCGACTTTAATGACACTGCATTAGACTTTCATATGGAGTCGGCCCCTCTTTGCAGCTGCTAAAATGGTTCAGCACCCCGTGCTCTGGACTCTGAGGGGAACTTGTTTTTCTATAATGAACTAGATAAAACGTGAATGTCCTGGCAAGTTGAGATTGAGAAATATTTGAACTGTAACTGTGTAACTGTGTTAAAGGGAACACTGCTATTAAAAGGATCCTTATTTCTTTAAAGTGTTTGCAAACCAAATATTTTTGCACTTTTGTCCATATAACTTTAAAAATAAATACACTACTTTTGAATTAATTATTTAATTTTGCGTATAACAATGCAATTAATAGCAATTAATCGCAGAAAAACCATGTGATTATTCGTGATTACAAATTGTAATCGTTGCCTAGCATTAATTATATTATATAGCTAGAAAAATTATACTTTGATTTAAAAGAATATAGTTCAACACAGTGGCCAGCATGTATAATCAACTACTTATTTATTTCTAAATCAACTGAATAAAGATTTTACTCCCTTCAAACCAAATTCACCAGCAGTTTTTTTAAACGTCACTGCAGGGGGAGGAGCTGAGTGAGGCCAATGTGCGGCTGAGTCTGCTGGAGAAGAAGCTGGACAGTGCGTCGAAGGATGCGGACGAACGAGTGGAGAAAATCCAAACTGTTCTGAATGAGACCCAGGCACTCCTGAAGAAGAAAGAGAAGTAAGAGAGTGGAGTTGCACCATCAGAAGATAAGAATGCACTGACTGGAAAAGGCTACGCTGTACAATGTCTATATAAAATGCAGTGAATTTCATTTGCTTATTTCAATCGTTTAATTTGTGATGAATGTTAGAATGCTTCACGCTCACAAACTTAGTTGAAACAAATGTGTCCATGTGCGTGGCAGGGATTTTGAAGAAACCATGGATGCCCTGCAAGCTGACATAGATCAACTTGAGGCAGAGAAGACAGAGCTGAGGCAGCGAATTAGTAGCCAATCAAAGATGACCATGGAAGGGCTGAGAGGAAGTCCTGCCTCTGGCATTGCATCCATTGTAACTGGGGGCATCACAACTGGTGAGCAAGACCGAGTGTTCACAATGCATAAAGATGGAGCAAAAACATGGACTGTTTGGGGAGTACTGAGAACAGACAACTAAAGGCTTCCAAGAAGACCAGAGACTCTTAATGCAGCAAAGGAGAGGCGAATAAAAACTCTTTATTAGTTCAGATTAGTAGGCGTCTACAAACTTTTAGACACGTAGTGTAAGTCTAAGTCAATAATGAATGAAACAATAAATGAAAGCCAATAGTCACTGATTAGCCTCATTTAAAGATATAATGCTAGCTGGTAACCAGTTGCTTACATTTAATCCTTTAAGGTTGGAGGATTGTAATGGCTTTGCCAGCTTTACTGGTTACCCTTTTTCATTCAATTTCCCTTTATTGAAATCTGATGTGTCTCTTCGTTTCTCCTTATTACCCATTCAGAGGAGCAGAAAGGTAAATTGTTACCAATCCATCCATTTGATTATCTACTGATACTCCGTGTCTCTGCATGGCTTTTATGTAGTGCATGGAATACCTTTCTATACATGTCAAATACAGACCTGATTGTCTGACATTTAGATCATCTTACTTTTTAACTTTGGTTGGCTCCTTACAAATAGTCCTAAGCTGCCAGTTGCATGACATATCTCTGTCTTTATTTCTGCGTATTGTCACTGTGTCTCTTATTAGGGTAGGAAAATTGTTCTTAAATATGATTTTGACAGTACAGATGTGTGTGTAATTTGGATTCTGTGTAGGTGCTGTCGGAGTGTGTGCTGCTGGAGGTGTGCAGGTGATAGATTCCCCACTGCTGACTCAACAAATTGAAGCTCAGCGACTCAGCATAAAGCGTCTAAAGAATGAAAACAACATCCTGAAGGTCCTTTGCTTATACTTGCTCACACATTCATGCACTCGTACACAAATATATTTGTCTCATACAAGGCACTGGTTAAGCACAGGCCCTGTCACAGAGTTAGCGGTAGCTCAATTTCAATTCAAGGTGCCAAGATACAAATTTAAGTGTTCTTTATGCATTTTGATTTTTATCTCTACAGCCCACATTGTGATATGAAATCCATTTTCACAGTTAACTCACAGTTCACAGTTAAGGAGTGCCTGGGTGTTAACTCCGCTGACGTAAGGTAGCGCACTAGCCTACAAGCTAGGCCTCCCCATCACACAATATAACCAAGCGGTAAGGGTAAACATATGCTTCTGCCAAGTCATGTGATCTTGGATCTCCTCGACAAGCGCCTTGTAATGCAGGCTTCCCCTCCAGAGTGTGGGAGTGTGCTATATGTAACCAGCGCAACCTATTTTTATTTCAAAACGGACTTCATGACCTGAACCAATCTAGAATCAGCAGCACATTCAACAGAAACTGCACTTCTAGCTGTTACTGAGGAGCTTCATACAACCAAAACAGCTAAACTGTCCTCAGTTCTAATTCTTCCTGATCTTTCTTTAGCTTTTGATATGGTCAGCCATCGGATCCTTCTAACTTCACTCACCAAACTCAGAATCACTGGTTCTGCCCCATGACGACTTACCCCTGGTGTTCCTCAGGGCTCAGTTCTTGACCCTCTTCTCTTTTCCTTATATACTCGCTCTCTTGGTGATATTATATCTTCACGTGGTTTCTCCTACCACTGTTATGTTGATGACGTCATCCTCTCCTTTCCTCCTGATGACTCTCAGATCTCGACCTGGATCTCTGCATGTCTGAATGACATTTCCTCCTGGATGACAGATCATCACCTGAAGCCAAACTCCAACAAACTCCAACAGAGCTCCTGTATATCTCAGGGGATGCATCCCCATGACCTGACATTATCATCACTTTTGGAAATACTGTCAACACTCCCACACCAGAAGCACAAAATCTAGATGTTCTCTAGATAATCAGAATCAGAATCGGAAAACTTAATTGATCCCGGAGGAAATTGCTTATGTAATGACTGCAAGGCACAGAGACAAGCACAATATAAAATGTAAAATAAAATCTAAAAACTCAATATGAAAATACACTATGTTCTACACAGAAATGCTTGATATAAACACTATAGATAAGTAACACAGTTGAGGTAAACCTACTGACACAAATGGTAGTTTGGAGTAAGTTATTGCACGTAGTAGAGAATCCAGTAGTAATATTAAGTAATAAAATTTGTAAAAATAAAAAGTAAATATTGACATAAGTAGTGATATTGCACATGCAGAATATTGCACATAAGATACTGCACATAATGAAATGATTCCAGCCCCATTTTAAATAGGTCACATGATATTGCACATAGTCATACACATAATTATTTAACCCGGTAAGATAATATGAAAGAAGCAACAGGCTGTTGCACAGATTATTGTGTGGATGTGTGTCAGAGAGAGAAGTTGTAGAGTCTGATGGCGGTGGGAAGGAAGGATTTCCTGTGGTGTTCAGTGGAGCACTTTAAGTTGGTGAGTCTGTGCCTAAAAGTACTTCTCAGTTCTGCCACCACACTGTGGAGTGGGTGATTAGCATGGTCCATGATGGACTGAAGTCTAGACAATGTTCTCCTTTCAGCCACAGTTTCAGTGTTGTCTGGTTCCTCACCCACCACTGAGCCAACTTTCCTAAACAAATTGTTAAGTCTCTTCATGTCTAAGGATTCCTCATTTTCGTCTCATATTAGTAATCTCTCCCAAACATGCAGGTACCTTCTTCTTCTTAGCAGAATTCATCCTTTCCAAGCCACTCAGATACTTGTCCAGTCACTTGTCATCTCAAGACTGGACTACTGCAACACACTTCTGGCTGGCCTTCCTGTGAAGACCACCCATCTTCTATAGCTGATTCAGAATGTAACAGCACATCTGGTCTTCAGTATACCAAAATTCTCACATACAGTCTCTTGAACTATTGGCCATGGACGGGTGTAGCCCTGCCAAGGAACGAACTTACAACCTCCTGAGGAAAGTGACAACGCCTAGACAGTTTCTCAGTTCTGGTTTACAGAATTTTTTTTTATATCAGTAGTCATTGCCATGTGACCGCTACTATGCCACACACCTAAAAAGCATCCAGTAAGGAGCATCAGTACATGATGTGTGCTTATGTGCAGGTTTTGTACTGCTATTTGTACTGTTATTTTTTCCGATGCCTAACGTTTCCCATGTTAATAGCTGTGGGTTAAAGCAGCACTGCAAATATGTAATCCTTTCTAGGATGGAAAAATGTAAACTCCATTCTTTCTTTATAAATACTCTTGTCTGCAGGCAGAGAAGATGCGTGCTCAGTTAGCCGCTCTGCCTCCGCTGAACGTGTCTAAGCTGGGCTGGAGAGAGGGATGTAGACCAGAAGTTCTGTCTAGCGCCCTCTACAGAAAGACTGACCAACTGCTGGAAACGCTGCTGCAAATGAGTGCCAATGTCAAAGTGGTGGACATTACTGGAAAATCTCCAGGTTAGTGATGACAGCGTATGATAACTCATGGCCACACATATGCAAATTCATCTGTATAATTCATTTAATGTATTGTGCTCCTGTTTATGTTTATAGTGACTCCTAGTGCCCAGCTCCTGGAACAGACTGCACGGCTACAGTCTCTTAGTGACACTCTGGATAGACTAAAGGTAAATCCTTATTCAGAGCATCACAAAGCTGTGAATATGCACTGGATTATTGCTGGGCAGGTGTTATATTTTAAGTGATTCCTAATGAGATCTGTGATTTTACATGGATTCAGTACAAAAACTGCAAGCTTTCTGCAAGTCTGACCAGAAATCATTTTTATTATGGCCTAAATTCTTTTCTCTATTTTGCCATATCTGAAGTTGTTTTTTCAATCTGGGCTTTCTGTAGAAATTTGGAGAAATGACAATGGTATTTAATCCCACACTAATCAGCCAGACAGCCCCCTTACAAATTACATCATAGAACTTCTGCTTGTAAAGATGGATGGACGGATGGAGCTCCATCACTCCAGAGAACACAGTTTCACTTCTCCACAGTACAGTGTCAGGGGGCTTTACACACCTCTAGCTAAAGCTTAGTACTGTTCATAAAAGTGACATCAACAACGCTGTAACATTAGCAGAAATGTGCTAGAAGGCAAGTGATTATTCATATTTGATACATATGAAGACTTATATTAAGGCTATTTTAACTAATGTTAACTGCTCATTGTAACTCCTATTAATTAGTGTGTTCTGCCCTCTCCTTTAGGATGAGGTATCTGAGCATGTGGTGTCTCAGCGGCCTGGTGCTCAGGTCTTGTCTGACTTTGCCACTTTTCCCTGCTCCTCCTTTGTGAAGGTATGACAATGAGATAGTTCTCTCAAGACTCCAGCATTGCAGGTTTCCTCTCTTTCTCTAATCCAGAACTTCTTCACCACTCACAGGCTAAAGAGGAGAAGGTGGAGGATGCGGTTTTGGTTGGTCGAGTGATGGTGCCGTGCTCTCGGGGGCAGGAGCAGATTCACCGGCTCGTGCTGTCCCAGATGCAGCTCCAGCAAGTGCATCGCTTGCTTCAGACCTAAAAACCAGCCTCCCCTGAGATCAAGCCCTGCCATTATTTCCAGTCAAATCTGGCCTGCCTAAACTACAAGCATCTCGATGTTGCCGTCTATAGGACAAGCATGAAACAAAGTCTGCGTCTCAGTCTCAAGGCTCAGGCTTTGCATCTACACAGCCGTTGATATAAGATTTACCTTGTTAAATGCGAACCCACTCATTTGTGATATTTTAATCTTCGTGCGAATGATTGCAATCGAACAAATCAACTAGGGCTGTATTTAAATTTTAATAGTTTAAAATGAGTTTCATTTCATAATACCAAATGGTCAAAAGAAGACACTGTGTTCTCATGATCATGATCATTATTATGTAATTTAAGATATTCCAGAAATGATTCATAATGACCTGCAGGGAAATTACTCATCTGGCTGCACCTGAGAATGATTGTCATCGCTTTGAAACAAACCCGATACACATGATGCATAAAAGGTGTGGCGTGAATAGAGAAGCCTGCAGTTTGAAGCTTTTAAAGACCTGTATGGGTTTGGTTAAATGGGCAGATTTCCCATAATATTGTTATTCACTGGGTCTGCCAGGCATTAGTTGAGCATTGACTCCTTTTTATCAAGTCCGTTACTACTGAACGTCACTGGAAATAGTCAATAGGAGCAGGATGAAAATCAAACCTTTAGATTCATTAGAAATAACATCATGTTGAAGCTGTCACTTAGAAATCTGACAAATATCTGCTTAGTTAATATCTGCATTTATAGTACTCAACATAGGCTGGTGGCAGATGGGTTTTAATTTGAGGCCAGTACTTCATACATTCTTTGATGAGACGTTCATACATTTAGACTAAAAGCAAGATTGTGTGCTATGTTACAAAAACATAAAATTCAAATCCAAAACTGCTTCATGTGGCTCACTGTGCTGTGTAAGTGGAGTTTCCCCTCAGTAAAGACACTTTTTTGAACCGACCCTTCCATGTAAAAGCTAAACTTGCACTTTAGTGTATGATCCAGATGATCAAACATAACTAACGTAAGGGGGATGTTCAGTGTGACTGCAAGGCCAGTGATGATCATGGAAAGAGAAGGGGCAGTTGGGAGAGGGCAAAATATACAGTATTTGATCAAAGGTCATTATTCAAGTGGTCTTAATCAGTGGTTCGCTTTGCTACTGACTATTGTGTAAGTTATTAACCTATTTATTGTGTAAAGTGCATATTGTAGCTTACAATGATGAATGTGTTGGGCATATTACATCTGAATGATGCAGATCCAATAAATTGCGCTAGAAATGAAACATGTCCAAGTGGGTCATTTGACATCATCATTTATGTGTGATTGTTTTAGATGTCAGAAACTGCAACGAGTGAACTAGAAGAGTTTGAGGGAACTTTTCCATCGTCACTGCTCAGGAACCCTAGAGAAGCCGCAAACTGGCTCTAAGCATTTGCATACTTATTGTGCAATGACCATTATTCAAATAAGGCAATGAATGAGCCAATTGGAGTTCTTTACCACAGAAACCAAAATAGTGATAGAATCTAAATTATTTAGAACAAACAAATGTTCTCCCTTTCCTGTTTCCTGGTGAGAAGGTCAGCAAGATCCTTCAGCAGTCCGGCGAAGGAAAAGGAGCCTCTAAACATTACCTGTCCATGAGGTGCTACTGCTATGGAGCCCAAGAAACCTGCTTCGTCATGGATTCTGTAAATTCTCTCCTGCTGCCTGAGTACAAGTTGGACTGGCTTGGAAGTAAGCACAAGAGCTTTGGTATCATCTGGATATTTCTGCAAATAGCACATTTGATGGTAAATGTAACGGATTTCTTTGTTTCTAATGGGACATGGATATGCTTGGAAATTTAATTCAAAACGTAACGTTATGCAATGGAAAAGACAACGCTACGGCTCTCAGCAATAATGCCACTCAGATTATGAGGTGGGTCTCCTTTGCTCTTGGACTGCCTGGAGTCTGCGTCTCGATTTACCTTATGAGTCAGCAAGTCAGCAATGGCAAAGCTGCACCGGTGTACCTCATCAGCTTGCTCGCCTCTGACATTTTCAGCATCTTCGGCCAGCCAAATAAGTCCATAGACACCGTTATGCAAGCCTCCACGCTGGCTGACATCTCCTCCTTGGTATTTTACTTTGGCATCATTACCAACATCGTGTTCATGGTGTGTGTCGCACAGGAGCGGTACCTGTTAGTGGCTTGTTCAAAGTACACAACTTGTTGCACAAAAGTCAAACAGTCAGCCATAGTTTCTTTGGCCTTATGGGCAGCCCCTATTGCCATTCTCCTGCTGGCGCTCAACGGCTACATGCTCTTTTTCTCCGTCATTCTTCTGCTGCCGTTTGCTATCCTGCTGTTCTTCTTAGTGGATACCTTCAGAGCCTTGTGGTGTTGCAAGTTGTCAATGCACATTTCTGAGAGGAAAAGGATTCTGGGCATGCAGGCCATGCTTTTCTTCAACTACAGCATCCTCTATCTCCCCTTTGTCTTAAACACGCTGCTCAATGCCTTATCGCTCAAATGCTACACTCAGTACTTGGGCGTGGTCGTCAATGCCCTCTTGAATCTTGCCCCCTTTGTGGACTCAATACTCTCCTTTTTTCTGACGAGAGTCAAGGATATCAAAAAAGCGTTCTCCTGCAAGAAGAAACTCATATCAGAGGAGGAAACGCCAACAGTGGTAACAGTTTCCGAGACACTAACGAGACTCTGAATCATGGCAAGGACTTAATTCATGAGACCATACGATATCATTTAGAGCATCTTTAAATGTCAGTTTCCCTTAATACAAGACTTTTCTCTTGTCCCTGCATTAACAGCCAATCTTGAGATTTCAGCATCTGATTTACAAGCTTTAGTACTGATATGTCTAATAAAGCATTGAGTGTTTCATATACAGCATAGCACAAAAAAAGCCGTTTTTGAGAACGGAAAAGTTGTCATTGTCTTTAATAGTCATAAAATGGAATACAAACAGTTTCTTCAATACATAGAAGGCTCTAAAAACCTAAAAGGTGTAAAACATCTGAAGTAGGTTTTTTCAGGGTACTGAAAGAAGTCTGCTACTCAAAGCAGACTGACAGGTAAACTGTAGAGAAAGAGTGCAGAGCTCTCTGAGCAAGTAACAGTAAGAATCTTTAGGCACAATCACCAAGGTGGGTAGACATGAGATGTGTATCATTACAAAAGTGGGGTAATTTGGCCCAGGTGGCAGCTTTTCTGTAACCAGAACACCCATATGTGGTCGGAAACATAAAGCTGTAAACAAAAGCTCCCCCTGAAAAACAAGACACTGGGGCCCTTTCTTCAGGGGTGGAAGAAAGAAAGGCTTATAAGAAAATCCAGCGTTGTAAAAAGCATTACAGTAAGATTAATAATAAAAACAAACAAACAAAAAAAAACTCAAGGTGAGTCAATTGACCATTGTAAAAAGTGTCTTTCTGTCCTGAGTTTTCAAAACAAAACATAAATGTCAGAAAAAAATGTTTTAAACACTGACTAAAAACACCTCGGAGTGTTTCTGTTTCTGAAAAGCAGTCTGATAGTTCTCTGGGCCCATAACAAAATAATAATAATAATAATAATAAAATAACAATAATAAAACAAAACAATTAGGTAGAGCCCGTAACCAATACGGCAGGTCTTATCCGCACTGCTGGTGAATTGCAGATGTGTTAGTGGAAGGGGTGGGCTCTATTGGCAGCATTGGCCCAGTCTCTGAGGCCTGTCAGTCAAGGCAGCAGGGTCTATCGGCGTGGCTGGTGTCGGGTGGGCCTGGGAATGGGCGCAGGCGCCACAGCACAGGAAGGCGTGGAGGCTGAGGCGGCAGCGTCCTCGGCTTCTTCCAGCTCTCCCTGCAGCTCCTGACTAACACTAGACTGCAGCGCGGCTGGTGTTAGCCACTCCTTAGGCAGGCAGCTCTGTAGAAAGGGCACACAGGAGCTGAAGTAGGCCAGTCTATTCACCCAGCGTGGGATCTCACGACCACATAGGATCTGCCAAAAACAGCAGAGATGCGAAAATTAGATTCCTGTCTTTTTCCAGTCTTTGACAAGCATGCTATGTATTTGTATGGATTTAAGGTGTAAAATGCATAGAACAGTAGGTTATGGAGAAGAATCGCCCTCGTTCAAAACATGTAACTGCATTTTACTCAATGCAACGTATAACATCCAAGTGAAAGAAATGATAGCTACAGGCTAGAAAAAAAAAAAAATGAAACAATCACTGAGATGGATAAAGGATGACCCTCCTCCCCTAAAATACTTAACTTAATCAGGTGTAACTAACTACCATCTCTAATGCACACCAAGCTAATTGGCTTACCTGTAATTGTTTTCATTAGTTCAGCATAAAAACAGCTATTTCTGGAGCATTCCAGTGCATTTTTCTGCAGCAGGGACTGGGGCACTTGTCAGGACAGAAGTAAAAATGAATGGAGCAAAAATATCGTAAAATTTTTAAGGAAAACCTGCTGCCTGCTGCCCGCTTCCAGAAAGCTGCCAATGGAAAGAAGGTTCACCTTCCAACATGACAGCGACCCAAACCATGCAGCAAAATTGGCCACATGGTGGCTGAGGGAGAAAATGGTGAATATTCTTGCATGACCTAGTAAGAGCCCAGACATAAACCCTATTGAAAATCTGTGGAATGACTTCAAAAATACAGTCCACCAACAGTCACCCATCCAGTTTGAGCTTGAACAGTTCTGTAAAGAAGAGTGGGCAAATATCTAGATGTGCGAGGTTAGCAGAGAAGTATCCCAACAGACTCAAGTCAGCAATTAAAGCGAAAGCTGGTTCCACAAAGTACTGAACGATTGCTATAATGTCTTTCACTTGGATGTTACAAACTGCATTGAGTAAATACAGCTGGAAAAATGTTTTTTTTTGTGTGTGTCTTCATTTCAGGCTGCTAAGTGTAAAATGTAAATGTGAAGTTTTGTAGAGGGTGATTGTTATCTGTACCCACTGTATTGTGATGCATCATTAGGGTGTCAATTAGGAATTTTCAGAAATTACACCAGATTATAGTAATATCTGAAACTGTATCAAAATAACTGAATCAGTCAAATTTGATTCATCATGCATTAACTTGTGTCCTAAAAATACAACTGAATCAAATTGTTGTAAAGTCAGACATTTATAACCCTAGTACAGACATGTTCTCCACTTATGTCATACTAGAACCCTTACTTCTGACAGTGCTGTGGAAAAGTGATTGCAGTTCTTGTGCATGAGGTGGTATGCATTCCCCTTGTACTCCTTTCCCAATTCCTCTATGATTCGCTCCACATCCTCTTCTGTGAAGTCTGTACTCCCTAGAACGATAGCTTCTCTGAAAGGAGAGAAACAAATACAGTGTGAGAGAAAACAGTACCTGACATTCCTTTTATCTTGAAAGTTTCTCCGGTAATGTGTTCTAAAACTCACTTGAATTTAAACGTCTCCCCAAGCTCTGTGGCATCACCAGGTGTTATCTCAAATATACCTGAAAACGGATATGGATGTCCCCCATAAGCAAATTCTGCAACAATAAAAGAGAAATCCATGAATAATTCTTACAGATCTGATACATGCAAATAAGGTGTACAGATGTGTAACAAATCAATAAGTGTGAGCAAAACATTGCTCGTGCATCTCACCTCTGCCATAAATCTCAATCCCTGAGTGAAAGACCCCAATACCCAGAGAGGTAGTGAACTCATTGATCCAGTACTAGAAAGAACAAAACACACATTCCTGATAAGTAGACTTAAGTAATTAGTAAAGTAAAGTAAAAAGTGGCCCCTTATAGTCATGCGTGAACACACCACAGCACAGCAGACAGTGTGAAGAGTGTGAAATTCTGTCTGCATTTAACCCATTCACCCGTTTAAGCGGGGGCGAGGGGAGCAGTGTGTGGGGAGGGTTCCTTGCTCAAAGGGACCTCAGTGGTGCCACTAGCAGTCCAGGGTTTCGAACCCACGACCTTCTGATCTCAGGGCGAACTTCCTAACCACCAGCTGCCCCAATTAATTAATTACAATTAATAGTTTCAATCATTATTGTCCTTAACAAAGGAAATATATGGTTCAGACAAAAACTAAAATTCCATATGCTCCAATTGGATGTAAAGGTGAAAACAATGAGAATAAACATGTAGAAAATAAACACTTTGTGGAATAAAAAATGCTTAGTTGCAATTAGTTGCCTAAGGCATTGACATTGAAATTCAAAGTGAACATTCAGTGGATGATCAAGACACTGAACAGCACTGCTTAACTTTCCTACTTCATGATCACAAAGAAACAAATGCTGCTGTAACCACAAAGGAAACACTTTCACAGTGCAAGTCTGATATAGTATGTTTCGAAAAGACATGGTTCACCTGCAGTCCTGACTTCAGAGATTAAACTGCTTGAGGTGAACTGCTTTGGAAATTCTGTCCATTGTGAGGATCTCTGGCCTTAAAAAGCAGCCATTCAGAAGATATGGGCAGCGACAGTTGACCTATTTTGCTGTGGCATTTGGACAATTTAGTGAGGAACCATAAGGAGTGGGTCATGGAAGGGTGAGAGTTTAGGCCGCTTCCCTCGGGTTTGATTCTGTACACAACCATCTGGAGGCCTCCCTGTATAAACCTTCTTATACTACCAAAACATGATGTGGTACAGAACATTGGGATGCCATGACTGACCATCCTTTAATCCTTATAATTAAACAGACTGTTTCAATTACTGTCTTTTAGATAGTCTCTGTTCTGACTGACTGCCCTGTACTATGATCATATAAAAGCAGTCTATGCTGAGACACTGCTCTTTCTTTTTCACCTTGCTCTTTTCCCCCCCCAAGGTAAACTGGAGCAGATAAACTGTTGTGGCCTGAATACGTGTATATATGTAAATGCATTCATTTTTTTTTAAATTCACAAAATAAATACATAAAATAAGGATTTCGCAGCTTAATTTCCACATGTGGACCGAAGTAGGCGGGTGGAATTAATGGTGCATTATCTTGCCCCATTGAAACGTTTTATTCAAAAAAGTGTGCCCATTAAAATAAAATGTCCTCATTCAAACAACAAATAGTCCACTTCAAATCTCTGTTTAGAGGCCATGTTCAGCTTACTAAAGGGATCTATGGTCACAAAATAACATTTTCAAATTTTAAGTAGTCTTGAATTTTTTTTTGATGAGCTGGAAAAGATGGTGAACTGAGAATAAAACCTCTCATTGTTGAGCATTATGCAAAATTTGACACTTAGCACACAAACATGGAACAGAATTGTCATTTTAGAAAGGCTTGTTATAAGCATAATTTGTACTCGCTCACAAAAACACTGTGCCATGTGCTGCATCTCTCATCTGATGTAAGAGCACTCATAGTAAACAACAACAAACAAAAAAACCCCCACAAAAAACAAAAAAGCTATTATGTAGAACCAGGCATCTGAAGTGGAACACACTCCACTTGCACTACATATCTTAGTTGCACAACACACATTACTTCCTGATTCAGTATGGTCTTACTCTTCAATGTAGGGTACTCTCAATTGCTGTATTGTTATTTAATGTTGTGCACTGTTGATTGTAGCAGACTGGGCGCAACTGACCCTTGTCCGAAGGACATTTTGTACTATGTTGTAATGTTTCTGCATCAAGCATTTTGCAACATACTGTAATTATTTCAGACGCCAGATTTCTGAACAGCTTTCTGTTGACATCATTCTGATTCGGTGTATTTGAAGCATTTTCAGACATTAGAGGAACAACTGAACTTTGAGGTAGCAATACCTCAACAACCAAACCACAATAAAACAGTACAGTCTACTTTTCTCACAGCAATATGTTTAAATCTTTTGAAGTGGAAAAAGAAGACCACCGTTGGCCGATGGATTTGTGAAGATACAGACTTTTAAAAAAGTTAGTTGGGTACACATTGTCTGCGAAAAGCACTGAACACCCAAAAAAAAAGTCTTTTAAAGAAAACAAAGCCTTTCTATACTTGATGGTAAGTGGTCACTGCCTCTTCGATCTGTCTCTTCTTCTACTTTTATCTGTTATAGAACAGTTCATTGGTATTGTTGCTATACTTTTTTGATGTTTTCCAGTGTGCAATACTTTGCAGAAAAGAAAAAGTTTTTTAGAATTTAATGTGTGTACACAGTCAGCGCCATAATTATTGGCACCCTTGTAAAAATAAAAAATAAAAATAATTAATTAAATAATTAAAAAGGACATGAAAATGTCTGTGGACAATTAGCACACAATTTGAAAAAATAAACATTTGTGAAAAAAGTAATTTTAGGCTTGGAAAACAAAAATTACTTTCAAACTATATATATTTTTTAACACCACATGTCATGTTTATTGGCACCCATCCATTTGGCTACATAACAGCAACAAGTTTGATAGATACGGGCATTTTCAGGCATGTCGTTTTTGTTTTTTTTTACAACTATTCTCTGATTCATGGCAGTCAACCCACTACGGTCTTATTTAATTTGTGAATTATTGAATCTTCTCCATGCTGACAAATAACTAAAGGAATTTGTTCTCTGTATTACCTCATGTTTATGCTTCAGTAAAGAAGAACTGTGTTGTTCTGATTTTTCACAGGGGCTATTCATTTTCTTAGACCAACTTAAATTACCAAATTACTTAAATGTTTATAAGATTAGATAGGATAAACCTTTATTAGTTAAGAGCAGAATGAAAGCTATACAACAGTATAATATAAAAAGCACACTATACAAATAATATAAATACAGACATTTATGTGAAACAAATATATATATAGACATTTGTTTCACCTCATATTTCAGAGTGAGACTGAGGTAGGAAACCACAAATACATTTTAATCTATCATTACCAAGGGTGTCAATAACTATGGAGCAGACTGTATACTGTAATACAATTGAATCAAGGTCTATAGACAAACAAAACTGGCTGTAGATTCTTTTATCTTGAAACCAGGATGCTTACTTACCAATGAATCATCTGCATTGCAGAACACACCAGTCTACTGTAACATGAGTAAGACAACAACTATCAGATCTGTTTATTCTAAATGAACCAACACACTTATGGCTTCCACAAGGTCAGACTTGCCTTCTGACTCAGCTGGTCCTTTTTTTGTGTTACACCATCAGAGACACCGCTTCAAAGGAAATATTCTACAAAGGTGTACTCAGAAGATAGATGCAATACAATATCTTAACAATGCTCAACTGATATCCCTTTCAACTGCAGTCTCATCTGAACAATGCGGACACCACAATCCGCTGAGTTAAAAGGAACTAACGAAGCTCTATGAAATCTTTTTCTCAGAGAAGTGCAGAGGAAGAGCCCGCAGCGAAAGGCTAGTGAGTCTGTCAAAGCTTCTTGTAAGGTACTGTGAAACAAGACACTTATCCACTTGCCCTCAATTACCTCAAATCTTATTAAACACATCCCTCTTCACAGACCGAGGGATTGGCCTCGGTACAGTGGAGTTATAAGCAGAGCGGACACCGCAGTAACATTCCTTTATAAAGGGTTCTTGTTGATGTAATGATCTGTGCAGCAGAACTCATTACACTTTTGAACCCAGCCAGCTAGGATCTATTTTACTGTAACTTGTAAGACTCTGCTTGTTTAAAGCTTAATTAGCTTTAAAGCTGTTCTTTACTCCTTTCTACAGAAAAGGAGGAATGTTTTTGAATTCGTAGATGGATAAAAAGGAGACTTTTCTACAACTTTTACGTTAAAGTTTGGAGGTCAAATGGCTCATTCTTTTAATGCTCTGGTTCGGTCCCTGAGATGGTTTCAGTGTGTAGCACAACTAACCAACTTTAGCTCTTTTTTCCGCTCAAGAAGTCCAGCTATCCATTGTAAATGCAATGGTATGTATGTGTGTGCGTGTGTGTGTGAGTGTATGTGTGAGTGGTGTGGTGGATTGACACAATTTGTGATGGAGGTGCTTATACTTGCCAAACTAAAATCAACCAATATTTAGGGAGAATGTAAAATACAATTTCATAACAAAGCACTGATTGCTGCTTCTTCAAATTGGTGGACATGGTGGTTGTGCATTTAATTCCTATTTATTAATGGCTGCTTCATTCAAAGAGGGAAGGCCACATAAAAACAGATGACACCCACGACTACCAATAACTTCACCCTTCAGTTTATATACATTTTAACTTATAGTGTAAATGTTACTGTTAAAATTATTCTTGATATAGGCAGGCAAAAAACAACAAGATACAAAAATCTGCCAAAAAGGGCACCATGGCCCTTAAGCACTTAAAGCCCTGCACACATGCATGCTATGATGTAACTGCTCAACAATCAACTACTGTACATGAATGCTCTCTGAATAGTTCTTCAAGAGATCAAGATTTGATGTGGTATCATCAAACACGTGAAGCTACAGGCTAGTCTCTTGAATAATGATTTTTAAAAATACAGTGAATATGCTACGTTCTACATTCAACACATTTATTTTCAAGAACCTCAATAGTGACGTTCTTTTTAACAACCAAGAATGTCTGTAATAAAGTCTTCAATCCTTTTAAAAATATGTAAACATGTTGAAAGCTCTGAGTCCAGGCAGGCAGCAGCAACAGCTATAATGGGACATTGATGTCTCATCCTCTTGCTTTATTGGATTAAAGGTAGATGTAACTTTGCAGCTAACGAGAAGATTAAATGAGTGAGTCAGTCATGAGCAACACCGTAATTTCCCAAAGTTTTGGTAGGCCAGTTCTCATATTTAAAAAATCCAGCCGGCAATAAAAGCTTCGGGCACCATCATGTTAAGGGTGCTATGGGTACGTGAGATAGACGTTAATTCAGTCAAAAATAGGCCATGACTGCTACACTAGAAACAGCACAGACATGTGAAAACCTAATACCGGTTAGCGTGGGGGAGGAAGATTAGATGGCAGAGAGCATTTTAAAATATCTTTTAGTATTTTCCTGCAGGTCTATTTAAGGCCTTAAAGACTGATCAGAGCTTTGGTTCAATAGCCTAATTGTTTTAAGCCACGTTACTTGCCATTTACCTGATGATGACCCACTACATCAGACGACAGTACACCAAACATAGTGCTGATTGACAGTGATTCAATTCAAAGTATGATATTTTCCAAATTTATTGCAATATTTGGATTTTTAATTATATTTAATATGCTTGCAGTAATGAAGTTAAAAAAGCCATCCCTCTTAAACACTAGCACATTATGTTGAAAGAATGTCTTACACATATGTACTAGTTTGTTTTGATTTGACTGTTTTCTTAGGTACACTGTAATGTTGCATTAACTAAAGCAACGAAAATCTACTTCTGCCCTGTTCCACATTGTGTGCACCTGTCAAAGCTCGAGTCTCTAGCAGGATGCAGTCCTGGTAAGTTAATTCAAACCATCATGGGTTTCACAATTATGAAGGCTTTGTAAATTCTGAGTTAAAGAAAAAATGTCCAGGAAATGTAACAATATAAAGATCACCGATGCAAGTCTTAAATTTAACATGCATCATGAACTCCATCCCCTTATGTCTAATTCCATTTGGAGAACTACTGTCTTCTTTGATCACGCAAACCATTAGTGTTAAGAATCTGCTGAATTGCAGTTTGACCTGCATCTGCCTCATTAGCCCAAAAGCAGTCATGACCTGTTGGACAAAGCTGTTTTTGAAACCATGACACAAAAGGTGCCCATATTTATTAAAAAAACACTATAAATCAGTTGAAATAAACATTCAGACTTACTTCTTAAGGTACAAACAAACATACAGCGGACGTCAGTTAGCATTCTAGCTTTTCTTACATCTTCTTCCATTTTTATCCACAAACCCAGGAGAATGTGGGTCATTAGTCTCATTTCTTTGTCACCAGACTGACTGGCTGGGTAATGAGGGCAAGCTGGGCAGGTGGTCTTTCGGCAGAATGTCTATAAACAGTTTTAAGTCTGTTGTCTTTTTTCAAATTTGTGACCAGTGTACATGGCTGCTCATTTCATCTTGATATGAAAGACCAAAAGTTTGAATGAATCAAACCGAGACTTCCTCACATTGCTCAGCAGCTTACGCACTGCACGATTCCACATCAGATATAATTCTCAAGAGCATGTGTGGGTCAAGGAAACAAAGCCCCACTGTCATTTCTTTTTTTAAAAACTGTAGAGCAAAGGTTAGATGGTTGAGCAAAAATAGACTACAGAAAAAAAAAAAAAAAAAAAAGCTCAACGACAGCAAGTCAATGCTGAATCCTGCACGCAGCTCATATAAAGGGCTACTTTATACTAATTTGACACTAATTGTGTGCTGCAGGAATTAATTATTTTACTTAGTTTTTGATTCTTAAAGTGAAATCAGCCTCAGGGTTGAAGCAGCATGTAATGTTTATAGGTTGAGGTGTAGCTTACCAGCTGATACCTTAGCCTGAACACTCCAGCAAACCCAGTGTGCTGTGTCATGAAATTACTTTACATTCATCTGGTACATGCTTTTACCCAAAGTGACTAATAATACGAAGACACATTCAAGTTTCAGGACAGTGTGAGAAGCAGAAGAGAGTACTAAGTGTTAAATCTTTATGCAAGAGAAGTGCAAGAAGACAGGTAGTGCATTAGGAGAGGAGAGGCTCTAAGACAGATGAGTCTTCAGGAGGTTTTTGAAGCTAGAGAGGGATTCTGCTGCTCTAAGCAATGTTTCTCAGTCATATCACTAGATGAAAATCGCACAAAAGGAGAAACGTAAAGAACTTGTTGCATTTTCTTTTTTCCATGCAGAATGTTGAGGTGACAAATTCCTCTTTGTGAAATTGTCCTCAGGGTTTGAAATGAGTTGACAGATGATGATGATGATAAGAACATACTGTACACTTAGATGGCAGGATGGCTGGGGCTTTGTGTAAGAACACACAAAGCTTAAACATTCAGATCAATTTTACAAAGTCTACAATTTTAAAGGCTGTGTAGTTCAGTCCTCTGCCATGGTGTGACAGTTCAAACAGCCAAAGTCACTCTACTCCTGTAAGGAAGCTCAAGCCATTCAATATGTTGGAGGGGTTGCATTATCCAGCCACATTCCCAGTTAGATCCTAATTAGGGTAGCTTATGTCAGCATTAACATATTGTTCTAGTGATTATGAAAACTAGACACTGTGCTAATTGAGCAGACGGTCCGGCAACAGCAGAACAGACTGACATTAACCCTGCATGATTGGAAGTAGAAAGCTTTTTATTTAGCACACAAGCTCACCTTTCTCTCCTCTCTCAGGCTCTGCTCTCACATTGTTGTGTCATTGGACATCATTCGAGCAAAACCGAAAGCCAAATCCTGTTTCCACATTTCCAACTCAAAACAGCCAGTCAAAAACTTGTGCAGAAAAAATTCAGAGGGACTCACCATGTCATACACGTTCAGAATAACAGGCTCGTTTGCCATTACAGTCTTTCCTCCTGTTTTTTCTCAGCGCCGTCTCCTCCGTTCAGCGAAAGCAGCTAGCCAGCTAGCTGCTGCCCTTCTAACGACGGTTTTCTTCGTTTTTGGATGTCTCTGATAATGGCAGTTGGCTACTTTGGATGCTGTCCGTCCTCTTCGCCTCTGTGGTTGAAATGAAAAGAGAATAACTCCATAAAAGCCAGCCGTACGAGCATCACAAGCCCCAGTAACGTTAGACCGCAGAGCACTTCCTTACCATTAGCCAACAGTTAAGTTGTAGCTCAGGGGCTAGCTGATGGAGCTCGACGGGCTACATGAACCAGCACTGCTCCTGCTGCTGTCCTCCCTCACCGGGGAGCAGAGACACAGGAACACGGACTGCACACTGGAAAAGACGAATAAATTTCAACCATGCAAACACAACGAGCAGATACGAGCTCTTCAGACGACTGAGAAGAGATGTGTTCGGAGATAAGGTAACGTGAACATCTGTTCACACCAGAATTTTAGTAACTGGATCCAGTGGGGGCGGATCTCTCTCTCTCTCTCTCTCTCTCTCTCTCTCTCTCTCTCTCTCTCTCTCTCTCTTACCCACCAATCGCTGTCTCTATCCCTCTCTAAACCTTCTATTACTCTTTCTATCACCTTCTCTCTGTCTCTTTTTTTCTACCATGCTCTTTTCTTTCGTTCGATCACTCTTTCACTCTCTCGTTTCTACACTTTTATTACTTTGCAGTAATAACTACTGTGCAATATTCAATGCACTTTATTCAGCTGTACTTACCTTGATACTATATCTTGTAGTACAATAACTGTTGCGCAATATTATACACTTTACTCTACTGTATATATTCCTTTACTGTATATATCCCTGTGATCACCGTGTAGATATCCTCAATCAACATCTTACTTGCACCTTAACTCACCGCTTACTTCATGTCTTTATATTGCTAATATTCCAGACCTATTTAATATTACTATGTTACTTATTTTAGCTAGACCTAGTTTTAAACCCTTTTTTTCCTACACAGTGTCGACCGCTGGTTTGATTCTAAATTTATCTCGTTGTACTTGTACTGTGACAATAAAGGCATCAATCTATCTCTATTTTGTTTCTACCCTTCTGTCTCTCTCTCCCTTATCCGATCACTTTCTTTCACTGTTCGTCTCTCTATCAGCTTCTCTCTATTCTCTTTTCTACACTTGTATCTCTCTATTTTTTCTACAATATCTCTCTCTCTCTCTCTCTTCATATTACTGTCAAAATGGGACAGTTTGTTTCTGAATTAAAAATATATAAACATGTGTACAAAACCTAATTAAGAGTTACTTCTTTGTAACCGTAACAGGTTTCATCATATTGCTTTCTTGTTTGACCTACCATTGATTGAGATCTTATACCCTCATTCACAAATCTGGTCAGTCTTTGTTAATAGCTATAACACTGGTCCCAGTAAATAGTCCAGAACAGTGTGCCCCTTTCCTGGAAGTGACATCACAGACATAGACGCCCCTCTTTCCCCTCAGACACATGGACCACTTGCCAAGTTAACCCTTCACTTCCCAAAGATGAACTCAGTGATGAGTTTTAATCCCTAAGCTATATACACATATAGACACATAAATGATCAAAGTTAAGGTTTTACCTTTACACACGTTACAAATATTTACCTGAACTGCATTCATTGCAGCGTTCAGAGAGTGTTAATATGTGTCTGGTTTATCCGTATGCTTTCAACTTTTGGTAATTTGGAAAGGTGTCAGTACTTTGTGTCAGTTTAAACAGGATACCATTTAGTGCATCTTTAGTCTTCAGTGTCTTTAGTTTGAGAACATAGTCATTGTCTTCTATTGCAGTTAATTTTTTTTTACTCAATTTGACTCTATACACCCCGTCTGCCCCGGCTTTTATTCCATTTTGATTCTTAAAAGTTATTAAAACCTCCAAAGATGCCTCTTTCCCCTGGGAAGTGAATGTAGTATGCTTTGAAACAGTGTACCATTCAAACAATTAGACCTTGAGGGTTTATTTACAATGCTAAAACTGACTTGGACACAGTAGAGTGTTCGAAATGGACTATAGCATATACGGTCTACAAAACTGACAGTATACGCTAGCTACAGTATTTTAGTGTAGAAGTGGCACTTCTGCAAAGTCTACGTTTAACTATTTAAATGAATTTTTACACAATATATACATGGCTTTTATAACACAAAGTTAATTTCAGAGATAGGGCTTACTGATTTTTTTGCTCTCACTGTCAGTTTCACAGCCACTTTAAAGGCAAACTGCTATATAAATCCATTTTTCTGTGAAATAATCTGATAGTTGAGTGACACCGTGGTTAGTGCTAGTGCTGTTTGAACCCCAGACTGGGCCTCCAAGGGTTCTTCCTGTGTTTGTGTGGGTTTCTGCTGGGACTTCTGGTTTCCTCAGACATACCAAAGAGATACATGTTGGGTGAATTAGAGGTGGTAAATAGCCACTCGGTCTGAGTGTGCCTGTGTGTCTGTCTCATGACGGACTGACAACCTGTCTAAGGTGTTTCGCCCTATGAATGGGCAGTTAGTAAATAATATCACAGTTTGGTGACAGAAGTCAGAATGTTGCTATGTACTTTTTAATTGCATCTTTATTTGGACACAATTTTCTAAAACAGTGTTTCAGTCACTAAAGCTTTGAAAAGTGAAACGAATGAGCTTGAAAAGTGAGATCATCCATTTTAAGTCAGACCATTTTTTGTAATATTTGGCAAAATTGCATCTGCCAATAAAATATCCACTCAGATAAAAATGCTCTCTGAGGCTGCCGCAATCTCTAAACTAGGGAATAGACAGGATGATATAGAAGTAGACGATCAATATTCCCAGTTTTGATGCTTCCCAGACTATATTGTCAGATTTCTCTGAAATTAATCTTGCATCACTGCAGCTATCTTTTGTAAACACACAAAAAACAGACACCCAGGCAAGGCAGCAGGATAAGATGATATAGGATTTAGCCTAGAAAGGGATGTTTGTATTGTTGGCCCACTTCATCAGTAGACAGTAGATATTGGCAAAGCACGAGTCATAGAGCTAGACCTTTTCTTTGGACTAGAAATGTCAAAACCAAGACACCAAGAAAATAAGTCCCAAGCCTCAGCTTTCAAACTGTCTAAGGAAAAAGCACAAAAAATATGAAACAGATGAAGCTGGATAGACATATTAAGTCTCTCCTAACATAGCTGTGTGCTGTTTATGGCGAGCAGGAATATTGTTTAAACCTGGTCAGACATCTTTCTTGTATAATAATAACAGAGTGAAATTACTGTACTAACTTTAAATAAGTCACTGCAATTTTCATTTTCCATCCGCTAACAGAAACCTATAGGTTTGCTACCACTTCTGTATTAAATAGCTTTACATTTTCACTCACAAAATTTGTCCCACCCATTGGAAACCAAAATGCGACCACTTATGCATTATCAACTGAATGCAAATAATATCTTATTGTGCTCTAAATGATCCGTATTGTTCCAAAAATGCATTTTAGACCATTTTCTATTTATGACATATGTTTTTAGAAGTGGCTCTAAAATACAAGAAATAAAGCTATAAATAAAACCATCTGTTTTAGAGAAACAATGTGTTTCATATTACACTTCAAGCAATACAGATCTTCTCAAAAATGGGTTTTATCCAAAACTACAACAAATTAATATACAGCATTTTGGAATGAAACTACATTTCAATCACATGTTATATAAAGTATAAGCATGCCTACATTATATTTTACATCAAAACCTGTATTTTATATCCTACTTTTTAGTCCTACTATAAATAACTCCTCTGCTGACATCACTCTACTCGCTTATTGTGGAATCAGATGCAGAATCAAATATGATGTTCTAGTTCTCACATTCCAGGCTTCAGAGAGCTAAACTGGTACTTTGTTCAGGACAACACTGCAGGATTCTAGTTTGTACTTGATGTAAATGCACAATACATGATTGTATACACCTTTTGTGACTTACATAAGTATTCCAGTAACATAAAAATCTATCTTAGTTTTAACAGACCTATATTTCACATAAGTTTCAAATAATATTCTGCAACATACAGTGGAAATGCAATACTTTTATTTAAAAGGTTATTATTTAAACAGTATTCATTGTACATTTTACTGCAAGTGCTTTAACACTCATATGGATCTTTGTATTCTGGACATTCACTTAAAACAGACAGATATTAAAGCAAAAAATTTTGAACTCTTACTCCAAACATGGATAAATAATCTCAGTGGCAATTTCCTCACAGAGGAGCGAAAAGGAGAACTCAGACTCTGATGTGTGCAACTACTGACCTCATGAGGCTGACACTGTAAACTACAAGAGGCTGAAAAACCTTTCAGTAACAAAATACAGCCAGTTAAAATGGACAGGAGGAAGAAAAATCAGCCTGATAAGCACAGTCCTGACCGAGGAATCTAATGGAAGAAATAAAGCAAAAAATAGGATCAATTATTTGAATTATCACATGGGCGGTGCTCTCTGTTGATAGATGCCTGCTTTTTCATGCAGGTTCTCACTTACGATATGTAAAGCAAATTTTACTTTTTTTTTTTCATTTTTAAGCAATTGAAAAAGTGTTCTTCATTCAAAGCTTTAGGTTTTCCTGCAAGTCCCAGCTGTTTTTTGTGGTCATTTTACTGTGAGAACAGTAAGGAATCTGGCAGGACTCCAGGTTTCAAAGGGCTCGGCGCTCTTCATTCTGGTGCTCTAGGGGCGTTATCACTATACTGATAAACAATATTGTAGTGTACTAATGCCCCTGTAGTGGGCTTTGTTCACTGACTTCAGGCTAAAGAAGTGAGGCTATTGTGCATTATCCTTCTCAATGTCTTTCTAAACAACATCCCTCTCTCAGCTCTCAAAATCCGACCTGTTTATGTGTAAACCAGTCATAGCCAAAAGTTTTTAGTTTATGAAAATAAGTGAACATATCCTCTACATGTAAAAATTTAATGTGACACTTACTGGCATGTTTTAGTGAATTTCTGCTTATTTTCTAAAAAAAAAAAAAAAAATCATAAATTATTATATTTTTGCACAGGCCATATTTAATGTTCCTCTCAATATTCTAAATTCATCAAATCATCTGACCAGTGGTGACCAAGCATTTACATGGGACTGTACTCAAAAAAGAAATAAACAAATATTAATTGAAAAAAATATATTTGATTGTTAATTTGTTCATTTGTCCTTTAAACAAAACCAGGTTGCAAAATAAAAGTCTCCATCACACTACAGCTTTGCATATGTATGTAATCACACTAAATGGAAAAACTCCAGGTCTGTTTTCCTCAAAAACTGAAATGACATACCACGTTCTAGAGCCAAGGAACTAGTTGTATGCTTATGAAAATCATGCACTTCAGGCACTGATACAGTATTATGAATGACCTGCTGGTGTGAAGTAAACGAGCCTCATATAATCCTGCACATAATCATTTTCTGCAGGCGTCAAATCCTGCTGGAGTGTTCTGGAGGTGTGTAATCTCCTCACTGCAGCTGTATAATCTTTCATGAAGGACTTTTGATGAGGAATCTCTAGAGAAGCTAAATCTTTCAGGACCCCGGACCCCCACCCCGAATACTACTGCAAGGGATAAAAGTGTCATACAAATACAGTCAAATAAAACTAGCGTACATAACGGGGGAAAACACTCAGTTCTACTATGATTGACTGCATGTCCAAAAGTTTGTGGATACCTTCTTATCCAATGTTTCTTCTAAAAGTACAGAGACTGACTACAGTTAACGCCTCTCCCCCTCTGGGAAGAGCACACAACACAGCGTGAACAACTTGGAATTCTCTTTGGATTTAACCCTTTCACCAAGTGAAGCAGGGGGCATCCACCGACGCAGAGCCTGGGGGGAGTGTGTCTGGGGACGGTACCTTGCTCGAGGGCACCTCAGTGGTGCCACAAGCGGTCCTAGGATTCGAACCCTCTCTCTCACACCCACACACTTACTCTCACACATACACACTCACTAGCTTGGCTGTAGACTCCCCGCGTCTCCACGATAGAGAGGGTGAGGGGCGTGTCCTGAGCCCCGTGCCCAGCCTCCTCTCCTCACCCGGTAAGGAGGCTCAGCGGCGGCCGTGGCCGGAACAGCAGCGCCGAGAGCAGGCAGAGCAGCGGGAAGTCGCCGGCATGTCGCAAATCCGGAGCGTGGACGTGGGCAACAAGGTGACGGTGGTGCTCGGAGCGCAGTGGGGCGATGAGGGCAAAGGAAAAGTGGTGGACCTGCTGGCCCAAGACGCAGATATGGTCTGCAGATGTCAGGTATCTACGTTTCTTTCCCTCTTCTGCTGAGGAACCGAGGCTGTGTCTGAAACCTAGCAAACTCTGCCTTTTCAGACAGTCTTCTGTTCCAGGTTCCAGGTACTTTAATCACAACAGAGACTTGTAAAGCACGGACAAGGCGTCGAGACAGTTGCCTGCAGCCCAGTGTCTGGGTGAACGTGTGCCTCTCTGTAGTTGGTCATCTCTACAGGCTCAGTGCTTCCTGGGCTGCCTGAGAACACGTTTTTTTAAGATATTTATTAGCATTGTGGCTAATGGTGCTATGTGGTAGCTAGCTAATGTCACCTGGTTCTGGTCTGGGAGAACTGAATGCAGCCTTGCGGTTTAAAGTCACCTTGAGGGCTTGGAGTCGTGTAGTGTAGTTCAAACAGTCCTGCTAGCCAGACAGTGTGGCAAAATCTCAGTTTCTCGTTCGTCTTTATGTGAAATGACCCGTGCTAGCTGAGCTGGCTGTCTGGACTGAGAGTGGATCAGTCCCTGCAGTTTACAGTCAACTTTGTAGTCTCCCCCATGGGGGACCTGCTCTCATGGCCTCTTGGCCTACTTCCTTGCTTACATGTTAGTTCTGCCGGTTAAAATGTCCCGAAGGTGCTTGTGCAAAACCTGTGGGCCATAACTGCATCATAAAACCACAGAGATACGTGCAAACTGTAGCTTATAGGTGCAGTGTCTAGATTAGTGTGTCTCCTTCAATTGGCACTGCTTGGAAATAGGAGAGATTAACGGTAATGAAACATGGGGTGGAACCTTTTCTCCAAAGGAATGGCTAGATCAGTGCTTTACATTCAACACATGCTTTATTCCAGTTTTCACGAGGGTGTGTTAATGAGTCTGAATCCCTGGACAAAGTCTGAAATGGCAGTCGTGTTTAATATCAGTACCGCTGGGAAATGGTATAGCCATGAAATGTGTGGATGTCAATTCTTGCTATGAAGGTATAAAAAAAAAAAGCAGGAGAAGCTTTCCAATGGACATTTTGGCCACCTGGGATGTTAAAAGTTTCAGCAGTGATGTGTAAAAGTGAGAAGATTAAAAAGTCACTGAAGGTACAACTGGATGAGTCTACATGATCATATCATGGCTGCTGATGCTGCATGTGTGAGTGGAATAAGGAGGATTCCTGTCGGGCTTTTCTCCTTTCAGAAAGCACTTTGACTAAACCAGCAGTAATGTCTGCTTTCCAGGAAGTGACAGATATTTGCCTATTGCAGTCACCACAGCGTTGCCACTGTTGAGCAGCATTTGATACAGATGTAGTGAAATTATATTTAGCTTAACTGCTTTACAGCTGGTGAGGTTTCTTGTGGTCTGCGCTGGGGGACGCTTAACACACACTGTGCAATGAGTAAGTATTCCACTGTTCAGTGGGTAGCACAGTTTTAACACACATTTGTTTCAGTGTGTACTTTGCTGTGTACTGAGCTGTTTACACTCTAGTGCTGACTGGTTGCAGGATAAGGCCGGTTGAATTAGGTTGACTTGCCTTTTGTTACTATTCCTGGCACTGGTTTTGGGTTCATACTGAAACAGTTCTTCTCAGTTCTTTAGCCAAGACCATGACTTTATTAAAAACATGCAGCTTAACTGTTGACTGTAAGCCTACAGTTGATGTGTGAGAGAGAATGCAGACGTTGTTCTGCTTTTTATACAAAGGGCTGCATCAGCAGCCTTTTAGGATCTATTTCTGGCCACAACAAATGGTGCTCAAGTACTCTGACTGATAGTTACGCTATTGCGCAGGCTCACATAGAGTAATGGTAAAGTGAGGCAGAAGGGCTGTGCCATGTTGTGTGTAAATCGTTATTTCCATATTGGGATCTTCAGTACTGATTTTGTAGATTGCGGTATATGGTGGCACTATCAGCTAACTCAAACATATCTATTTATAATGCACATATAATGCAGTTAGATGATTTTTCAAATTCTAGCCGTTTTGGATTTATTTTAAACTTTAGGTTTTAGGCCACAGCCTTACATGTTTAATGTGAATGAATCAATAAACACATTTATAAATATTTCACATAATAACTTTATATGAGGTTGCATTTACAGGCATTAAAATTGTTGGATTTCCCTTTTGCTGATTATTATAAATATATGATTCATTAGACCGTAATGTCCAATACTTCCTTTTTTGACTATTTGAAAGTAATTTGGTCCTGTGTTTCCTGTTTTACAATTTTAGCTTTTAATTAATTAATTCAATTATGTATTTATTTGTTTAAAATAGTTCTAAAAATATTTTCTAATTCTGTCCTTTGTTTAGATGTTTAAACCGTCAGACTTCTTCAACCTCAAAACAAGTATCCCTGGTGTTTGTGGTTTGTGTTAGACCTGTGTTTCCGGTGTCCTCTTGCTTTAGAAAAAGTCTCTATTCTGAGTTCTGAATGCTTTTCGTCGAGCCTTGCTGTTTCTTTAGTTTCTTGTTTCTTCCTTTTACTGTTTCGGTCTGGCGAGTTTGAAATGCAACTGAGGTTACAAAAATATGTATGTGTGTATATATGTATACAAAAGTGTGTGTGTGTACATATATATACAAAAGTGTGTACATATATATATGTGTGTGTGTGTGTGTATGTGTGTGTGTATGTATATATATATAATGTGTGTATGTGTGTATATATATGTATGTGTATATATATATATGTATGTGTATATGTGTGTGTATATATATATATGTATATGTATATATACATACACACACATATATATATATACACATATATATACACATACATATATATGTATACATATACACGTATGTGTGTATATATGTATACAAAAGTGTGTGTATATATGTATATATATATGTGTGTGTGTGTGTGTGTGTGTGTGTGTGCGCACACACACACATTATGTGTATATATTCATAGCAGTCATGTATCTGCCTGCTGTGTCTGTTTATAGTTGCTTATACTGCTCATTTTCTCTCTTCAGGCACAGCGGGAAGGACATTGGTGTGTGTAAGAAAAATCATTTTCATGTTAGTTGGGAAAATGACATCTGCTCAGGAACAGCTCAATCTCCCCGAACAGGAGCGTGTTACAGAGCCATCAGCCAGGTGGGGATCATGCCAGAGAGTGGTGGCAGGTTTGGTGGTGGCCTAGTGGGTAGGCTACTTTCCTGTGGACCAAGAGGTCATGGGTTCAAATCCTACCTTCAGCACCACCAATGGGTTCCTGAGCAAGACCCTTAGCTCCAGGTTGCTCCAGGGAGACTGTCCCCTGTAGTTAGGGAATGGAAGTCGCTTTGAATAAAACGGTCTGTTAAATGCCGTAAATGGCGCAATAAAAGACCAGGACAAAAAGACCAGGCACCTAGTGCCAACGTAGCATGTCCTAGAGTTCATACATGAAACATTAAGTCCTCTACTGAAATTCACAGATTCCCTTTTTGGGAATTATTTGTGACACTGTCATAAGTGAAACCTGTGCTTCAGAAATTATTGAATGTCATTGAACGGGATACTGAGCTCATAAAAGAGTTAAAGCCCAAAATCATGGAATACCTCGATGAAAAGTATCCTGACTATCTTGGTTGATCCAAGATTCAAGGCTCAGAGCATCAAGTCAGACAAGGTAGAAGCCATTAAAACAAGAACATCTGAAATAATGGATGGTGGCCAATGGCAGTCACAGGCATGGGGGGACTGCTGCTGAACCATCTCTACCATGAAGGAAAAACACAAATCATTGGGTAGTTTCTTCAAAACCAGAGACCCGATGCAAATGTGTTGCCGCTCAACAAAAGGCTGAAAGTAGAGAGCGAGCCTGAAAGCTACTTAGAGGGTAAAAAAGGGCATTTGGCTAACGCTCTTATCCAGAGCGACTTACAATCATTAGTTACAGGGACAGTCCCGCTGGAGCAGCTGAGGGTTAAGTGTCTTGTTTAAGGACAAGTTGTAGAAAGTGGGGCTTTGAACCTGCAAATTTGTGGTCATCGGGTTCACAGGGAAGTGTTTCACTCACTATTCTACTACCTAGACTTGATGTGTTTGATGCGGACGTCAAGTGTGGAATGGTGTAGGCGCAACTTCCCAAGAGTGAGCCACCTTGCAAAGAATCACTTGTGCACTCTGCCACCAGCACGCTTTTCAGAAATTTTAGTACAAGCGGTAATATAGATACCTGTACCAGGGCAGCCCTCAATCCACAAAGAGTTAACCAACTTGTCTTTCTTGGTTTCAATTTGAAATGAAGCTTTGTGACTGAATAGTGAATGTAGTGGGTTGTTATTGTCTTTAATGGTTACCTCTTGATGTTAGGATGCTGTTAGTTAGAACTTGATTTTGTGAAGTGCAATACAGTTTGTTTTTATTTTTTATTTATATTTTTAATTTTTAATTTATTTACTTTTAGTTTTACAGGTGTTTATAATGTAGGTTGATCTATCTCAAAGTTTACTTTCATATATTACATTTACAGAAAACTTGTATGGAAAAATTGCACACTTTTATTTACAGTGTTCAAGAATTGTAATACAGTGATGATGCAGTTTAACTTAGAAGTTGATTTTACTTGCTTTCTTTATTTGAGATCAAGGTGATTGTTCCTTTATCCTTACGTATGTTTATTTTGTATATTTGTGTAATTTATGTATGTGTGTTAATGTTAAAACACCTCTGCGTTGATAAAAAGTGTTTAGGTTTCAAATAAAGTGGTTAAATCCAACCTTTTTCCTGGTAATTATTAAAAAACAGGTTATTTAAAATGATTCATAATTATTGATATCAGTTTAAATAAAACATTTAATTGAGACAGGCATTTTTCAGCTGTATCGGACCGCCCTAGGCAGAAGTTCTGTCCAGTGCGCAATAGCAACTGAAAACATCACAGATATTTACTCAGTTTTTTTAACAAAAAGAAAATGTACGGTAGATCCTCGAGTTATGGCACAGATCCGTTCCTACAACAGTGATATAACCCGAATTATGGTGTTAGTCGAAACACACCCTAGCCTAAGTCACTTACTGATCCTAACACAGTATAAAATCATAATCTAGAGCATAAAAACACAACTAAGCCACAGGAAAAGGACATAAATACACTGTACTGTACTAACAGAAATAAATTTTTTAAAAATCCTGTAGTTGGCTTGCACTTTGGAGGGGGCATTGCAACTCCCTCACTCATATGCCACTGTACTGCGTATTCTTCCGCCGCGCCACCAAACTAGTTCGCCCACGTAGTCCATAAGTATAGCGCTAACACTCAAATTTTTAAAAGTTTTTATGGGAGTGAGTGTTGTATACTTGAAATGTTGTATGTGGTTTTTATACTTTTCCTCATTTAATAAGATTTGATTCAGGTGATCACTAATCACTACCTAATAAAGCAGAATTAGGTGCTTGTGTAGTTATTTAACAGATACTGGCATGGAATGGTCGTCATACTCAGATGCTGATTTAAAAATAAATAACAGTGGTCTCTTCGGGGGGAGCGGAATGAGTGCATTATGAAGTCACAAATTAGGTACGCATTTGCGCTGTGAAGACTGACAACTGGTGTGCGTTTTGCGTACCACTTACGTCTACACGGTCTTGTGTACCACTTACGTCAATCCCATCTCGAGAGAGAGTGTCGAGTCAACATAACAGAGGTAGGAGAAACCATGTGAAGATACAATATCAAGTGAGCAGATGTATAAGGGAAAGAGAAGGGGCCCAGCACTGAGCCTTGGGGAACACTAGTGGTAAGTCTTTGTGGGGCAAACATAAATCCTTTCCATGAGACTTGGTAACTGCGACCCTCAAGGTAGACAAAATCCATTGCCATGCAAAGCCAGTGATTCCGAGTTTGGTCAGTGAACCCAGGAGGATCTGATAGTTGACTGTATCAAAAGCTGCAGAAAGATCTTTAAAATTTTAACCGAAGATAGTATACCTTTAAAAATACATTTTTACTTTTTTTGTATTCTTATTTTAGTGTTTTATTTATTATGTTTTGTGTGTACTTTGTTGTACTTAGATTAAGCTAGAACACAAATTTCCCTTTGGGAGTAAATAAAGTGTACAATGTATACAATAGTGTACAATAACCAAAAAAGTGTACAATAACCAAAAAGTTACAAAATAGATGCTTTTAGGTGGAAAACCTGACACAAAGTACTGTTAAGGATTAAAAAAAAAAATGTTTTATTTTATTGTAAATAAATTAACAAAAAAACAAATGTAAAAAATGTATCAAATTTAAACATGTGTAGTATTTATTATTTACGTTTTGGGCATCCACAGTTAGCTGGCTTGCGTAGGGCATCATTTAAATATCAGATCGCAGTAAATCCAGCGCTAACTAGAGTCAGCTACACTTCCCAAATTTGGCTGTTCTGCTTTGATTTTTTTAACCAGTCTCTGGGAGACAGCATCTATAATGTGATCCTTTGTATCTAGTAGTAAAATAATAATTATTTGATGTAACCCATGATTTAATTTGCACTGGTTTATTGGGATGTCCTAGTAATTAATCAGTTGCATCATGGTAGATTTTAAGATTTTTTTTCCAACCTCTTGCTTTCTCTCTCTCTCTCTCTCTCTCTTTCTTTCTTTCTCTCTCTCTCTCTTTTTTTCTCTTTCTCTC